>AZYI01000017.1:0-462122 GCA_000587855.1 Mucor irregularis B50 | reverse complement strand
GAATTCCGGTGAGCTTGCATTAAATCAGGTCAATTTTTTATCTAGCTTGCAATAGTAGGTGAGTTCACAAGGTGACATGATTGAGATGTTTTTGTTTTAGAATGCAACCCTGCAATGTCTTGCAGATTATTTTTCATCTACCCTGCAATCTTGTTTGAGAGAATGAGAGTTTCGCAAGATATATGAACGAACTCCACCTGGTATTGCAACCTCGCAAGAATATCTGAGTTCACTTTTCTGCCTCTTTGGCATAACAACCCACTTAACCAATTCACATATATTATATTTGGTAATAAAGAAACTTTTTTTTTATTTAAAGCTGCCAGTAAAAAAAGAATACCTTTGTTTTTAAATACTTCCTTACACAACTGCTTTATATCAGCACACCACCATCTTCTCTAGCACCTCATACTATTTATCTCTTTCAACAAAACATAATGACTTACACTTCCATTTTTCAACAAAAAGAAAACATTGAGATCATTGATCTCACAATGGACTCCTCGGATGACGAGTACTGCTGCAACTCTTCAGCACCCCCCTCTTACATGGAACTTGACGAAATAATAGAACAATGTTCCAACGTTGTTGTTGATTTAGTTGATGAAGAATACGAAGATGAGCAAAACTTCTTTGACGAGGGTGTGACCGAGGGTGATCTCGAGAAAGGCCACTACTATTTTGATGTCGACAACGGCTTCTACAAATATAACGAGCACTACAGCAACAATGATGGCGAGCGCTTTTTTTGCTATAGAGACGATGATGGCGAAGAAAACTTCTTTGAGAGGGAACCTGAGAATGTTGGCGAGAGCTACGAGGAAGATCTCCTATATACGGATGACTTTTCCATCTTGAACGATCCAGTTTGTAGCATAATCCACACCAATGAGTAGCCAACGATTACCTTTAAGACTTTCAGGGAGATCCAAAAAATCTAAATGCCAACGATCAAAAGCAGAGGGTACTTTAAGTGGATGCATCACGTCTTTATGAGCTTTACCTTTTCGACGATTCACTTGGCAAGAGGGACAAAGTTTCAACCAATCAATAATATCTTGACGGATACCAGGCCACCAGAAACGAGACAACATATAGTACAAAGTGGTTTTAACACCGGCATGACCAAGAGATTCATGATATTGAGCAAGAGTATCGGCACGTTCAGAAAAAGGTAGATAAGGAACGTTTGTAATTGCATCCTCCCCGGACAATTTAACTTGTCGGTATAACCTATTAGATAAGACAATGAAGTTATTTTGCTCTTTGTTTAACACGTCGTTAATCACTTTTGATTTCACCTTAGATCTTGCGTCAGGAAGCAGCAACAATGGCCAATCATTACGAATGTTTTCAGGAAAAACATCCCAAGCAGCAAAAAGAGAGTCGGGTAAAGCATCCCAAGTAGCATACAACATATCGGGTTCGATAGTTTCGTCATCAGGGGCAACATCTTCAGTAGCATAATTCATTCTTGAGAGGATATCCGGGACTATGTCTTGAAAGCCACCAAGATCCATTTCAGTATCAGCAGCAGTAGGATTGATCTCTTGAGTGATCTGAGCGACTTGAGGTTCAACGTCCATTTCTTGAGCAACTTGAGTGACTGGAGACATCATATTTGAATTTTGTATAAAGTTGAGGAGTGCTTGCCTTTGTAATATGCGGTTTATGTTCTCGCCTACTTGTACTCTTGACTTTAGAATCCTTTTCAACGACCCCACACTTCTTTCCATGCATCTTTGAAAAGTAAAAGGTAATGTTCTTAGTCTCAATCATTATACTGTAACACTAAAATAAAGCTCCTTTTGATTTCTTACCTTAGACTGCACATGCGCATGGTTGAATTCCTTTCAATGATGTATTTGATGTGAGATAACAAATGAGTGTTGAACTTGAACACTGAAAGATTGATAAGTTGCTCATCCGCTAAATGTTCTAAGACATTCAGAAATGACACCTTTCCAAACAATTTCGGTGGAGTGTTCATCATCTCTCTCTTCTCGTGCTGGTTTTCAAATTGAAAGGTTTCCATCAATCCGCATGTTCCCGTACACTGAACGTCGTTGTGTATTGTGTATATGTGCCCGTACAAAGCTATACTACGTAATAGCTGCAGCCTGTAGTCAAAAACAAACAACCTCTTACTGCTATTTAAGCATCTCTATGCGCTGTACTCTCCTTCCTAAACTTTCGGTCAAATAATGAGTCAACAGTACTGAACCCTCGATTCTTTACTACAATACCTTTCCACCAAGTCAACAAATACAGTGATGTCGAACACCTTAAGTAAATTCAAACGCGGAATGCAATGGTGAGTTGAATGTAGGCTTATAGCTCAACTTGTACTCTGCTAATTTGCAACGTTAATATTGGACCTAGTGCACCTCTCTCGTATAGCGTAATAAATTTTTGTTGTTTCCAGCTTGAAAAAAGACGCGACTTGTTCATTTCAGTAATCTGGTACTATGGGTAGATTGCAGTCACTCATTACGACATGAGGAGTTGCCATTCAGTTTATATGGTCCGAGATGAAAAGAAATAATGTATGCTGAAGAAGATTAAATGACTTTGAATCGGCACCAAAAGGCATGGAAGACTTGAATGAGCGAGTAACAAAGGTTTGGTATGAGCAAATATCGCCAGAAGAGTGCAGAAAGGTTATTGATAGCATGCCCAAACGTATCAAAGCTTGTATTAAGGCTAAGGGTCAATTGATGATTTTTGACAAAAATGTCACGTGATTTTCACCTGACCATACTTTTTCAATTTTTTTAAACGAGTTTTTAGACAATAGGTCCTCTCCAACCCCCGGAAAATTTCCAACAGCGATTTTTTAAGCAGTGTTTTTGGTTCCTGTTGTGAGCACACACACCTCAGTCATAGTAAACATGACACTGGACTTGTATACGCGCACAGTCCCCAGAATGTGACTTTATCTAAATAAATTTATATTGTCGCAGATCAGATCTGTCAAACTGTGGGCTGTTATTGGCCAGTAATAGATCAGTATGAACAATCGTGATGAGGACAGTTCCTTCCTTGGTAACACAACAGACATGGTAGGATATTTCACAACTAGCAACAACAAATCTGCCTCGTTGTGCTGGATTACGCAAAGTTGTATTCTCGCGGCAGTATGGTAGAATCCTTTTTGGAGAACAATCCAACTGTCGAAAAAGTCATTGTCGTGTTGCATTCTTCTGATATCATTCAGGGCTCAAGCAAATTTGTCCAGTGTCGAAATAAATTAGTAAATCGTTCAAAATAAATCTATTTTTTAATTACTCAATGACTAACAACAATATGAAAGTGACTGCCTACGGATGACGAATGCAGGCTTCTACAGTCTTGACTGTTCCACCCCTAAAGGAGAGTATATCATATTAAAAACCACGTCGTGCACACACCAACAATTATGACTAAACAACCCACCTCGTTTTTGTAGTGTGAAAAGAAGAGAATCTCACGTACTCCCCTCCTCTTAGATTCAGCTTATTGGTTGTCTGTCTAAGCTTGGCAAACGCTGAAGTCAAGGTGGAATCGTTCTGCCAGAGCTTTCCTGCAATGCTTATATCTTGATCGAGGTTGATATAGACATCGGAGACACGACTGCGCATTGAATACAAACGTTTCTTGCATGCTTTCAGGGCCATTATGAATTTGTCGGTACGTACCAATTTCTTCAAAGAATCTTCGCAGAAATACTCACTTTCTTCATCAATACAAATCCCATTGACTATAGGAGCCCAGAGCTGTGCCAAGACGTCTTTGTTTTCGTCAGTGATTTTGGGATGATACATGAAGGAAGACTCTTTGTATGGACGACTGTATTTTTCCTTGGCACTTAAAAACGACATCATATTTGAATTTTGTATAAAGTTGAGGAGTGCTTGCCTTTGTAATATGCGGTTTATGTTCTCGCCTACTTGTACTCTTGACTTTAGAATCCTTTTCAACGACCCCACACTTCTTTCCATGCATCTTTGAAAAGTAAAAGGTAATGTTCTTAGTCTCAATCATTATACTGTAACACTAAAATAAAGCTCCTTTTGATTTCTTACCTTAGACTGCACATGCGCATGGTTGAATTCCTTTCAATGATGTATTTGATGTGAGATAACAAATGAGTGTTGAACTTGAACACTGAAAGATTGATAAGTTGCTCATCCGCTAAATGTTCTAAGACATTCAGAAATGCCTCAAAATTTCTATACAGGAATGTAGATGTGGCTTGTAAGTAAGATAGTATTATGTAATCACTAGGGTATATATATTTATACTCACTCGTCAATCTCTTTTAACTCGTCACTGTCAATAGAAAACTGGAGGGATAGCTTGACACCTCTTACCAAACAAGATATGCCATCCTGCACTTGGGTGTTTTCAAACAAAGGAGCGTACAGTAGAAGGTTATACTCCAAGAAGTCTATGTAATCAACTGATCGATAAATACTTTTACTGTTTCGAGGATCAAAGCCAAAGAAGGACCCCTTGAATGCACTAGAAGATATATATTTTCTTCTTGCTGTGTTTACTGCATTTTTCATCTTATCGACGGCTTGGTTTGTTAATTGAAATGGATAATTCTCTTCATTCCCAACAAACTTGTAATCCCCAGCGTATTTTGGCATTATCATATCAATAAGCATCTTGGCAATATTGGAGAATAGATGAAGCTCATCGATACCAAAAAAATCAACAGACGTAAAAGCGAGCAGACCGTGGAAAATTGAGGGTTCTTTGATACCGTAAAAATCGTTGTCGATCTACATGTGAATATGGTATTTATAGAGAAGGTGTTTTGTGTAAGTAACATATATTAATTCGGCACAGGTGTGTCACATTTCTTAATTAACTTACATAATCTTGTCTCTTTTCAGTACGAATTAAACTCTCATATGAACGTATTTCTTGGTTTCTGTGTACGAAATATATGCCAGCTTTGTTTACTCCATCAGTTCGCTTGACACCAAGAGTTAAGCAAATTCTGCACCCGTACTTGCTTCCGTGCCCCTTGTGACATAAGAACTCAGTCACTTGTGGTCCATCTCCCAGTACCTTGAAACAAATGATGTTACATTTTGCTAGAAGCTTTCCATTTACAACCACTCGCAAAGGCGTTTTCTGAAGCAAGAGCATCTGAGCAATTATAGGCTTTAGATATGAATAAATATCCGGCTTTCGTTCACTGTGAATAACTGCAAGTTCAAAAGTGTTTTCCTTGGCGAAACGCTGTTGTATAGACGAAGAAAGTGAAATGTATGCAAGTTAAATTAATTTTATTATGGGGGAAAAATGGAAGAAGTGACTGTTTCTCGATGTGCTCATGCGACACTATATAACATTCTTTTTTTCCAAAAGACTTTTAACACAGGTTGGACAGCTTTCCAGCACTCTTTTTCGACCAATCTGTGGAACAACTACTACTTGGCGAGATCACGTAAAACTTTTTTGTTTCAACAACTTCTCCGCCATTACGAACCACCATAGGAATCAAAGCAACTGAGGAATCTATATTCGCCACGTCGACAACAGCTAGTCTTGGAGTTTCGTCTTCGTCAAAGAGACAAACAGTGGAAATGGAATTGTCATGTTTTGCAACACCGTGTGCCTTGGCAACTTCAAGTAAAGCATAGAAACTCCCCTCTTCTGCAACATCATCGTCATCAAAGTTGAAAGAAAAAAAGAGTAACGCTTTTGCAACAAACCAGGCTTCTACAGTCTTGACTGTTCCACCCCTAAAGGAGAGTATATCATATTAAAAACCACGTCGTGCACACACCAACAATTATGACTAAACAACCCACCTCGTTTTTGTAGTGTGAAAAGAAGAGAATCTCACGTACTCCCCTCCTCTTAGATTCAGCTTATTGGTTGTCTGTCTAAGCTTGGCAAACGCTGAAGTCAAGGTGGAATCGTTCTGCCAGAGCTTGACTTACACTTCCATTTTTCAACAAAAAGAAAACATTGAGATCATTGATCTCACAATGGACTCCTCGGATGACGAGTACTGCTGCAACTCTTCAGCACCCCCCTCTTACAAGGAACTTGACGAAATAATAGAACAATGTTCCAACGTTGTTGTTGATTTAGTTGATGAAGAATACGAAGATGAGCAAAACTTCTTTGACGAGGGTGTGGATAATAATAACAATGAAAATATAGAAGAAGATGTAGATTTTCCAGAATATAAAAATATGAATAAAAAAAAACGTACACACTGAAAAAGTGCTAGAAAAATAAATATCAACTTGATAAGAGATTTAAATAAAAATAGCCAATTTTATGAAATAGAAAATATAATTCAACATAAATTGATGGACAATAATGAGTACACATTTTTAGTAAAGTGGAAAGGGTATGATTCTAAAGATAATTCTTGGGTTAATGAAAAAGATTTTTAATGCAAAGGAAACAATAAAAAAATACTTTTTAAAACTAAATATCAAATATTAGAATAAAGTAAACAATTGATAAAAATCAATATAAATTTAATAAATGTAGAATAAATAAAACATATAAAATTAATTAGTAAATACAGATTGATCCTCCATGGTATTGTAGCGATTTTGGGGAATGTAGAAATCACGAGTTATACAGTCATTGTAATCAGCACCAAATTGGCCTTGTTGAGATTCACAGGGTGTAAGAGGCTCTTCTACTATTTCAAAAGACAGGTAAGCCACGTTAGGTTTGAGTGTGTATTATGAATATGTTCTTTTTTCTTACTTTCTTCAGGCAGCTCATTCAGATTCGTTTCCATATCGGCACTATCGTCATATTCTTCTTCATCACTTGCCTCACCACGAGAAGAATCATCATCATCAGTTACTTGAGTTTTGCTTACTTCCTCCATCACAGTATCTTCGGAGACAGGAGCTTGATTTTCGAAAAAAGTGTCTTGTGGAAATATAACACGCAAGAGTTTGTCCAGACTTTGACTTGCAGATACCTTGATTGCAGCACTACGGCAAATTCTTCTTGTTGCAGGGATGTTTTTAGTAATACGATCAGGTCTTCTTCTTCCCATAACAGGTGTTGTAAAAGTATGTATACGAAATATGTTTGCAAAAGAAAAAAGAACGCCTTGTACGCGTCTTTTTTTTTTAAAGAACATCTCGACTGATCTATTCTTTTTTTTTCAATTCACGCTAGAATTGTTCAAAGGTGGTAATTTGAACAAATGACCAAGGATCGAAACAAGTAGATTGGTTCTTATGCTTTTCAGTCTCGCAAGCCCGACCCTTTTTGCTTAAATGGGGAAGAAGTGCGTAAGAATCGATTATTTATGGGGAGTTGCAACTATTGGTTCGAGCACAATAATTTCTACTTTGGTATGTAGTGCTTTGCATAATTTGATTGATTTACTAGATGGTCTAACAAAACAGAAATATTTCGAAAGTCCGGTAAAAGGTACCTCTCAATTTTTATTGGTTGTGCAGCACTTTATTTGTCCAGTAATCTGGCTATAGTAGGTGTGCCTTAAAATGCTAATGGTGAGTGAACATCTATTTTTCGACCACTTTACTAATCTTTCCTTCTAGATGGATGATTTTTTTGTTGCTTGCGTGTGTGTTATATCCAACGAGTTATTTTAATTTCGCACATGAAAGTATAGCATTGAATCGGTAAGGCTTTTTTTTGGGAAATTTTACTGTTGGTGTCAAAAAACTAATATGAGCGAATTATAGAGTGGCGAGTTTCAGTGAACCAATCATATACATGGAAATGAAAGGTTACACTCAAAGTATAGTGGCTAGTGCTTTCTTTTCCTTTCTTTTTTTTACTTTCTTTCACTCCCTTTTCCTTCCCTTTTCCTCTTCCTTTTCTTTTTTTTTTCTTTTTCAATAAAAACGTTCTCTTTTAAAAAATTTATATCACACTGATTTTTTTTGTTCTCTCGCCTTTCTTAGATATGGCTGATACGCAAGCAGTGGTTTATAGAAAACAAAAAACAATGTTTGAATCCTTCAGCTCACTTTCTTTTATTTTCTAGCAAACTCTCCTCTTGTTCCCCTTCGCCATTCCCTCCATCTTAACATAGTTTTTCACTATTTTTTTTTTTATCATCATCTTTTAATGTCTTATTAACATGAACAACATGAACAACAATAACAACAAGAACAACAAGAACAACAAGAACAACAAGAACAACAAGAACAACAAGAACAACAAGAACAACAAGAACAACAAGAACAACAAGAACAACAAGAACAACAAGAACAACAAGAACAACAAGAACAACAAGAACAACAAGAACAACAAGAACAACAAGAACAACAAGAACAACAAGAACAACAAGAACAACAAGAACAACAAGAACAACAAGAACAACAAGAACAACAAGAACAACAAGAACAACAAGAACAACAAGAACAACAAGAACAACAAGAACAACAAGAACAACAAGAACAACAAGAACAACAAGAACAACAAGAACAACAAGAACAACAAGAACAACAAGAACAACAAGAACAACAAGAACAACAAGAACAACAAGAACAACAAGAACAACAAGAACAACAAGAACAACAAGAACAACAAGAACAACAAGAACAACAAGAACAACAAGAACAACAAGAACAACAAGAACAACAAGAACAACAAGAACAACAAGAACAACAAGAACAACAAGAACAACAAGAACAACAAGAACAACAAGAACAACAACAGCAACAACAGCAACAACAGCAACAACAGCAACAACAACAGCTCTTCTTTCGAGGATTACTCTGCCTCTTTCACTGATATTGGTGCATCTTTTGCTTCTGGCGCTTCCTCTTCAAACACTCAAGATGTTTTTGATGCTGCTGACCAAGCTTATTCAGGTGTTTTCTCTGTTGGGCAAGAAACTCAACAATCTTATGATGCAACTTACTCAAACTTCTTGATGGGTATTACTGGTGCAAGTGGCAGCCAAACGCTTCCCCCTACTATTGATTTTGGGAATTTTAGAGAATTGATGATTCAGTTATCTCACAATTCACGTTTGGAAATGCGTCAATTGGCAGAAAGCATCAATCGCAGCAATGCAAACTTGGTGGCTGGTCTCAGGGGTGCTCTCGATAACTGTGTTGAAGAAATCAGAGCATTAAGCAACTCTCAACCACAACGCCCTCAACAACGTACGTATCGGCAAATTCTTCTTGTTGCAGGGATGTTTTTAGTAATACGATCAGGTCTTCTTCTTCCCATAACAGGTGTTGTAAAAGTATGTATACGAAATATGTTTGCAAAAGAAAAAAGAACGCCTTGTACGCGTCTTTTTTTTTTAAAGAACATCTCGACTGATCTATTCTTTTTTTTTCAATTCACGCTAGAATTGTTCAAAGGTGGTAATTTGAACAAATGACCAAGGATATAAGCATCTTGGCAATATTGGAGAATAGATGAAGCTCATCGATACCAAAAAAATCAACAGACGTAAAAGCGAGCAGACCGTGGAAAATTGAGGGTTCTTTGATACCGTAAAAATCGTTGTCGATCTACATGTGAATATGGTATTTATAGAGAAGGTGTTTTGTGTAAGTAACATATATTAATTCGGCACAGGTGTGTCACATTTCTTAATTAACTTACATAATCTTGTCTCTTTTCAGTACGAATTAAACTCTCATATGAACGTATTTCTTGGTTTCTGTGTACGAAATATATGCCAGCTTTGTTTACTCCATCAGTTCGCTTGACACCAAGAGTTAAGCAAATTCTGCACCCGTACTTGCTTCCGTGCCCCTTGTGACATAAGAACTCAGTCACTTGTGGTCCATCTCCCAGTACCTTGAAACAAATGATGTTACATTTTGCTAGAAGCTTTCCATTTACAACCACTCGCAAAGGCGTTTTCTGAAGCAAGAGCATCTGAGCAATTATAGGCTTTAGATATGAATAAATATCCGGCTTTCGTTCACTGTGAATAACTGCAAGTTCAAAAGTGTTTTCCTTGCTATATTCGCCACGTCGACAACAGCTAGTCTTGGAGTTTCGTCTTCGTCAAAGAGACAAACAGTGGAAATGGAATTGTCATGTTTTGCAACACCGTGTGCCTTGGCAACTTCAAGTAAAGCATAGAAACTCCCCTCTTCTGCAACATCATCGTCATCAAAGTTGAAAGAAAAAAAGAGTAACGCTTTTGCAACAAACCAGGCTTCTACAGTCTTGACTGTTCCACCCCTAAAGGAGAGTATATCATATTAAAAACCACGTCGTGCACACACCAACAATTATGACTAAACAACCCACCTCGTTTTTGTAGTGTGAAAAGAAGAGAATCTCACGTACTCCCCTCCTCTTAGATTCAGCTTATTGGTTGTCTGTCTAAGCTTGGCAAACGCTGAAGTCAAGGTGGAATCGTTCTGCCAGAGCTTGACTTACACTTCCATTTTTCAACAAAAAGAAAACATTGAGATCATTGATCTCACAATGGACTCCTCGGATGACGAGTACTGCTGCAACTCTTCAGCACCCCCCTCTTACAAGGAACTTGACGAAATAATAGAACAATGTTCCAACGTTGTTGTTGATTTAGTTGATGAAGAATACGAAGATGAGCAAAACTTCTTTGACGAGGGTGTGACCGAGGGTGATCTCGAGAAAGGCCACTACTATTTTGATGTCGACAACGGCTTCTACAAATATAACGAGCACTACAGCAACAATGATGGCGAGCGCTTTTTTTGCTATAGAGACGATGATGGCGAAGAAAACTTCTTTGAGAGGGAACCTGAGAATGTTGGCGAGAGCTACGAGGAAGATCTCCTATATACGGATGACTTTTCCATCTTGGCCACCAACAGCCATAACAATTTTGAATTGCAAGGTTCAACACTTGTAGAACTTGATTAAAAATAAAATAATAAAATTTATTTTACAAAAATATACTCTTTCTTTTTCTTCTCCTTGATACACCTACTTTTTTTTCTCTTTGAAAAGCATTCTATCATCTTTTTTTTTTTTTTTTCAATAAAAACGTTCTCTTTTAAAAAATTTATATCACACTGATTTTTTTTGTTCTCTCGCCTTTCTTAGATATGGCTGATACGCAAGCAGTGGTTTATAGAAAACAAAAAACAATGTTTGAATCCTTCAGCTCACTTTCTTTTATTTTCTAGCAAACTCTCCTCTTGTTCCCCTTCGCCATTCCCTCCATCTTGAACGTAATTACTAACCTCATTGTGAACCTTTTGTCCACAAAGTCTTTTCCGCACACTACTTGACGTTTTACTTACGTTTGTATTTTATTCCCTCTAGTTGCTAACTCCTGCTCATCTTGATTTCTCATGTCGCCATCAGTAGTCAGCTTGGTACTACGTGTGAGATGCACTCCATTCCTACTCATCTTCCATAAGGTAAGTTTCTTTTCTTTATCGCTCCTTTCCTTTTGATATACTGATCCTTATATAACAGCTTGCACAGTGCTCATCTTGTTCACTCTGTTCCCCAGTGGGAATACTCCATTTTTTGAGTGAGCTGATGTACTAAAACAGAAAATTAAGTCTCAAGAGATGCCTTATAGCTTATTTAATCCGCTATTTACCCGATGTCTGTGAAAAACTTGACTCCTTGTGGGTGGAAATCTGAAATGCTGCTCTAAAAATGAAGGCTTCCGGTGAGGTACTGAAAAACGGGCTTGCTGAAATAAACAACGGCAGTGTGTCACAATAAACCCATTTTTCATACGCTATGTTGCGCGATGGTGTTTTAAATTTAAATGGATAAGTAGTATGTGCCACAAACCCATCCCAATTCCCAAATCAACTTGAAGCAAAGATTTTGAATAAGCAATCTCACAGCTGCCTATCGTTATCGTAAGGCATGTGCAGTTTTTCAGAATTTTGTGTAAAATTCAGCAAACGTTCGGTCGAAGGAATTCAGTAAAATGATCTTTTAATTTGCTGGCATAGTTTTTAATGTCATGGTTGATGATGTATTCACGCCTTCATTTAGTGTGGTAAACTAACATGGTGATGCAGTTACTACGACATAAATGGTAGTTGCCACAAATCCTGAAATGCTTTCCGATGAGAAACGCACGAATCCGAAGTGATTCGGTCCCCACCCAGCTATAACCAGTTTTTCCGCTTCATATAAATCATAAATATTGCTGTAACACTTCCTTCTTTATATATAGGTAGTGATATAGTTGATCTCTTTCATAACGGTTTCCGCTCGAAAGGCTTACCCATCAAAATCGTCGCCATGGCTAACGGTATGCTGTGTGGTTGCGCTTTAAATTTTGTACCCTGTTCGTCTAACACTTATTTTTAGATAGCGTGTGTACCCTACTAGCTCACGCATATCAACACCCTTCTACCCGAATTGGAATTGTACATAGCGCAGGTACAAATTGTGCATATTACGATAAAGTCTCCAACATGGGCGACTTTTTGGCTCAGCATGAAGACGATGTGCCTCTCCAATCCGATATGATTATCAATACGGAGTGGTGCAATATCAGTTCAAAGTACCTGCCCGGAAACAGATTCGATCAAATTGTCGACCTCCAATCTAATAATAAAGGCGTCCATGCGTTCGAGAAGATGACCACAGGCATGTACCTCGGAGAGTTGGTGCGCTTAATTTTGGTGGAACTTGCAGATAAAAACATCATCTCATTTGATGGTGTTGCAAGCTAACCTGATACCAAGTCGCCAGGTCAAAAATCTACAGGGTGACCTTATATCATGTAACGTGCGTGGCACTACATGGTTGCCTATTATCAAGTTACCATGCTAACAAATTTGCTTGGTCACCGAATTTTTGGTGCCTTGGTGCATGTGAGTGGTACAAGATACAATTCAAGCCTTACGTTACCATCAAAAAATGGGAATTTTTGATCTTTACACAAGAGGTCTTGCCACATAACGTATTACTTTCTTCTCCATTTTTCTCACTAATAAGGTAACAGGAGATTAATTAAACGAGCACAAAGAATTAAGGTTGTTTCTTTCTTTTACCTAAGTTAACTTTCTTTTTTTCTTATTTTGATATAAATATTAGAAACTTGAACTTCTTCAGTGTTTCCCTCTCTTTTTTGCAATAATATAACTTTCGTAAAAAAAAAATTAAATATGACAAACCTTCAACCATTAATCGTTCATAGCCATTTTGATTCCCCCGAGTTCCAAACAAAGAACACATCATTCCAAACAGATATTGATGATATTACAGAGCTGTTCCAAGTGTCGCAAGACAAACTCGATATTCTTATGCATGGTGTGGCTCAAGAAATGCATGATGGCCTAAATTCAGCTGAAGTAGATAACAAACAAAACGATTTAAAGATGATTCCATCTTTTGTTACAGGTAACGTTGCAGAAGTGCGCTTTTCCGTGGAAGTGGAATATGAAATTTTAAGTTCTCACGGATCACTTTTCTGTTGTATTCAGGTTATCCAACGGGTAATGAAAAGGGTACATACCTAGCACTTGAAATAAGTGGCGTCGACATTTACGTGTGTCAAGTCAGACTTAAAGGGGATGGTGGCAAACTGGCTATCAATCAATACCAATATAAAATACCTGATCATTTAACCGCGGACGATAGCATGAACACCCTGATTGATTACATAGCAGACTGTGTGGCGGACTTTCAAGATCGAGTTGGTTCCTCTAAAGAAATGATATACGCTATGGGTATAAGCATGGGATTTGCTGTGCGACAGACTG
Source organism: Mucor irregularis B50 (assembly GCA_000587855.1). NCBI lineage: Eukaryota > Fungi > Mucoromycota > Mucoromycetes > Mucorales > Mucoraceae > Mucor > Mucor irregularis. The sequence goes on along the minus strand of AZYI01000017.1, from coordinate 448,455 downwards.
GCCTTGATAAAGGTTTTATTGTGGCATTAGAACATGGATTTGATTACCCCAATGCCATAGGTAGTGATATAGTTGATCTCTTTCATAACGGTTTCCGCTCGAAAGGCTTACCCATCAAAATCGTCGCCATGGCTAACGGTATGCTGTGTGGTTGCGCTTTAAATTTTGTACCCTGTTCGTCTAACACTTATTTTTAGATAGCGTGTGTACCCTACTAGCTCACGCATATCAACACCCTTCTACCCGAATTGGAATTGTACATAGCGCAGGTACAAATTGTGCATATTACGATAAAGTCTCCAACATGGGCGACTTTTTGGCTCAGCATGAAGACGATGTGCCTCTCCAATCCGATATGATTATCAATACGGAGTGGTGCAATATCAGTTCAAAGTACCTGCCCGGAAACAGATTCGATCAAATTGTCGACCTCCAATCTAATAATAAAGGCGTCCATGCGTTCGAGAAGATGACCACAGGCATGTACCTCGGAGAGTTGGTGCGCTTAATTTTGGTGGAACTTGCAGATAAAAACATCATCTCATTTGATATTGATGACGAAGAATGCTTACTGCGAATTCCCTACCAATTTGACACCAGCTACATGTACGTTTGCGAAGCAGATGAAGATGCGTTTGAAGGCACAAGGGTTGTTCTCGAAGAAATGTGTAGAACTGGAGAGACTTCTTTGCACGATCGAGAGATTGTGAAAAAAATTTGCGGGTTAGTCGGACAGCGTGCAGCTGTGTTGCTTGGTGCGAGTATAGCAGGTGTTGTAGGCTACATGGTTGATTCTGGTATTGGTCTAGACCCCAATGGCGATGGTTTTGCTATCTGTGAGTATCACATTACAATTGTTATTTTCTTGATTTTCTTTACCATACTTATCTCATTCCCATACATTTTGAAAGCTATCAGCGGAGAGGTTTACAAAGATTATTCGTCCTTCCACCCCCGTGTCTGTGAAACCCTCAAGTCTTTAATTCCAGATGAAGTCGCCGCCAAATTATCGGTCGGTATTGTCAAACATTCAAGAATTGTAGGTGCAGCTATAGTAGCCATGATGGCAGAGAAGATCAATCACAGCGTTGATATGTTGTAGTAGGATATAATGTCACTTGCAATTATTTTTGAAGGCAATTTTAAGTGTTTAATATCCTTTGTGCAACGATATACACAAGAAAGGCAAACTTATCTTTCTTCTTTTTACATAATACCACGAACTTGGTTATACCCACAGCTTGGCCCCTTTCCCTGAGTATATCCCGTTTTATTTTTTACCCCTCAACTTTCAATCTCTTTTTACTGTATTCATATAACATCCTACACTATCTTCAATAACTTTATTATATATTTTAATGACAATTTATTTTATAAAAATTGCAATTTGCTCGCCATTGTTCTCTCCTGGTTAATATTTTATACAATATATGATCGCAATAAAGCGCACAAGCCTTTCTTTATGTAAGCAAGTTGCTCCTTCCCCAGTGGGAATACTCCATTTTTTGAGTGAGCTGATGTACTAAAACAGAAAATTAAGTCTCAAGAGATGCCTTATAGCTTATTTAATCCGCTATTTACCCGATGTCTGTGAAAAACTTGACTCCTTGTGGGTGGAAATCTGAAATGCTGCTCTAAAAATGAAGGCTTCCGGTGAGGTACTGAAAAACGGGCTTGCTGAAATAAACAACGGCAGTGTGTCACAATAAACCCATTTTTCATACGCTATGTTGCGCGATGGTGTTTTAAATTTAAATGGATAAGTAGTATGTGCCACAAACCCATCCCAATTCCCAAATCAACTTGAAGCAAAGATTTTGAATAAGCAATCTCACAGCTGCCTATCGTTATCGTAAGGCATGTGCAGTTTTTCAGAATTTTGTGTAAAATTCAGCAAACGTTCGGTCGAAGGAATTCAGTAAAATGATCTTTTAATTTGCTGGCATAGTTTTTAATGTCATGGTTGATGATGTATTCACGCCTTCATTTAGTGTGGTAAACTAACATGGTGATGCAGTTACTACGACATAAATGGTAGTTGCCACAAATCCTGAAATGCTTTCCGATGAGAAACGCACGAATCCGAAGTGATTCGGTCCCCACCCAGCTATAACCAGTTTTTCCGCTTCATATAAATCATAAATATTGCTGTAACACTTCCTTCTTTATATGATGACCGATGATCATCGCATGGGGGAGTGTTACTTTATCAGGGCTCTCTTTTTTTTGGAGATTTGTACTTAATTGGTCGACTCTCTGTCGAACACTTTCTACACTGGAGTTTTTAATATCATGAATAAGATTTCGCTAAAAAAATGCTCGACATACGTTAGCGAATAATATACTTTACCAACGTGACGATGTATTATATGAACTTTTTTGACAGTTTCTCTCGTTTGCTGTTAATTAAGCACCTTGATCAATTTAAGTGAAGTCATTAATTATCCAAAGTTAAGCCGAGCCGCTTGCTGCTTTTTTCATCATGAGTGTCTGCATGTTGTCTTTTTCGTAGACAACAACCCCTACTACGAAAAGCATTTTTGTATTTTTACGCATATATGAACCGTTTTTCCACCTTCCACTACATAAACACATCTTAACATGCGAGTTACATGTTCATCAAACGCTCCTTTGCAAACTTCTATTTTCTCTCCCTGCGTAATATTGCATACTTTTCAAAAGTAATGAGACCGTTTACCCCCTACTTGATCCCTTCCAAATTTTTCTACATGCAAATCATCATAAGTTAAAAAAAAGAAATCATTAACAGACAGCCCCTTAAATAATGGCCCCAATCTCAAACGAGTACAAATATAACACTTCTTTTTTGTTCAACGTTCTGTCATTTTTATTCGCCCATGTAATGCATAAAATTATTCGAGTTTTACATGCAAGATTCTAATAATATACTCTTGTCGCTCTCATAGATCCACAAAGTACTCTGTGACAACTACCTATTTGTTTACCGCGCAACTTTTTTTTTTTTTAGATATAAAAACCGGCCTCATATCTTTTCATATATTCCCCGTCATCTTCTTGTTTCTTTATCAAAATGAAATTTTACAGCAAAGCTTCACTTATTTTCTGCTCCATCGCTACCTTTGCTAGCTCTCTTGTAAGCGCCCAGTCTATGATTCGAAACTGCAAGCCTGGCCATGTTGCTCTTACCTTTGACGATGGGCCAAGCGTATATACCAAAGATCTCGTTGACTTTCTGGATTCAAAACAAGTACACGCTACCTTCTTTGTTAATGGCCAGAATTTTTTGTAAGCTTTTAGGTGACCTTATTAGTATGCTTGACCTGACACTCTTTCTCTATTAGAACTCTCAATGAAAGTGCTGAAGCTCAAGAAGCCTTAAAAGCCGCATACCAATCCGGCCATCAAATTGCCAGTCATACTTATTCTCATCAAGACCTGAATACTCTTGACGGGGATGACTTTGACCGAGAGATTGTCCAATTAGAGCAAGTGGTTCAAGATCTCATAGGTGTTAGGTAATGAATGATTTCATAATAGTCGTCCCAATTTGAATTACATTACTCACACATCATTCATCAACTTAGACCTGCATGTAACTATCATTCATTAATACTACTATACTAATGCATGATGATTCTGACATACGCTTTCTTTTTACATAGTCATCAGACCTCCATACGGAAATGCCAATGAAGACACAGTTGAAAAGCTTGAAAATAGAGGATATAGCGTCATTGAGTGGTCTACTGATAGCAAGGATTACGAAACTCACGATTTAGGATCAGAGATGGAGAATATCCGAGAATCCATCACTGGTGATGACGAGGGCTACATTATCTTAACTCACGATGTAAGTCTGCCTCATTTAATTTCGTCCATTGTACGTTTAGTAATAGCTGTGAACATTTTTAGGTTTATGACCAAACGACTACTGAATTGGCTGCCGCTATCATTGATTATGTTCACGAAAAGGGTTTGCAGTTTGCAACTGTCGCTGATTGTAAGTAACTTTTTATATATATTAACAGTCATTGTACCAATATTGATCATGTAATGATGTAGGTCTGGATAAATCACCTTACCAATGAACGCTGTACTCAGCTTTGTAGCCCTATCTCTTATTTTTGGAGATAATAGTAAAATAGTTTAAAAGAATGATCGTCTTCTTTGCAGAATTTCATCATTTGCGATATATTATATAATGTTTATTTCTTTTTCTTAATCCTTTTTTCATCACAATAATAGCAATTCAAGATTATATAAACCCTTGTTTTTTTAAAAAAAATAAGATCCATATTTTGCGATGGTTTTTTGTGGTTTTTGATATTACTTTTGCTCACTGCCACGTTTATTATCAACAAGGGGACCAGCTCCTAGACCACCTCCTCGATTGGCGGTTCCAGAACCTCCCCCTCCGCCGCCTCTTCGATTATGTTGATAACGACGATTATCTACATGTGGACGGAAAGGACGTTGAGGACGACGCTCTTCTGCATATACATGCTGATTTCCGCCGATCATCACCTTATGTTGCTCTAATGCCTTTTGTGTACTTTCAATAGATCCGTAATCAATAAATGCGCAATTTTTGTTGGTGATAATTTTTACAGATTTCACAGGTCCAAATTTACTGAATACTTCTCCCAGCTGCTCTTCAGTCATGGACGAATGAACATCTCTTACATATATTTGAGTATCTATAGATATGTAAGTTAGTTGGAGCTTCCATTGGCAGATATTTTTTGTTTACCTGTACGATATTGGTTCTGTTGTTGTCCTTCTCTGTGATATTGCTGGTGATGATGATTGTGTGTATGTTGTTGTTGATGGGGATAATGATGAGCATTGTTTGGTTGATATTGCATCTGCTGCTGTTGATGGGGATAGTTATATGTATTGTGTGATTGGGTTTGATGATTGTAGGATATGTTGGGTTGCTCATGATTAGGAAGATTGTTATGTACATTTGATTTTGGGGAATAGGTTGTTTGAGGTAGCTGTGGACGATTCTGTGGAGTGTTGTTGTTTTTAGGGGAAGATTTCGTTGACTCTGCTTTTTCACTCACTTTGTCACTGGAAGGTGTGGGTGCTGCCAACTTGGCCCATGATTTGAATGTGGTCTCAGTAGTAGCAGGAGTGACTGTGGTATTGGTTGTAACAGGTTTACCAACATTGCCTTTTTGATTGTTCTTGTTAGTGTGATCTTTGGTAGCGGAAGCTACAACCTCGTTGTGTTTATTGTTTGACTGTTCCTTATTATTTGAGGGAAGTGAATTGTGTCCATTCAATTGGCTCTCTGTCTTTTTATTATTTGTAGAAGCGTTTTTGGTTGATGATTTCACTTTCTTTGTGGTCACTGAATCACTATCTTTCACTGATTTATTGTTTGTCGTCGCCACTTTTGATTCGTTCAACTTTTTCTCTTTGATAGTTTTTTTGTCTTCAATAATGGTTTTCTTATCCTCACTAGCCCTTTTTTGCTCGACAGGTTTTTCATCACTTTCTATGGAGCTCTTTTTCCCCACTTCTACTTGTGGTGATTGAGTCTGTAACACCGGTTTTTGTGATGTAGCTTCAATTTCGGGTTCCTTCTTTTCCATATTTTTTGCTTCAGGTGACTCGTAAACAGGATTTGCTGGCTCTTGGATATTTTTTGGTTCATCATTATCGCATAGAAAATAATCGATATCTACTTTCTCTTTTAAGAATCTAAATATGTTATTCAAAACGTAATACCCATTTGGCTGCGGAGCAAGAAAGAACGTCTCTGCGAATTTTTCGGAAGGTAAATCCTTGTTACTGATTTCTCCTAGCACTGATATAAGGATTCCGTCGTTGGAGGACGGTTGACTATCTACTTGAGTTACTAGTACTTTGCAGTTGTCGAAATCAAGTTCTTCGATCCTCTTGCGAATTTCCTACGCAATGACGTTAAGTCAAGCAATCACATAAAAACATATGTTGTCTTACCTCTTGTCCTTTTAAGATAGGAACGGACTCGGACTCGTTTCCTCTGACAAATAAAGAATCTGCTCCGTAAAAAGCGTGTAATCTATTAGGCTTTCTATTAAGGAAGGTGTAGTATTCCCTTGCGAATATGAGACCTATGTCAAGGCAAGTCATTTTATCACTCTCGTTCTCCAAAAAATGATCGTCTGATACTTCTGGTGAGGGTATTTTTTCGATAGTCATGATTTAGAATATGAAACTCGAATGTAATAAAAAGAACAAAGAAAGAAAGAAAGAAAGAAAGGGGAAGACTTACAAATTTAACGCGTCTTTCAAAGGTTTTGATCGTTGTGTAACATTTTGAAGCGAATTTAGCATGATTTTGTTTGTGACAAATGAAATTGAATAACGAGATTTATATTCGCAAATGATAAATCACTGAAATCATTTACATCACTTCTTGTATTTGTCTTTCTTCTTTCTATAGACTCTCAACAAAGTGTATTCACACTTGGTATGTTGGATTAAGACTATACTTGTTGACAATTTGTCGTAGTACAAAATTCGTGTGACTGGTAGTAACTGAACCTCGAAAAATGTAAAAAGTGGGTTGTGTAAAGTATGGTGTAACTTCTCTTTCCTTCCCTCATTATCTTTTCAAAAACAATGGTACAAAAGAAGAGCCTTTTCTCTAGACCCTTAGATTTGATTTATTTCATCTACTTTGCTACTCATATTCCTGTTACTTTGAGTATTGATTTCCAAGTGTTCTATCCTCCTCATTTGGTTCCTCAGGTCCTTTCAGATGCTTTAAAGTTTTATATTGACACCTACAAAGACCCCTTTATGGGTGGCTCCACCCCCGTCTATTGGTTCTTAAGTTTTATTTGTTGTGAATTGGTCGTCCAATTGCCCTTCTTTTTCATTGCCTGTGTTGGACTTGTCAAAGGTAAATTCTGTATTTTTATAGTGTTCATACTTCACATTAATTTAATTCGTTTAATAATAGACTCCAAATATATTCGTCTTCCTCTTGCCAGTAAAGTTACCTAAGAATGATTACAAATTGAGATCTATTAAATATTTACTATGTACTCTTGAATAGTCTATGGTGCTCACGTTGCTACCACTGTCCTTCCTTCTCTTGCGGAAGTTTTGTTGAATCCTAATTTGAAGCTTGATCAAACTGAGAGATTCAACGTCATACTACAAAGAATTACCATTTGGACGATGCTTTAAAGTTTTATATTGACACCTACAAAGACCCCTTTATGGGTGGCTCCACCCCCGTCTATTGGTTCTTAAGTTTTATTTGTTGTGAATTGGTCGTCCAATTGCCCTTCTTTTTCATTGCCTGTGTTGGACTTGTCAAAGGTAAATTCTGTATTTTTATAGTGTTCATACTTCACATTAATTTAATTCGTTTAATAATAGACTCCAAATATATTCGTCTTCCTCTTGCCAGTAAGTTACCTAAGAATGATTACAAATTGAGATCTATTAAATATTTACTATGTACTCTTGAATAGTCTATGGTGCTCACGTTGCTACCACTGTCCTTCCTTCTCTTGCGGAAGTTTTGTTGAATCCTAATTTGAAGCTTGATCAAACTGAGAGATTGACATTAAGTGCATTTTACGCGCCTTACTTCCTTCTTCCCATCGTCATGATTATTGATTCCTACATTCAAGTGAACAAATATTTACAGGCTGCTCCCGCTTCAGCCGCTTCAGTAACAAAAAAGACAAAAAAATCCTCCAAAATTCAATAAATAATTTGATGCAGTTTATTAAATAGTAGTAATTAATCAATAGAAATAACAATTTTTCCAACGGTACGATGAGAGTTTTGCATATCATGAGCTCTAGCGATTTCCTTTAATGGAACCACATTATTAGTTTCGTCTTGAATGGTACCACGCATCTTTCCTTCCTGGAAGTAAGGAGCGACCTTGTTTCTATAGTCTTCATGAGGCAAATGAGTGATAGGAAGGTACTTGTGAGCGGCAAATAACTTCTTGTAGGCAACCTTGAAGCCAATGTTAATGATAGAAGAGATACCAATGCTTTTAGAGCCAGCGTGCTCAAGGGGACCAACAGCAGTGGAGTAGACACCATCTTTCTTGAGTAATTTATCCAAGGTGTTATAGTAATCTTCACCACCAACACAATCCATGATGACATCAAATGGAATATTCTCGTTAACAAATTCGTCATAGGCCTTTGCATCTCTGTAGTTGATTACTCTATCAGCACCCAGTGATTTAACATATTCAACATTCTTTTCACTGCAGATACCGACAACGAGATTTTGAGAGTTAACTGCTTTAGCGATTTGAATACCAAAACTTCCAACACCACCCGAGGCACCAATTACAAGAATGTTTCGTTTTTGATTTGCGTTGGCGTCAGTAATGTTACCAAATTTAAGAATACCTTGATATGCGGTGAGAGCAGCAATACCAGCAGTTGCAGCTTGTTCAAAAGATAAATTTTGGGTTTTTTGGCGATAGATGCTTTTGATGTATCAATCAAAGTGTATTGTGCGTATGTACCATCCATCTTGAAAGGAAGACTTTGAGTACCAAACACTTCATCTCCTACTTCGAAGTCTGTAACCTTGCTACCCTTTGCGACAATGATACCAGAGAAATCAGCACCGATAATAGCAGGAAGAGACATAGTGAAAGTAACAAATTTCATGTTGCCCGAGGCAATTTTTGCATCAATAGGATTTACGCCAGCAGCCTTGACTCTGACCACGACTTGGGATTGACACTTGATTTGAGGAACAGGAACGTCTTCGTTGTATTTGAAACATTCATTTGGTGGCCCGTACTTGACGAGTTGAGCAGCATGCATAGTTTTAGGAATATCGTTTGTAGTAGAAGTCATTATGATTTATAATTTGTAAAGTAGAGAAGAAAAGATTTTTAACAGCAGACAATGCTCCTCTTATATATTTTTTTGTTTCTCGTCTAAAAAAGGCAATATTCGTAAATGCGCGTACAGGATCGAATATTTTCCATCCAGAAACATCTAGTTGCATATTCTGCTTATACATCAATAATACCCTAGCAAAGAAAAGATGTTCACTTAATAATAGGAAAAAAACATGTGAATTGTATAATAATTTGCTTCCAGTGTATGAGCACTGCAGTTGCGAAATATTGACGTTTTTGGGAATTTTTCAACGTCATACTACAAAGAATTACCATTTGGACCTTTATGGATAATTTTGGAACACATCCCTTTTTTTTCTTGAGTTAATACAGCTACACTGGCAGAGCAATGGAAGAAGAAATACCGCTACCGCCATCACCACCAACTATACCCGACCAGCCTTCTACAGTTCACCATAGCGACTGGCTGCCGCTAATCTTGATTACAGTCTTACTTTTCACTATCGTCTTCTTTACTGTTTCAAGATTTGGAAATATCAAGAGTCAGCCGTGGTACGTAACTGTAGTATGTACGGTGGGTTGGTTCTTTCCCTTTTGGATTATATTTTTATTGCCACTTGACTTGGCCTCGGTCAGTGCATAGATAATTTTGTCGTTTATATATCGTAGTTATTAACACTATGTGCTGCTTAGTAGACTGTTCACGATGTTGAGAGGGGCAGAGTACCTTTTGCGTACGTATCGCAATCTTTCCTATTCATTGCTTGGAGAGTCAATTACTGGACTTCTTTTTGTTTGACTTGGTACGTCTATACTACCTCCATAGTCGAAAACATATGACTTATAAGTACCTTGAATTCAGGTTTACAATTCCTACGCTGCAAGCTTATGTAAACACTGGCGACTTCACCTTTGCCAAGCGATTCAAGTCAGCTGTTAATGTTAACCTTCGCTTTTATTCAATCTATGTCGTTGTGGGTGCTTTTGGCTTGGTTTATTTGATTTTTGGAAACGGACTCACAACAAGGTATGCAATCAAGCTTACATGTGTAGTTACTATAGATATTCATGCAAAATTTTAGAGAGGGAATTCAAAGCTATGTGATGGCCGCAGCGAATAGTTGGGGTCTATTTTTAGTGATTGTGTTTATGGGTTATGGCCTGGTATCAGTGCCTCGCAGCTTATGGTATTCTGGAAGTTACGACCGACATTTACATCAGCACTATGCAAATGCAGCCCGTTTGAAAGAGGAATGTATGGATAGCGAAATAGAATTCAACGAGTTGGCTAAAGTAAAGATTATGAAAGTGGATAGCAAAAGTGGACTGTTTTTATTGATGCCTCTTCTTTGTAGACAATGAATGCCATATCCAAGCGAACAATGAGAGAATCAAGTGAGATTGGATATTGCATCAAAACCATGATTCGTAGATTTCCTTTTGTGCTTCATGAGGCATTTGTAGAGCCAGATACTTCTGCTGCGGTTCCTGCCGTTCTCACAGAAGAATATCTTGTAAAGCTTTCTCGACGCATGATTCTGGCTATTCGAATGAGAGATAGAAAAAATGCGTATGTATGATGTACTTGATTGTATATGGAGATAGAAATATTGAATGTTATTGTGATAGACTGTGGAAAAATTTATTGAATGAGGTATTTTATCTTCAAGATATTATTAGCAACAAAGATAAGACAACCAGGTAGGTTTTACTACATGATGGAATACGTACCAAATATGTGAAACTTACGATAGAATACTATGCAGAAAATTCACATCAACATTGAGAGTGAAAGATGAATCAAAGTGGGGCAAGTGTTCCTCTTCTTTTGAGTGGTGGTGGATGCTTCGTATCGCTCCAAATCTGAATAGAATTCTAGCCATATTATTTTCCGTTATCAGTGTTTGTATTATTTGGTCTGAATTGGTGTTCAATGTCAGAAGACCTGTCATTGTTTCGATTGTCTATTATGCACTAGAAGCTTGTGGAAATAATTATGCTGCACTTCAGGTAATTGCTCATTAGAATTTGAGTCTACTATTTTATACTCAATCTCATCCTAGATCATGGCTTTCCTCACGCTTCTTTACATGTGCATCTGTGTATATTCCTCCCTCTTCAAAATTAGATTTTTCAATTTGTATTTGCTTATTCCAAATCACCACACTGATGAGAATAGTCTTTTATGGTTCACGGGATATATGTGTAAAATGATGTAAGTACTTGACGGCGTCAACTATCTTAGTTATCTAATGTAATTTGTATAAGGGCGCCTTTATGTTACAACTTTATCAACTTGGCAGTCGATGCGCCAGGTGTCAGCAAGGCTGTATTTACCACAGTATGTCATTATCCTGAGCATATGCCACTCATAAAATTTCACAGTAACTAACAATTACCAATCTAGTTTATGGGTAAAGCAGACCTCATCAAATTTTTGGGTGCGTTTGCTGATTGGTTTCCTATTATTATCCTCATTCCTTCGCTTTCTCTGCTTTTCAATGTGCAAGGTCGATGTCTTGGATTCTGTGGAATCAAGAGCCCTTACGAAGGCAGCGACGATGATAATATCAATAACGATGACGCGGAAGCTAACAACGGTAGATTGGTGGATGCAGATTACGAAGAAGGAGCTAGACTTGTGCAAGAAGGTAAAGCTTAAAAAGATGCGCGGATCCCTTATTACATGTTTTAAACTAGACATCATTTCTATAGAGCGCCGCTTAAGAGAACGTGAAATAGATCCAACCTTACGAAACTTTACAAATACTGCGCGAAACAGGGTAAGAATCTATTAGGGAAATGTATTAGAATCAAGTATTAATTTCCCCGTTTAATTAGGAGTATACGAATAAAAAGTATAATCGTGCAACTCCTCCTGACACTTTGAGAAGTGAACGTGATAGAAGAGTCGATGAAATATTGTCTGGTAGATCTAATCAACAGCAGCCCTACCGTGATAGCCCTGCATCTTCCTCCGCCTCATCAGCACTTTCAATCAATGAGGGAAATAACAACACGGACTCAATGAAGCTGAAGACGAACTTGGTGTCAATTGGCGATACTGTCAAGAACAAATTAGGGGGATTATTGGGATCCCTTAAGGCCAATCAAGGACCTTCTGCGCCACTACACTTACCAGAATCACCGCCAAACCATCCTCCCAGTCTTCACGTTGAAAACAGTAATACGAGTAATGCAGGCGGCGGGCGTGTTTTTGGCCACGTCGCAGGCACTGTGAGAAATGAAAACCATCGCCCATTTAGAAACACCACAGGACATGATAATAATGAGAATGCACCTTTATCGAGGTCAACATCACCAAATCCGTTTAAAATGGCTTCCTCTGGTATCATTCGCCAAACCAACTTCAGTAGTAATAATAATGTATCCCCCTTTGCGAGATTCGATGGAGGCAGCAACAATAGAGCAGCAACGCGATCACCGCCTAATAATATATTTGACGATGTCTAATAAAGATAATAGCTTAGACAAACTAACGCGATGGTGGCCTTGTGTGTATTTTCAATTTTTATAACATGAACTATTTCTGTATTCTAAATTTCCAGATGAGCCAAGTAAATGTAGATAATTTGAGCGTTCATTGATTTCCGAAATACATTCCGTGGGCTACAAAGATAACTAGTTTTAAAAAAAATACATGATTCATTTTATATGCATGTAAGTTAACGCAGCCCTATAAATCGTTGAGGTGAGTGGTCCGGTGTGGTAGTAGTTTAAAGTATTTTATGGAGTGTGTACGTCGCCAAACCAACTTCAGTAGTAATAATAATGTATCCCCCTTTGCGAGATTCGATGGAGGCAGCAACAATAGAGCAGCAACGCGATCACCGCCTAATAATATATTTGACGATGTCTAATAAAGATAATAGCTTAGACAAACTAACGCGATGGTGGCCTTGTGTGTATTTTCAATTTTTATAACATGAACTATTTCTGTATTCTAAATTTCCAGATGAGCCAAGTAAATGTAGATAATTTGAGCGTTCATTGATTTCCGAAATACATTCCGTGGGCTACAAAGATAACTAGTTTTAAAAAAAATACATGATTCATTTTATATGCATGTAAGTTAACGCAGCCCTATAAATCGTTGAGGTGAGTGGTCCGGTGTGGTAGTAGTTTAAAGTATTTTATGGAGACTATTTATTTGGGTAGAATCTTTGTCATATCTTTCTTTCAAGTTAATTTGACAGAAAAATCCTGGCGCATCGCGAAATCAAACTTGAGACGTACCCCATTATCAGCATCATGGAATTCAAAGTAGACTGACAAAAGCTATTGTTCCTTTTTACCTGATTTATATTTTTCTAAAAATAAAACATTGGTCTCAAACCTTTCTCTGCGCTGGATTGCCCCTTCGAATTGGGCTCAGTTCGCTTATTGAAATTTTTCTTTTCTTGTTTCTGATATGATGTGCATCTAAATCAAAATAATAACTTTGTCACAGATATACGAAGGGTCTTGAGCTAGCCTTAACATGACAATGGGAAGCGCTTTAGGGAGCCTCAATGTGCATAGTAGCAGCATCATACGCCTCTAAGCTCAATATAGGGAAAATGTTAAACTACCTTGCTTTCAAAATGCGCAATCATTACTGCGTTACTCAATTTCTGGATATTCCGTTTATACCATTGACAAGTTTAACTTTTCGCCACCCCAAAAATAAATCTGAGATGGTATAAAAACCTAGAAATTTTCTTTTGTGCCTTTAGATCAGTACTGTTAACATTTCAAATTTAAATCAACATGTCCCTTCTTGATAAGTGCCTTGCCGTTTGTAAAGCTATTCCTATCGATAGACCTGCAGAAAAATGTAGAGAAGCCTGTAACAGAAAGTTCGCCTCCTCCTCTACTGCTGGTGCTGTGAAATCAGCTGCATCCTCCTTCCATTATAATATTTGGACTGCACTCCTTTTACTATTCATCACTGTATACATGGTAGAGAGAAGACGTCGATAATTAGTCAGTGATGCACGTGGTCTTCAATCCTTAACACGTATCAATTAATTACTGTTCTCTAATTAATGTAATAGACAAACCCTGATTACTCCTCCCTCCACTATTACCATCTTATAATTTTAATAAACATTCCAAACTTTTTGATTGCAAATAGAATTCAGCTTTATGAGTTACTACAAGTAAAGCAGCGATTATTTTCGGAACATACGAATTCCTCCAAAGATACTATTGAATTGGATTGAAAGTCATACAAGTGACATTGCATATGCGGAATCAACGCTTCATCAATGATTACAAAAATAAAATACGGAAATAATAATGCAAATTGCAAGTCATGTCGTAGAAATTATCAAAGTTGTTCTTTGATCCGAATATCTTGAGGACGTCAATAGGTATGGTTAGCGGAGCCAACTTCAATCAACGAGCATTTTTCGCCCAATAAAATCAACTATGTAAATTAAGCACGTGACTTGCACGTGTGGATCACGCGGTATTACTAAATTATCACGTGAATTTCACGTGATTTGTGTATTTTACAAATGTAATATATTTTATTTAAAAAATTTGAGTGCATGACAAGCTTCCGTGGCGCAATTGGCTAGCGCGTCTGACTGTTAATCAGGAGGTTGGTGGTTCAAGCCCACCCGGGAGCGATTCTTTTTTATCATTTTCGGTTTTTGTGTGGTGCATGTAGCTATTGACGATCTTCATTATTGTAAGTCAAAAAAAAATGAGCAAATTAGTTAGAGTAGTGCTTCAGTATCAATCATTTTGGACTTTGTCGAGTGCTGACAATTCGCTGGATTTGTATTATAATTGGTAATGAGTAAATTGTATCGAAAGATGTATAATAATCATCACAGCTATAAAAAAGACGGTGTCTGCCGTATTCAGAAGTCACCATTAGCAAACCACATTGTAGAGCTGGTGGCTGGGAAAAAGACAACATAAATGACTGAAAAGAATTTCTTGTGTAATATTATACAAACAGATAGAGAATTTATCTCTTCCTAGTAAATGTCACCGGGTCAGCTAACGCTACACAGTAATTCTGCGTAAATTAGCAATAAGAATATTTGTTTTCATCTCACTATTATTATCCGTTTTCAATATTATAAATTCAAAGAAAACAACTATGGCCGCATCAAGAACGCCGCGAAGCAAATGAAAACAAAAGCTTAAGAGGATGTTCCAAGTATAGTGAAGCTGCCGCGCCTTCAGGTACAAAAAAGAAACCAAAGAAATTGGATTGTATCACGACATCGAATGAAATAATCTCAGCCTTCCTATGTTTTTGACATATGAGAAAGCCACGACAAATGTGATACAGTTTTAAACTTTGTGATCACAGCTTGTTTTGCCTTTTCCCAAGTACAGTCTAGCTGGTGAGGTAAATTGTAGCTACAGAAAAATTAATTGATGTTAAGAGAAAAATGAAATTGGTCGGCTACAAAAGCGAAAATATTAATCCATAGTGCCTTTTTGCGTAGATCGATTATTTGCGGTAAAATTGAATCTTGCATGATGCCTTCTCGTCGAATCTACCTATTACCCAGTTAGAATACGGTAGCTATCTGATAAATATAAGTGTTGAGGTTCATTCACTGAAAAAAAAAAAAGGATTGATGACTATGATGCTGGTATAAATGGCTTCTGCTTTCTTGGGGAAAATACTTTTCAGGGGATGTCCTGTCTCAACGATTAGACAAAACAAGACTATTTTCTGTACTAGCAACTGAAAGGATAAGGTGGAACATTTGACTAACATGCTTCTTACAAGTAATGCCATGACATTTCGACAATCCTTGTTTCATACCCTTCGATTTCATCGTGGTTGTTTTAGTATCATCCGCACTGGTACTATGTATTCCTCACAGCTTCAATATTTTCATTAGCGTTTGAAGACGCTTCTACTTCTTCAGATTGGAGATTAAAAATAGATAGCACAACCTCTTTTCAGGTATCTACTTTTTTAAAGTCTCCACCACCAAATCCGACTGTATGGCTGTTACATATGTTGCAAATAAGAGAAGATATTACTCAGAGAGCAAGGTGTAATAATTACTATGCATTTACGCTATATAAGTGGTTGACGCGTACCCATCTGAGTGGTCTCCTTAGTGTGAATTGTACTCGTCTCCGAGTTGAAAAGAAGGATGAGGCCCAACTATTTTTTTGTACAATCATTCACGTCGATGAGTCTTTTGATTGACGTCTATATAACAATAAGAAAGGATTATATACCCTAGAATTAGCGTGATTATTATCTTTCCTGTTCTGTATCCGCCATCAAATGTACTCTAATTTGTTGAAATTTACAAGCTGTACGTGAATAAAGACTTGTGATTAACATATAAGAGTGTGTTTTTTTTTATCACCAAAGCAAAGCAGGCTTCGGAATTGACGGTCCGGTGTTTATGATTATCTTGCCTAACAGCCTAACTGTTTGCCGACTTTATGTAGGACATAATACTTTTTAAATAAGGCATGTTAACAGAAACGCAATATCAAGGATTAACGTAACGTTTTGTTTACGAACATTTGTATTAGGCCAAGGTTACAAAAAGAAGGTCATAATACGACTTTAAATTATAAAAAGGGATCACCTTGCATCATTGGGAAAATAAGCGGGGTACTAGTCGCTGCTAATTACCAACGAAAGAGGGAACCGACTTTCAATTTTAAAAAACTGGACACAACCCTGCATTTTGTGTTTCAGGACTTGGACCATATACGTAATCCACAACAGTTTTTTTGTTAGTGGCCGCATTACAGTACCACATTCGTCTGGTTCAATTCTGCAATAACAATAGCTGTCTTCCAAGTCACTGAATTACTTGGAAGACTCATGTGGGCGTATCAGGCCCACTCCGCTATGATAACCATTGGGAAAATTTTATGATAGTTGAGTGAATACCACATTCTCCAACGTTACTTTCCTCCTTCGAAGAAAAAAGGCTTGTTAAACTCGCTGTTTACGCCTTACAAAAAAATAAATAAATAGAAGAGGCAGATTTTACTAAGGGTTCATCTTTGTTCAATCAACGCAGCAAGCTTTGAATGTTTAAAATATTTTGTTCTGATTTAGCTTATTTGGAAGGACGGAGTAACGTTAAGACTGTTCATACTAGTGCATGTGCACATAGCATAGATGCTGTGGTTATGATCTTATTGGTTCATTTCTATCTGAGCAGCAAGATATTATCTAATAAGAGAAAGATAACTACGGAC
Organism: Mucor irregularis B50; assembly: GCA_000587855.1. Classification (NCBI taxonomy): domain Eukaryota; kingdom Fungi; phylum Mucoromycota; class Mucoromycetes; order Mucorales; family Mucoraceae; genus Mucor; species Mucor irregularis. The sequence goes on along the minus strand of AZYI01000017.1, from coordinate 431,408 downwards.
AGTGACTCAAAAGATTCAGTAATCTCCCGAACTAGTCACAAAGACACAGAGCATCTCTCTCTCTTTATATTAAAATAGCAAGAGCAACTGGGGTACACAGATGAAAAGAGTAGGCATCCTCGCTTGAAAATGCTTATATTAATGTGAGCGATTATCCAATATGCTAACTTCTGTCATTTAATTTTTTAAAAATGTCAAAACTCAAGTTATCCGAGAAAGTGGAGGTAAGTGGACTTTTATTTTTGCCACGAGGGGGAACGTAGCAGCGATAAGCACTAAAAGGGTCATACCAAAAACAGAAAAAAATAAACTACCCACGTACACAGAAGACGGATATGAAAAATAAGCTCATTTTTTGATTAAATTTCAAGAATTTGACCTTTATCTTGCGATCCCTCGTGTATCAAAAGAAAATGTTTGTGCTTTCTTCAATGAACAATAAGAGACCTATTGTTTGAGAATTGATTTGGAGGATTCCGTCATGACACAAGCAGCCACCTCTCCTTTTCTTAGGTCCCCCCCTTATGCTCTCAATTCACCGGCTTTTTGTGCAAGTTTGACGCACTTGTGCAATGTTGAGATTCCCTACTTGGAAAAAAGGGGAGGTCGATTGATCAGATGTTGAAGGCTAAATAGCCCATGTTTCTAACTTTGTTTATCAATTAAAGAAAAAGTGATCCATTCATCACGCGTTCAAAATATACGCCAAGGAAAACCCCTTGACCGTCAATGTTTGTTATTCATCCATGTCTTTTGCTGTGAAAATCAGGTTCTCTTTAGTGCCCATGAAGTGTTTTCAAAAAGGTTTGAGAACAAAGAGTGGGAAGCAAGACAACATCGAAAAAGGCATTTTCCTTAAACAGTGGTTGGTTACCAAGACTTTGTGCAATGTAACTTGAGCTACTAAGCATACAAAATTGATGTACATTGAGGACGTTATTATTTGTTTTATCGTACCTTATTTCCCTTCATGCGTTTCCTTCTGAGACACAAAGAGTCAATGAAATATATATAAATTTATTTCATCAAAAAGTATATAATTTGCTTACTTGGTTGGCTGAGTCGCTTTCTTCATGACTAAAGGTACAGCCCTTAATGTAAAAAAAGATAAAAATAAACTAATAAAGTGTTCCTCTCTCTATTCAAGATAATGGGAATGTACTACCTGAGAAGAAAGAGCGGAGGTTTCGGCCAAGCATCTCCAGATAAAAAATAAAAAATTTCAAGTATACTTGCCTCTTTCGGTTAATCGTGTAGCACTTTGCAAAGTAAACAAGCAGCACATTTATCATCTCCTTTCTTTTCTACTTTACCTCAATCCCCCACCGACCGTTTCTCGTTCTTTCTTCTCTCCTTTTCTTTTTTTTTTAAATTCTTTGTTTCTTTCACACAAAGAAATTTCATATATACCCCAATACTATATCCCCCCAAAAAAAAGGCTTTTTATTCTTTTGAACATAGAATAATTATACTTCCATGACAGATGAAACAGTTACGAATGCACAAGTTTACTCAACAACAACAACAACAAATAGAGGCTTAGAGCGTCGTTCAGTATATATTGATGAACAAAATAATAATCTTAATAAATCATCGCGCAAATTTCGCTGGTCATCTTGCTTTTCATTTATTAGTTCAAAGTTTAAAAAGTCTAAATCACAGAAAATACCTGCAGCAGCTTATGATATTGATGAATTAGAGCACGACAAATATGTGGTGTCTACTGAAAACAAAGTAGCCGTTGGGCCAATTGATGGTATGATAAAACCATGTGAAAAAATTAAATCGATGAGAAAAGAAAAATTAACTGTTTTGTTTGTAAAGATGCTGCTGTTGTAGTCAAAGCCACCGGTGCCTCATGGAAACATCAACAACAACATCAGCATCACCATCATCAACCTACCTCTTCTTTATCCCCACCACCAAGACAAACCAAAAACAAAAGAGATAGTTCATTGAGTCAATTACAAACAAAGAATGATAATGGAAACGCATCGTCGAAAGATAGACGCCCTTTGGTTGATCCTACCCTCACTCCGAGAGTGAAACCAAGATCAATCAAGTCTAAAAAGCAACCCTCGCTTCTACGGTTATCATTGGATGCTGAGCTTTTGCAACAACAATCTCCTGATGGCATATTTTACGATAATGATAGTAGCACGACATCCACTTGTAAAACAGGTCATTCAAGCTTTACATTTACCCCTACTTCCGCCACTCAATACCCTCCCTTTCGAAGTGGCACCTTGGGCGCTGTAAAGAATAATAACGGAAAGCCTAGATTGTCCACGTCTACAAACGAGAGCGATATACCACCCTTACCACTCCCTAGAATCAATATTGCCTCCGGTTTTGATAACAAGAGCAGCAGTAGACCTGATTCTCAATCCACCACGCACACCAACATTTCTTACGTTACGGATTCTCCCTCCTCTATTAGTGCAATAGATGGTATGATCCCTAACGTTGATGAAGAAGAAAAATTGACGCTGAAAGAAAGAAGACAAAGAAGAAGCCCTTTATCTATGCCTGACACAAATCAGCTTACTCTAGCTCTTAATGGCCTCAGTTCGGAGACAGATCTGGATCATTTACAACCCACTGAAGCCAAGCCTGTGCAAGCCCATGAACCCCACGTTGACATCAGTTACGGAGAGGATGAGGACCATATGTGGCGTCAACAATTGTTAGAGCAAACCATTGCCTTCTCACTCCAAAACAAGTCTCGCCAGGATGCGATGTTGACTTTGGAGGGCAAAAAGGCCCGAGGCTACCAGCCCGTTGTCACGGTGCGTCAATTGAACGGTCATTATGACGACGACGATAATGAAACCATCACCACAGCTCATATCAACGGGGACCTTGTAAAGGATAAAGCTCAATATGATGCGATAGTGTCACGAACGCACAAACGACAATTATCATCGTCACACGAGGACGGTAACTACAACAACAACAATAGCAATATTTATCGTACGTCTTCTTTAGTTGAATCCTCTACCAATAAAAAAAACGAGCCAGCTCCCACCACATCAAACCATCTTGACATTATCACAGAAAATGAAATTGCTCATAATGTCACCACAACAGCAAATAAAATGGTGTTGTTATCTCCTGCTCATGGCCACGTCGCTCCGGAAACACCTTCTCCTCTTCAACAAAATGCTCCTTCCTTGATTTCTGCTCCCTCCACTCCCAACTCGATTGATTCGTCTGTTCTTGAAGATGATTATCTCAATGATAGACTTCATAATTTAGCCGCTTTTATCCATCCTTCTTCGTAAAAACTTGGACTTTTTTGGGAAGGGCTGGTTCCTTCCCCATCAAGCTCTTATCACACAATATTACAATAAAAAATAAAAAATAAAGGAATGTACATAATACTACATATATATATTTATTCTTCTTTGATGGTCCTAACTGGAGTTGTGTTGACTTTTCCACCATTTTCAATAAAAGCATTGTAATAATTTTTGAAGCTTTCAGAGACTTGAGAAGCTTCCGAGTTTTGAGAGTAACAGTCAAGGAATTTACCCTCAGGATCCATCAAGTAAAAGAAGATGGAATGATCAACTAAATAATCATCTCCTTCACTGATATCGGGAGGAGAAGAGACGTAGACACGGAAGAGCTTGGCTACCTTCTTAATTTCATCTTGAGAGCCTGTCAAACCGATTAAATCCTCATGGAAATCCTTCACATATTCTTTCACAATATCAGCTGTATCACGTCTGGGATCACAGGTAATAAAGACGGGTACCAGAATGTTTTCACCAATTGTTTTCTCTAATGTTGACATAGACTATTGTTAGTTCCTGCCTAAACCTTGTTGGATTACACAAACACTCACTTGTAACATCAACCACTTCAGCCATTTTATCCAACTCCTCAGGACAGATATCGGGACAGTGTGTGAAACCAAAATAGATCAATGTGAATCTACCCTTTAAGTCCTCTGATCCAAATGATTTACCGGTCTCTGCGTCTGTTAATGAATAGTCTCCTCCAAGCTTGGGTTTACCGTAAGATTGAGGTTTTGCCTTTTCAGCCTCCTTTGCAGCGCCTTTACATACTATTAGCACACTAACTCTCTAATCAAACTTTCGTTCCTTCATACTTACGTAATTCGTTGACTTTGGACTTTTCGCTTTGAAAGTATAATAATAAACCTGCACCGACACCTAAAAATACAGCAGCGGCTTTATACGTGAAAGGCTGGAAGAGATATATTAGTAAGCGTGGTTGTTTGCTGTAGCTTTACAAGTAAGTTACTCACACCAACAGCAGCTTTGTTACGAATCTCCTCCTTGGTGGAAGAGTAGAATCTGGAGCGCATGGGTTGGAATTGAGGTGTAGCTGTCAAAATACGAGATGAGGGCTTAGCTTGACATTTGGCCAAACAGCTGGGCGAGAAAGACTGTTGTAATATAGTTAAATAACTGTAAAATAGACCGACCATAAGTTCATGTTCTTACTTTGCCAATGTTTGCTCTGAGTAATGTGCGACTGAGGAATGACATGTTGCTTTCCGATTTATAATAAATTGTAAAAGTCAAAAAATGCACCTTATTAACCCCCGGTTGGGAGGCAGCAGAAAGTGGTGAGATGGCGGAGATCAAAGTGGTATTTCTGCTGCCCAACTCTCTTCTACATGAATGTAGTTTTTGAACACTTTTTGTGGTCAGAAATAATAATACGCAAGCTCACAACAGAATGTATAGAGTTCCCCTCGCTCCATTGACCACATTTAGCACTTCTAACAAAGAGTATCGTGGTCATTGTATCAACCAATCAAATACCTTCAAAGTAAGGAGGTAGCGCTGCTTATTGGCTGATCGTCGTCAGCGCCAGAAGTAAAGTAAAAAAAAAAAGGCTCCACTCTCTTCTGTTTTTTTCTTTTCCCTTTTAAGAAGCGCGTTTTTTTTTTACTCATACATTTACTAAATAAAACATGTCTGATCCAGTTGAAAAAGTCGAAAAGAAGGAAGCCCCTCCCGGAGCCGTTGAACATATCAATCTTAAAGTTGTAGGCAGCGTAAGTAGTCAGAATCAAACAGTACAAGACAAGACTGATCTAATTATTTGTCAAACACAATTAGGATTGTAATGAAGTCTTTTTCAAAATTAAGCGTTCAACTCAACTTAGAAAGTTAATGGAAGCTTATTGTGAACGTCAAGGTAAACAACCTGGATCTGTTCGTTTCTTATATGATGGTACCCGTGTCATGCCTCAAGATACTCCTAATGAGGTATGTATTTACTACGTAAAGAGCATTTAGTCAAGTATTAACCATGTTGTAATTTAGTTGGATATGGATGACGGTGACTGTATTGATGTCATGGTTGAGCAAATTGGCGGTTCTTGTTGATTGAATAAATAAGAAACACATGTTCATTTTACACACGCACTCTTCTCCCCCTTTATTTCATCTCAACTTCATAAAACTTGAATTCAATGAACAATCTCTTTCTTTTAAAAGAAAAGAGAGAGGCTTACTACTGAATAACATGGTCAAACGTGTAAATTCAATTGTTTCTTTCTATATAGTCTCCTTCTCTCATTATTCTCTTAATCATCATCAATAAATATGATATATATAGTTGCAAACTGACAGTCAGTGAGCCTTCAACTTTTACTGCGTAAAAAACTATCCCCATAGAGTTTTCTCCTTTTAAGTTAGTGTTGAACAAAGGCGCCACAATCAATTGTCATTGATATTGCTCCTAACCTTTGATTATAGACTATTGACCACAATAACTAGAAGAAAGTGATAAACATTGTTAATGACTACGAAGGTGTCTCTGCAGATATATCTCAAAAAGAGTAATCCAAGAGTGCATCTTCAAGTGGGTATTGCACTCCAAGTATCTCACACTTAAAAACTTGAAAGTACTCGAGCTCGCTTGTGTGTCAAGCAAAGGTCTTACCTTACCAACAAGCTGATAACCGATTACGCTGTTCGGCCGAGTAGCCAAGTAGTAAACATATTAAGCTTCCTTGAAAGTGAGTAACTTCTCAAGTAGTGAAAGTTGACCGTTTACCATCTAGCAGACTAGATACTAGAGCTCCAAAATTTATTTCAGAAATTTGAAAGTATTATCATTACCAGGAATTATTCTCTGTCTGCCGCTACGAGGACGGATATTTGAATATTTTTACAGAGGTTCAATCGGGCGATTCCGATGATCCTAGACGAATTTTCTCTCTAGTTTCACTCGCTAGGCTAAACCAAGCGGCACCAAAACATCTACTTGAAACACCAGCTGCATGTCCCACGCTCCATGTAACGGTGGGTTAACTTTTTCAGTAAAGCAGTTTATACTCCAGCGGTTGTAGTTCGGTATGACTCAAAACAGAGATCCGCTTGAGATTTAATTCTTTCCCCGCCATGTAATTCTATTTAAACAATGGCGGCGCAGTAGCAGCCTTCAGTTTGCCGCGACCCGAAACTGACAACATCTTGAACATTAACGGCAATGGGGTTCATTGAACGCATCAAACAACTCACACTCGTTCTTGTTTTAGACGAGAAGGAAGAAAAGGTATGTTGAAATGATTTTTGACAGAAAAAAAAAGGCACTAAAGTGGGAGAAATAGGTTCTTTTGGGCATGAAGAAGCGTGGTTTCGGCGCAGGAAAGTTTAACGGTAAGGAGTAGTGTACACAAGTGCGTGCAAACAGACCATACTCACTCTATTATCATTTCAGGTTTTGGTGGAAAGGTGGAGCAAGGAGAGACTGTAGAAGAGGGCGCTAGACGTGAGTTGCTTGAAGAAGCAGAGATCGAGGCGGTTGAAATGACCAAGATCGGTATCAACTTGTTTGCCTTTACCGACGATCCCGTTGGGTTAGAAACACATGTGTATATTGTTACCAGCTTCAAGGGCACACCCAAAGAGTAAGTAGTAGTAAAAGTGACTTGTTGTCAGTTTTTCTCATGAGCATAAACTTTAACTGTTTTACATGTATAGAACTGAAGAAATGAAGCCTGAATGGTTTAGTTTTGATGATATTCCATTTTCAAAGATGTGGTTGGATGATAAATATTGGTTTCCCTTTGTATTTAAGCGTACACAATTCATGGGTTACGTTGAGATAACACCAGATCACAAATCAATGGTATTTCAAAATTATATCGAGATTAGCAGCGGTGATTCGCTTGAGAATTTCGACTTTGGTAAAGTTGATGTCATTTCTAAAAAAAAATAAAATTGTTTCCCCTTCCTTCTTCTTTTCCCTTTTTCTCTTCTTTTCTTTTTTTCTGTTTGCTATTAATTGACTTTTGTCATGTTTGACTTGAATTCAGAAGAAAAGAAGGAATCGAATAGCGCGTTCAAACAAAATACTCCTTCTTTGCCAGGTTTTTCTTTACCGACAAACCTGAATAACTTGGTTACCAAAAAAAGAAATATTCAGCAACAACAGCAACAACAACAGCAGCAGCAGTTAAATAGACCAAGATTAGCTCATTTACGTTCAGCATGGCTTTCTCAACAAAGCATTGAAGAGGACGCCTTTGCTGAAGATAAATTTATTGATATTACTTTACCGTCTATAACAAATACTGATAATTCAATTGACAAAGATGGTGTCATTGGCAACGAAATCTCAATACTTGTAACCATAGCAACGGGATTATGCTTAATTACAGCAACGGCCAATTGTATATTCTCAACAGACAAGGCAACCAATTCAATATTTATTGGGTATTGGACCTTATTATTGATATGGCATTACAGTGGGTCTACACAAAACAGAACACTCCACTTATTACTACCGCCGAGTTCACTAGTCATGTTGTGTTATACACTTTGGTCACACAACAATAAGAACAATGCATTTCAACTATGCACAACCCTGTTGAGTTCCACACTATTCATCATCGCTGCAAGGTTATCCACCATGACAAAAAAATTAAATCGAGAAAGTAGGCAACACGTTGAAACTTACCAAACGCAAGCGCAGGAAGCAATTGATAAAGCGCTAGGTAATTACAGCGATAGAAGACAATTATTCTTAACCACAGCGTCACAAGAAATTCGAGATGCTTCTTTAATGGTGATGGCGACACTCGAACAATTCTCACCCTCTTCAATATTAAGCAATAATCATGAATTGTTAAGCGCTTGCTCTATTGCTGTGCCTATTGCAAGTATATCCGCAATTAACACAATCATCAAACAAGCTTGTCATGTCACTGCTCATTTAAATCTTGTCTCTCGACTGCTTCGCGAGACAGATCCTGCTTATAATACACCTCCAGAGGAACGAGTGAAATCAGACGTAAGAAAAGAATTCGATGTGAGCGAATTAATTCAAAATGTGGGTGATGCATTGGCTGGTATGTCAGCTAAATTAGGCGTGCATTTCGCTCTTTATCATACCGATAATGGCCTCTATTATTCAAATGTCATTGGTGATGAAGACGCTATCAAACATGCATTGATTAATGTAAATTCATGGAAAATACGATGAAGAGAATCTATGTAAAAGTAACGCTTTACCTTTATTTTTTTAGTTACTACGAAATATTCTCGAAGGATGTACACCAGGTGCTTGTATTGAACTTGGTTTATTTATTGCTCCTATCCCTGATACACCGCGTGTCAAGGTCATATTTGACATCATCCAAACAGCCTCCCCCGCCATTCCCTCCAATGTATCAGCAGCTCTTATACCAAATGCTAACTTTACAGCACAATTACTGAGCTATATCGACGGAGAGATGGAATTAGAAGATTTAGGCAAGAACAAGACACGCATTGAAATCAAATTGGAGCTATTTCCTGGCAGCAACAACGATCAACGACTTTTATTGATTGAAAAACCATCTCAGATCTTGGAAAAGCAATTGTCCAGTATTCGATTCTCAAATGAGCCCACCTTAGAGGAGCTTTCATCGTTTATCAAGCAGTTGAAAGGCATCAAGATGATTTTACATGCACCAGAAAAGAGTGTTTTTGCAAAGCACTTGACAAGTTGTTTGACAGCTTGGAACACAGATATCAGTCATGTTCCTGTATTGAGCTACTCTGAGGACGACGAGTTGGCAAGTGCAGACGGAGAAAGATCAGATTCCGATGCATCTTCAGCTGCCTCCTTTCCGCTACCACCACCCGTCCCATTAAAGACACCCGGCGCATCATCAGACTCAACACTTCATTCCGCTCAGTCCAACAACTCTGGTCGATCCCTCGCAAGTACCAGCAGTAATAAAGTCCCCTCTCCCGCTATCGAAGAAGACCACATCCATTCCATTCCTCCTGCTTTCATTCTTATCGACGACGACGTACTGACTTTAGAAAAGAAACTACGCGAGTTCCGCAACAAACCTCAAAACACACCTCAACCAGCACCGCCCATTCAACGTAGACACCGTCGCTCCAAGTCCAGAAATGCCAATGAAGGAGTTTATGGCACAGTGGCAGTCATTTTCTTCACCTCGTTGTCTAATTTCAAGCGTGTACGTGATATTATTCATTGGATATCCTCACTTGACTTACCACCTTACATGCCTCGTGTTGTTGTGGTGCCCAAGCCTGCTGCACCGAGACGTTTCTTGACCGCACTTCACACTGCTTGGAACAACGCGGTAGTGGAGCCTCACTTTATTCCTATTGCTACCTCTCCCTTAAGTCCATTTGTAAGTCAACACCCTCAAAAGTTTTCAGCACAACAACCAGGAACCGATAATTCCAGTAACGGGTCGTTGGCTACACCAGGCATTATTGGCCCTACACCCATCAGTAATCCATTGATGACGCCTTACGAAGGTGGTGGTCTACCAGGCCCTTTGCGTTTCTCTCCAGGCAGTAACAGAAAGACTGCAGCTGCAGCCATGACAGGCATGCGTGTCCATTCACCACTCGGTATGGAAGTTGAAAAAGGAAATTACTTTTTCGATTCTCCAGGATCTTCATCGTCTAATCCTGCAGGAGCGGCGGCAGCAGCAGCAGCAGCAGCAGTCTCCTCCTCTTCTTCCGCGATCGGAGTTTCGTCAGCAGCAACAACAGTAGCAACAGCAGCAGGACCAGCAACCTCGGGCGCTAATAAATCTCCCCAATACCCTCGCCCAGCAGGTCCTGCCAAATTGAATACCTCACCCTTACTCTCTGCAAACACGATGAACAATAATGGCATGAATGGAGGAGGCGGATTGCATACACCAGGTGGTATTGCGACGAGTCCCACCGCCAGTGCGGTGCCTTCCACACCGCTTGAAATTAAACGTCGTTTAAGGTCACACAGTAATACGTTTTTGCATAATAATGGAAGACGATCCATGGCAGAGTTAGCCATGTCCCCCGCAATGGCCAATAAACCATCTCCTGTACAAGAAGAAACCGAAGGCGAGTTCAGCGGAGGCAGTAATCAAAGCAGCATGGATAGCCAACGACCCGCTGTCACCTCAACGGCGACCAACAGTTCAACTTCCACCACTGGAGATTCATCCACCGATTCCGTCATCTTATCTCCAGCACATGCACCTACGTCAGTCCCCGTCGTTGCTTCGCCTGCAGCCATGACACCTTCTACCATTCCAACAGCAACAACAGCAACAGCAGCAACAGCAGCAGCAACAGAAGCGCCCCCACCTGACACCGCCACAAAAGAAAAAGAAGACAAGAGTAAACCCGCAAAAGCAAAATCAAAATTAAACTTTAAAATCAGTAATCGCAAACGTAAAGATAAAACCACGCAATCGGACAAACCTAGTCCACCGATCACAGTTTTAATTGTAGAAGGTACACATTATTGCATTTCGATCTGAATCTTATTTTCATCGAACTAACCCCCTATATTAGATAATATGATTAATCAAGCGATTTTATCTACGTGGATGAAGAAGCATAGTATCAAGTTTTCTGTAGCTTGTGATGGCAAGGAGGCAGTTGAGAAATGGAAAGGAGGTGGGTTTCATTTGATTCTGGTAAGTTTTTTTTTTCTGTTTTATAGAGCGTTTTATTGACATTACTATAGATGGATATTCAATTGCCTGTGATGGATGGTATTCAGGCAACCAAGACCATTCGAGATATTGAAAAGGAGAACAAAATCGGCGTGTTACCTTCTAATTTAAATGAGGATATGGATACAGCAACAACTGACACCACTACTACTACTACTACCACCACGAAAACAAGTACGACCGCACCACCATCTCATACTAATGATACAACCCTAATTACCACCACAAAGGCTTCTTCTTTCCAATCACCTGTCATTATTGTTGCATTAACTGCATCTTCATTAGAATCAGATCGACAAGCAGCACTCGCTGCAGGATGTAATGATTTTTTGACAAAACCTGTCAGTCTTGAATGGTTGGAACAAAAAATCATGGAATGGGGCTGTATGCAAGCTTTAATTGATTTTGAAGGCTGGAAGAAATGGAACCGACTCAAGCAAGACGATTCAACTACTACCACCACATCAACGTCAAAACCAACAACTGGCAGCAAAAAGAATGCGACAGCGTCCCCCAAGGCGTCCGAAGCACTGCTTTCCAGATTTAAAAAGGAAGCGTATTTAGCGACGGGCAGAGTCACCAAGGAAGCGGATCTGTACGAACGAGAAAACCTGGCGCAACGTACCAAACTTTTACTTCAAGATGAAGCAAGAGGCATCATCTTGATGGGTATTAATAAACGACGAGTCTCGAGCGTGTTATCAGATGACCGACCGCCTGTACAAAGAACAAAACGAGGCTCAGATCCTGACATCTTCTCCAACGAATTATCCATTCCTAAACAAGTGGAAGCAAGAGAGCTCAAACTCATGCAACGCGAAGAAGAGCGTCAACGAAAACTACGATTAGAATTAGAAGGCGGTGACGACATTGACGATGAAGAAGACGAAGAGGAAGACGAATGTACATAATAAAAAAAATGAAGAGGAGAGGCAAGGAGAATAATGTGATGCATATACATAGTAGCAGGAGAAGCATATTATTATCATTTTTAATTTTAAAAAAATATTTGTACAACAAAAAAAAAAACAGTGCGCAAGTACATATGATTCTTATTGTTTCCTTTTTTCCTCCTTTTGTGCGTGCCAATATTTTAAGGAGAAGGAGGGATGGATGGATGGATGAAATGGGGAGGTTCCATATAAATGTGCGTGCGAGAGTCTATTGCTTCCTTTTTTATTCTTGTTTTTTTCTTCTTCTTCTTTTTTCATTTGAGTCAAAGAAAAAATAATTATGTTCAAGATATCGAGTAAACCATTTTCACAACAGAGAGCTACGTTAAAGCCAATTAAGAATTCAGCTATTTACGAAGAGACAGAAGAAGAGGAGGAGGATGATGATGCCATCAACGAAGAGGACGATGTGTTTCTTGAGGATGGCAGCAGTAGTTGTTATAGCAGCGGTATTGCTGGTACAGCGGGCTATCACGATACGCGCAATGAGACAATGATGTTGGCCCAGTTTCTTGCAAGTACTGGGCCAGAGGAATATGCGAGCCAGATAGTAAAGAATGGAGGAGGGGATAGTAAAGCGCAACAGCAGTTCAAACGTGCATCACGATTACTAAGTCGATTACGTAAAAGACCCACCATGCCTGTGCTTCGTGCAGGACAAGCAGCACCAATAGCAGAAAATGGACCACCCTCCGCCATCAAAAAGAACTACATTCCTCTGCCTGTCTACGAAGCTCCTGAGATGCATGCTACCAACACCACAACGAGTCATGGTAATACTAATACAACGACCACTAACACAAACACCAACACCACGAAAAGTTCATCACCCCAATTGCCTAAAATATCCACCTCACCGACTCATCTTAACGTCACCCCCCATCATCATAATAAATCCAACAATCGAAAGTCATTTAATCAATCCACCACCTTATCACCGATGCAGTTGCGTGATTCAGGTATCTACAGTGAAACCGCGTCCGAAAGAGACTCCTCTGTGGTTTCAAGTACGACCTATAATAGCAGCGCTATTCCGACGATCCCTCCCTTACCTCATTTCTTGACCGACTTACAGCAATTTCCTACACCACCTTATGTGATGGGTACTAAAAACAGCAGTGGTAGCAACAGTCCTCGTCGTCCTGCACCCATGCCTCCCGCCATGGCCTCCGCGGCGATTGCGGCGTGCTCGCCTAGCTCAGTGGTTTCCACGTCGACGGTACGTTCAGTACCCGAAGCCGCGCTAAAACGCAGATCGGTGCGACTTCGCCACGTTCAAGTCCAAACGGAGACGGGCACCTCTACAGACGATTTATTTATTGCTGCTTCGAATGCCAAATCCCAAATCGAGGATAAACAAGCGTGTCCTCACTGCCGTCAAGTTGTCACGGTGACCGCTGCATCGCATCAACGCATGCGTCGTCCGTCTTGTCCTCCCGCGCTGTCTTCCGGTGCCACCCTGTCCACCCAGATCTTTGACATGGATATGGACGACGGCAAAGAAACAGACGCTAAAAAGTTATTAGCAATGATCATGAACCTAAAGTCACAGCTCGCCGAGGAAAAGCAGTGTCGTCTCAAACTAGAAAAAGCCATGTATCAACGTCAATCGGAAGATAGAAGAGAAATGCTCGCCAAAGAAAAAGATCGTTGGGCGGGCGACTGTCTTTGGTTAAATGATCGTATTGCTTTATTACCAGAATGAACATGAAAAAAAAAACTTATCTAAACACATTACGTATACTACCTTATCTTTCTTTTTTTTTTAGACTTAATTACTATTATCTTAATGCTATAACTCTCCCCTCCCCCCTTTTTTTTTACAAATAAATATTTTTTGTGTTCTTTTTATAAAAAGAAATTAGGAGATTAACAACAACAACAACAACATCTCATTTAACTTGCAGAATAACATTGATGCAACTATTTATGTTTTGTCATGTTTTGCTATACAAACGATGGACGGTGCAACTACCGTAAAGCGGGTTTCAAAACGTGCATTCAATCTTGAATGAAATAAAGTTTTTTTTTTTTAAATGGGATCCAACGCAATAAAAAAAAAAACTTCTCGTCACACAGCCCTTGATTTGTCAGAGAGCGATTAATGAGCGACCCAGTCTCTCCCCTCGGCACATGGAAAGGTATCGAAAAAAATAAATAAATTGCACAGCAACACACTATTATTATTTTTTTATATTTCTAATCATTCAACATTTTACAATTAAATACAATAGACGATTATGGGAAATAGACAATCTTCTCCTCAAGACGGACAACAACAACAAAACCAACCCGATGCCAATGGACGTACCACAAACACTTCAAACAACAGCAGCAGCAGCAGCGGTAGTGGTGGTGGAGGAGGAGCCATGCGACCTGGTAGTCGATTACAATCACAGCGAGATACATTACGTTCAGCATTTATACCTGTAAACGAAAACCAGCGTCGAGATGAACGACGATTAAGAAGAGAACGTATCAGAGAGCAACAATTGAACGGTGGAAACGGAGACGAGGATGCAAGTAACAGTGCTGCTTTACTTTCTTCAGTGACAGAGGCCATGTTTGCCGCAGCCGCTCTAAGAAATGCTACAGCAGCAGCATCAGCACCCACACCAGCCACAGAAGCACCTAATATATCGCCCTTTTCTCGAATGATTGCATCAGTGATAAGCGAGGCTGTAGTGACATCGTTTCGTAACGGTCATATTCCTACGCCTCAACAAAGCGACTCAGCAGGAACAACATCAGCGACAACAACAACGCCATCACCCGCAAGGGCAGAGAATGTGAGACAAGAATTAACCATGCATTTATCACCCGAAGTGTTTCAACAAATGGAGCCTGGGAGTGCCGAGAATTCATTTATGCGATTTATTCGACTTCCTGTCATTGTCACAAGTGTCTCTACCGCACCCTCCACTACGACTGCGGTCAACGCAGATGGTGAAGCGCCTACCTTGACACCCGAGGAAAGTGAAGTCACTCGTATCATTATGCTTCCTGTATTTTTATATGGCATTCGATCGAATCCCACTACTACCAACGTTTCAAGTACAAGTAGTACTGCGCCTTCAACCCCTACTACTACTACTACTACCCCTACTACCACAACGACTACAACGACTCCTCCCGCCGAGAATAATGAAGAGGGCGATTCACCTACAAGAAGACGCAGCGCTCGATTAAGAGCAGCAGCAGCAGCAGCAGCACCTTCTTCTACACCTACCCCCACACAAGAGACACAAACCCCCAATGGTCAATGGACCGTGTACATTATCAGTGGACCCAACGTGGACGGTATTGTCAGCGAGAATGCCAGCTACGAAGAACTTCTTGACCTTGCCTCGATCATTGGCCCTGCTCGTTTACCGACGGTCAGCCAAGAAGCGATCGACGACGTGATTCCCAAAGTCAAATTCAACCTAGAAGTGAAACAAACCATGGTGGGCAATTCGGAAGGATGTCAGATATGTTTAACCAACTACCAATCACAAGACGAGATTCGTATATTGGGATGCCATCACGGGTTTCATGATGAATGTATTTGTAAGTGGCTGACTCAGGGTAGAAATCAATGTCCCCTATGCCGAGTCGTACCAGTGCCTGTACAAGAATCATAAATCGTACATAGTTATATATACCCCCCTTGCTAGAAATAATAAAACAATAAATGTGTTGTAAAAACTCAGCCTTAGGTTTATTGCTGCAGAGAAGTAATAGTATAAAC
This sequence comes from Mucor irregularis B50, assembly GCA_000587855.1. Classification (NCBI taxonomy): domain Eukaryota; kingdom Fungi; phylum Mucoromycota; class Mucoromycetes; order Mucorales; family Mucoraceae; genus Mucor; species Mucor irregularis. The sequence goes on along the minus strand of AZYI01000017.1, from coordinate 415,756 downwards.
TTTGATTTACGTGATGACGACGATACTACGTACGTCTGCAAAGGAAAATGACGTTAAGTTACGGGCTACAAAGAAGCTCTTTGCTGCTGGAGAAAAGTAGTAAGTAAAAGAGAGATGCTCGCTCGCTGACTACTACTGCTACCACTACTACTGCTACGCGTATCATGCATTTTTAAGCAATAAATAAATACCCAAAAAAAGATTTTCCCTTGTTCTTTTTTCATTTCTTTTTTCATATCTCGCGCAGCAAAACTACACTTTATCATGTTGACTGTATATCAAGCCGCGTATGAAGGCAAAAAGTTTATTGTCGAGCAAATGGTCGACAAGGATGCGAGTTTAATTACTTCATTGGATCAAGTAATGTGAGACGCGAATGAAAGAAGAGTGCAGAAAAAAAGTACTCAACCCTTTCTCTCCTGTATAGGACGGAAGAACTTGTTTACATTGGGCAGCTTCAGGAGGCCATACAGATATTGTTGACTATTTAATCCAAAAGGGTGCTATTGTGAATAATGGAGATAAAGAGGTATGCTTATGTTGGTTGACTCTTTCATTTTTGTACTTGTCATACTTACGCATTTAACAAAAAAAAAGGCGGGTTGGACACCTTTAATGATTGCTGTGTCGACTGGACATACGGACGTCGTTGAGTTGCTGTTGAAAAACAAGGCGGATCCTAATCTTGAAAATGATTCTGGCCAATACGCACTGTACGTAGAATTATAGTCAACAATAGGAATTCTATCAAACTAACCCCTTTTGATGTAGGCATTATGCAGCATCCAAGAACAGAATTGAAGTAAAAAAGAACAGCCACATTTTTATTCTCGTCTCTTTATTTATATAATCTTTTATAGATTTGTAGGTTACTCTTACAGCACGGAGCTTCGGTCAATGTATTGAACAAGTATAAACAGACTCCGTTGTAAAGTATAATAAATTAGTTTAAATAAGATATGACGTACTCACTTAACTTTATAATAATTATAGACATCGTGCTGCCACTTTGGGTTATGCTAAAATCATGCAACTCTTGATAGATCATTCATGTCGAGTGAATCCAAAAGACAGCGAGGGAAACACGCCTTTGCATTATGCCTGTGAAGAAGGACACGGCGATTGTGCTGTCTTGCTTGTACAAAACGGTGGTGATTTAGATCGTTTAAATACAGAGGGTAAATCTCCAATCGAATTATGTTCAAATCCAGAGGTCCGCACTTTTATATTACAACACGCTGATTAAAAAAAAAAAAAACTTGTAATAAACAAAAAGCTATGTAATATTTTTATTTTTTTGGGGGTAGAAAAAAAGAGGAGGAGGAGTGTGTGTGGTAAACGGTAAAATAGGAGAGAAAAGTGTTGTATAGTTTGAGTTTTTTTTTTTTGGGTTTCTTTCTCTCTCTCTCTCCTTGAAAAATGTACAAAATAAAAGAGAGAAAGAGAGAGAAAATGAAAAAGAGAATAAAAAAGCCTGTTTTTATCTCTGGTATAAACTTGAAATTAATAGAAATTACCAAGAGTAAAAGTACTCATGGGTTGTTGAGAAGGATGAAAAGATGCAGCAGCATTTGTAGTAGTTGTGGCAAGTGTGTATGGATGGTGGTGCATCATTTGTTGTTGCATGTGTTGTTGTTGTTGTTGTTGATTATTACGATAAGCTGCTTCAGCTTGTTTCTTGGCAGCATCTCGTTCTTTCTTTTGACGTCTCCATTCTTTACGCATTTCTTTAAATTCAGCAGGGTGACGTTTTGCTCCCTAGAACAACAACAACAATCAATATATTTTATACTTTACAGTTAAGGTTTTTTTTTTTTTTTTTTTTTTTACTACATGTTGTTGCATACTCACATGAGCATTTAAATGATTTAAAGTGCCGTATGCTTTTGTACAACCAGCGAAATTACAGTGATAAAGTCGTTCAATTTCATCATATCTTCTACGTGGTCTCTTTCTTTGATTTGTACCAGGAATAGCTACGAAACTGTACACTTTGTTATCCGAAGAAGTGGAAGAAACAGAAGATTCTCTTTGATGTCTTGGGTCCAACATCATTAAAGGGTCGGTCAGGCCCGCAGTGTTGAATAATGTATTGGTAGTAGTAGTCGGTTGACCTCCGCCGCCGCCGCCGTTGCCGCCGTTATGTAAAAACCCGCTATTATCAATTAATAAAGGGTTTGCTGTTGCTGCTGTGGTTGCGGTGGCGGCAGTGGCTGCTGGGTTGGCATTAAAGTCACCGTTGTATAATAATGTTGGGTTGGATACAGGGAGTGCAGTAGATGTGATGTGTGATGTCGTGGTGGGTAAGAAGGTATCTTGAATCAATGGTTGTGCTGTACTTGTAATCATAGAAGCAGTTGCTGCTGCTTCCATGGCTGCCATGGTAACCGCCACTGCTTCCACTTGTTGTTGTTGTTGTTGTTCTTTGCTCTTTTCTTTGTTATTATTATTATCTGTCATTAATTGAGAGAGTGGTGGTAACGAAGGTAACTCCAATTGAAATAAAGGTGCAGTTTGCTGCCTTCTTTCTAAAAGACTAGAAGCGCCTGTATTGTTATCATGAAAAGGATACATAGTAGATGATTGTGCCATGTTATAATGAATATATAAAAAAAAAGTTTTAAAAGAAGAGAAGAGGAAATAAGCAAAAAGGATAATCTTTTTCTTTTTTACTTATTAAAAAGGAACACATATCGGAGTTTGAATCTATGACGTCAAAATTTTTATGGGTAACTCACCCGCGCTTTGGCAAACAACAACAACAAATCAATGACGTTCATGACGTAAATTATACCCAATCAAAAGTTTTTATGAGTTCAGCAAGACAAATTCAATCCGCAAAGTGAAATTCTCTCGCATTCTCATTATTTATTGTTCATTTTTACTTAAAGGGGGAGAGTAGTGGTTGGTTAGAACATGAATATATTATAGTAGTAGTGCTTTTTTTCTAGAACAAATTTTAGGTTTTTCGAGTGGGGAACTCTACTCGAGCCATGTCCATGTTTGGAGTCTTTTTGAGCATATAGCCTACTACCTTGGTCAACAATACAAAGCAATTTTGCCCGGAGAGCCTTTTGTTTTCCACTCCTTTCCTTCTTATATAGTGGCAGTTTAATCCAATATTTCAAGTCAATTCCCAGTGTAGATCATTAAATTCATTTTCTGCCTCCTTTTTCTTTTCTCTGTGTAATCTATTCGCGCATTTTAATAGCCTGATTGATTTGATTTGCTGTATCATCGATCCTCCTTTTCATTCTCTCCACAATAGCAATGAATGATATATTTGTTTAAACTACTGAAAACTAGTGTGTGTGATTCTGGGGAGGCAGCACTGCAGCAGTAACAATTTAAAGTTGTCAGATGGTACTCGGCAAGAAATAAAATGTGTATGCTTGCCCTGATGATTGTATCAAGGTGATTTGCCTTCTTATCTCTACTGATTGAAAGAGAGCATAGATAGTCCTCATGTATCTAAAAAGGAGACTTACAGATACATTTATATGACAGCAGCGGCATACATTGAGAGAACCAGAATGGCTATGCAGAAGGACAGGAGTTGCCTTGAATACTTGTCCAAAGAGAAGGGCAAAGTGGACATGGTTCAGCTGCTCTGGGTTGATTTACACAATGTACAAACAAATGGTTACCATTTAGCTCGACATGTTGCTTTAAACACAAGATGACCACTTGTTATTTCCCAAGCCGAGAATACAGATGCTATGATGCACTCGTAATTATCAACATTTCAGATGGCCTGTACTTCAACCCTTGAGCGTATCCCTTAGTTGACTCAAAACTTAAAGCAGTACTTGTAGTTGTACTCACTACCATAAAGTATAAACTCTAAAGCTTAAACAAAAGTGTGGCCAGAGAGTTTCGGAGATGTTCCGAAGATCATTTTCTATAATAATCCCCCCTCCCCCTTTTAAGGTTTGTACTGACAACCTTCTGATTTGGATTCTGCTGCTGCTTGTGATACACATGTCTTTTTCGGATGTATCATTTGCCTGCTACTTATACCTAATTTTCTTTTCTTTGGGGAATGTATAATACATTTAAGCGAGGATTTTGAATCCTTTTTCCAGCGATAGCCCTCCCTATGATATGCAAACAACCATTTGGATTTCTTTTATTATTACTGATACTACTACTACTATCGTAAATCAACAGCAAATACGCCACCGCGATTATCACCCACCATATTTGTTTCTGCAAAACGATAATTTTCTTGTGTCAAGTAGTTATACACACTGGGTTTCAGCTTACTTGTCTTTTTACTTAGACCATTTGCACCTGAATGATGTCCTGTACCTGTTACAATGTAAATGATACCGTCATACGTATTCTTTAAATGGTGTAAACGCTGCTCAACGATATCCAATGCCTCGTCTTCATGTAAACCGTGTAAATCAATAAACGCTTCGTGTTTCGAACGTTGCTCAAAGATGCGTTTACTGGCTTCTGTATGCATTTCTTGCATTAAACGGTTGTAATGCTTTGCTTCCATAGAATACAGCTTGGCTTTGGCTCCGTCTCCCTTCAAGTAGTATTCTGTAGCCTTGCTAAAGAATCTATTTCTCAGCATACCATACTCGATCGCTTGTTCTCTCTGTTGTGTGTGTGTGTGTGTGTGTGTGTGTGAGCGTATAATATATAATGATGATGATACTCTCTAACTTACCTCTTTCATGTAGATTGAATTTAAAGCACTGCCTGTATCTAACCAAGGAATATGAACGGGCTGCTTTAATCTTTGCATACTATGACCATGTCGCTTGCTGATTCCTATTGCCTTCTTTGCATTGGTCGATTTATTATTTGATTTCACAGCTGTCCCCTTTTTCTTGGCTGCTGCAGCAAAATTAATTGCAGTACCTCCTTTCACCATATTCGTTGTTGATTGTGGCTTCTTGATTTTAGAGGCAGATGCTAATGAAGGAAACTCTTCTTCTGTATTATTCACAGGTGTTGCATGAATGAGGGTGTGTGGAGTAGTTGTCAAACGAGAAGTAGTAGTAGTAGTAGTGGAACTGAGTTGTGGATAATCATTGACGTTCATAGCTGCTGCTGATGTAATAGTGGGTGTTGTGGGTGTGATTTTATTTGCTACTTCTTGTACATCAATCACATGAGAGAATTCACAAGAATCACCCTTTAAACAAGTGCCTTGCAGCCTATAAAGACAATCAATATCATCCTACATACATACATACATACAAATTTCTCCCCTTCTTCTTACCAGAATTTACAGACTTTTTCTTGCAAGTCATGAACAAACCAACAATCCTTTCTATAACATTCACCCGCTAAAAAGTGTCTACACACTTGTCGCTTTTTCACAGTGGGAGGAGGCTCAATAGTGACCTTTTTGGTCAATAAGGACTCGATGGCTCTATCGACATCATAGTCATGACGTGCTAATGTCTCCATCAACTCTTCATCACTCAAGTCTGAAAAGATGGTTTGCATCATTTGCAAAGTAGACATGTCTTCTCCAACATTATCTGCTTCTGTTTCTTCTAATGAAGGATTCGTTACATTCAAAGACAATAGGTTCATGTCTTGAATGGTGTTGGAATCATAGAGTGAACCATGATAAAACTGTAAAGTGGGATCAAACTCTTGTTCATCTTCTTCGCGTGTATCCTTCTTTCTATTTTCTAATGACTCTGATGTTGTCGTTGTTGTGTGCCAAATATCTTGAATGTGTTGTTGACTAGAAGGTATCCATTCTTTGGAAATGTCCCAGACTTGACAACGTGATGTTGTAATGGACGGTTCATCTTGTTCTTCTTCTTCTTCTTCTTCGTCAAGTAAATGACTAGAAATTAAATGTTGAGACAAGTCGTTGATGATATCGTCCACATCTTCGTCTTCCTCTTTGGCATCGAGTGGTTGAAAAGGATCAAAGTTACTATCCGTCTTGTTGGTAGTTGGTATAAAGGACTTGGCTGTAATGTTGAACCGTGGTGTTAAAGAAAAGGTGTTGGCGGTGTTGCTGCTGTCTGTTGTCTGTGGCACCCTATAAATATGTTAACTCTGCTTATTATTCAGTATTTGAAGCTAAGGCTTACTTTTCAAACACATTAAAGGCATGACTGGACCATTTAGAATGTTGGTTCATATCGTAATGTAACTCGACTCAATCCAAAAAAAAAAAAGAAAAAAAAAGGGAAAACTTTCTGAGTGAGAAACAAACAACAATGTGTGTGTGTGTGATGCGTCTCTAAAGTGTGACGACTTTTTGGATTTTTATTAAGAATATGTACAAGAAAGATAGAATATTTACAAGACTTTTTTCTTTGAAAGAAAACTAAAAATGAACCATGGCGTTTCTTCGTCGAAGAGCATACACGGGGAGTTGCACCACGTCACCCAAGATATCAACTTGCACTAATTGACGTGGGTTGGACTCGACACATTTTTCAATAAAACGTGGCCTCATTTGAGAAAAGGTTACTACGTTGGTATGATTGCTTTGAGCGGGAGAAGGCGTCATCATTGTTGTATGAGAAGAAGGAAAGTGTTGAATTGGAGACAGAGTAGAATTCATTATGATAGTTGAGAAGATAAAAAAATAAAAGAGAGAGAGAGAGATAAACTTGCTCTGTCTTATAAATGAAATCAGTGTGAAACAACGAACCATCATTTTTCACTTGCACAAGAAAAGGACCACATGGATATATGTATTCATTTTAGGTACTAACTACTCTAGATAATGTAACTTGGAAGAGCACAGGCGTCAAATAATAAAGACATAGACTAACCTGGAGTGGTTATTTGTTGTAAATCCCTCTCTTTTTGATTCATGCTTTGCTACAAGTATATTCATATTATTACTATAACTTTTACCCCATTGTTGTTGTTGTTGCCAAAATAACGTGTCTTTCATCATGATAACCGAAATAATTATCGTCAGATTTTTTGTACGCTTCCTATTGACGGAAATAAGAATCACTTCATCTTTTTTTAATTTTAATTTGACTTTTACCCAACTCTTTGTTATGTTGTATTCATGTCTTTTTTTAAAAAAAGATGACATGAAGAAGGCAGTAGTAGTTATGCTAGTATATAGATCATCTGTTTCTTGACTTTTTTATCCAACTGTTTCCCTTGCACAAACAGTACTTTTCTCGCAAGAATATACAACTAAACCCAAAAGCGTTGTTTGTGTGATACAAGCGCAATGATATATGTGTAAATAAACACTGTGGTATGTACGGCGTTGTACAAATGTCCTACGCTTATCTTGCAATATACATCGAACAACAACAACAGAGAAACAAAGAAGTCGCTCAGCCCGTTATCGAATATAAAGTGATGATGGATATAGAAAAAAAGTGTGATATGTCTTAAATCAACGCGGGTCATCCATCAAATACACACCAAGTGATATGACCTGCACATACATAGGATGATATAGTTTAAAACATGCAAAACTCTAAGTGTGCATCCCTATTTTTCAATATTTTAAAATGAAATAACCAAGTACATACCTTTACATTCATTTGTAGATTGACAAAGCAAGCATGTAAATAGATGGAGAGCCCTTAGAAGAAAAAAAAAGTAAATTGATGACTCTTTATTGTTCCATTATCACAACACAACAAAGAAAGAAAAAAGAGATAAAGTGTATGTATGCATGTAGTATCTGTGTTTGTGCACATGAGTGATTTGCACTATCTACAATGCATTAAAAAATCGTTTGTAAGTTTGAATGATAGGTGATGATGTTCTCTCTCTTGTTGCTTTCTAAACACACACACACACAATGGGGGTCAGGTTAAAATAAAGTGTATTGGACAATGTACATACATAATCACTTGCATACTGAGAAAAAAGCGTAGAAAGAGACAAGGGGATACGTATGTACTCCTTCGTTAGATATAATTCCAACTTGACTATTTCTACGTTTCTAATTCTTGAGGCCAGGGGGAACTATTTTTTTTTTTCTGTAATATTTGCCTCTCTTTTTGTATAATGCAGTTTTACTACTACTTTCGTAAAATGATATTATCCATTCTCATTCTAACCAGTGTTTGGAAACTTGTCTCTCTTTAAGCTTCACAAAAAAAAAAACGACAACAACAACAACAGCTGAGTCATCCACACGATGTGCCTCTTTATGATCGTGTTTGTATTTATAAATAACAATGTGTGATATGTAGACACGATGATAGATCTTGTAAATTGAGCAATATAAAAAGTAATATAGCAGCAGCGGCAAAAAGAAACAAAGGGGAGTGATAGGAGGTGATGTAGTGGGCCCTACAAAAAAGTACCACCACCACCTTCACCTCCACCAAACACTTGTCGCACCGTGCACACACACACACACTTTTTTCTTCTTTTCTTTTACCAAGTTTACCTAAACTATAATAACCTGTCACTTTTGTACTAACTAATTCGATGACGGTAAATATTATTCCTGAACGCAGTATAAATAAATAAATAAAGAGGGTATGGATCGACAATTAGCATGATTTCTTTTAGCATCACGCGACAGCAACTAAATTGGACAATGTCACTTTTTATTATCTATAGATTTCCTTTCTAATGGTACATATCGTACGTACGTATATCGACCAACCACGGAGTCAAAATGGAGGAGTACAAGACATAAAAAAAAAAGCGTGTATAAGCTTTTTATTTCTGGATGAATTAGCCATTCTTAAGGGGGACAAGTAAATTGGAGGGAATTATCTCTTTTCACCATGACAAAAAAAAAAAAAAACTGGTTTTCCATCATCATAAAAAAAGAAAAATCGTGAGGTTGACATATTGTTCTAAGCGGATCTCTATGAATAACAGGGTTACTTTAACTTGATCTATAATGACACACACACATACACACATACACGCACACATTGAATATGGAAGTCTTGGAAAGGGGAGGGTTTCAAAGTCAATTATGCTAATTACTGCAGGTGGTTCACTGCACACGATTCTTAAAACACATAATAAACAGGTCTAAGCTACCTCCTCTCCTGCCACCCCTCTCATTCAACTAGCAAGCAAGCAGGCTATATAAAGGGCTCCTCCTCCAAGTTTTTTTCCCTCTTTCTTTTTTTATTTACAAACGACTCCCTCCATATTTCCACCACCACCACAACAATGAAGTTTCAATTCTTGTGTACGCTTTTCCTTGTACTTTGTATAACACTTTCTACTTCAGCAAAGCCAGTAAAGAGAGGTCTTCTTGGTAACACATTGAAAGGTGTTACCAACACCGTGAAGAAACTCTTGTTTCACGGTAAAGGTACTTTCTTTGACCCTCCTTCCGAAGGTGGAGCACAAGGAGCCTGTGGTCCTTACGCAGACAAAGACTCTCAAATTGTCGCCATGAACGGAGATCAGTACGGTGATATGAGTAAAAAGAGTCACTGGTGTGGAAAGAGAGTCAAGATCTGTTACAAGTCGAAATGTACTGTTGCCACTGTCACTGATGCTTGTCCTACATGTGATCACGGTAAGGGATCGACTTTGCTATGTATTTGTTTATGCACACATATACTAAACTCATTGAATAGGTTGTTTGGATCTTACGCCCGCTGTTTGGGGTCAACTGGAAGAAAATACCTCTATCGGTGTCCTTCCCATCTCTTGGGGAGAGTACGATGGTGATGATGAGGGAGGAGATGACGAGGATAGCAACGAAGATGATGAAAGTACTTAATTTATTTCTACTTGTCTCTATTATTTTACGCAGCAAGCAAATAATACCTACGTATGTATCAGTAAAAAATCAGAACAACAACAACACCAACACCAAAATATAAGTAGTGTATCAACGTTATTATAATAATATTATATAAATCAAATCTATTTTTTTTTTTTTACATTACATCTTTTTTTTTTTGTTTGTTTGAAGTTGATGTGCATTCATGTATTGCTTAAATTTGTTCATGATGATAACTTGCCGATATGATACATGTATATTTTGTTAGTGAGTTTATGGTTGGTTCATGTTGCCTGGCTAATTTAGGTGTATATTGATTGGTCTATCATATATGTCGACCCCTCTTTTGCTTGCTTACACACACACCTCCTTGAGGTTTTTTTTTTTTTTTTTGGGCTTACATTTGTCTCGGTTATTGCATTTCTATTAATATAATAATTATTGAAGCTGAAACAATAAAAGATTAATTCCCCCACTACTCGCAGACCACGCTATTAAATAGCTAATTTAAACACTTGATTTCTCCCTTTCTTCATTATACAAGAACAAGTTGAAGGGGTGAAATATACGTTTATATGTATCTATTCTTGTTGTTTTATTTCATGGTATATATAAAAGAACGAATCAACTAAGAATAGGCAGAAACTAGCGCAAAAACGAGAATAAAAAGGGGATGTCAGTATACCAATTTTAACAAACAGCAAATACACTATGTACTTACATTGCCAACAATGACACTGGGTAAATCAAAGATATCTCTTTTGATAGTAAAGCAGAATGTACATGGAACGGGTTTTTGCTGTGGCGTTTTGATGATACATGAATAAACGCATGATTTGTCTGTATTATCAAACGCATGTGTCGAGAATTTCTCCCAGTACTCCACTGCAGACTGACTATCCATAAGCTAAAAAATAATTATAACAAAAATTAGTCTTTTTCTTTAAAAGAAGTACTTTTTTTTTTATATCTCATTCTACCTCGTAGATGTATATCTTTTTATGTAACAACATGTCTTTGGTCCACTGGGTCAACAATGAAAATTCTTTCCCTACCAGACATATTTCGCCCGTTCTCCGCCATACCACGGTAGGCGTACCTGAGAAACTAATCAGCTTTTCATATTCCAGTAACGTACGCTGAAAACATTTCTCCATAAATACAAGATCTTCCTCGGTCAAATTCATAATCAATGCCAAAAAAGAGGGTCGGAAAAGCGCCAGCGCTCGACTAATTCTCATCAAATCGTCTCGACTCATTCTACAAAAATGGGGGTAGAGAGTAAAAGTGAGTAGTGTATTCGTGTCATCCATTCCTATCACTTACTTGTCTCGGACGTATTGGATGAGGTAGTGAAATCCTTCTGCGTAATTGAAGGGCTTTTTCACTCCGGTATAGGCTTCTTCAGGGGTATTTCCAAATCCTTTTCTTCGACCGCTCAAGGGTACGGTGCGCTTAAATTGCTGTAATAATGAAGAGGAAGACGAAGACGTCTCGGAATGAGGTGAAGAAATCTTTTTTGTCGTGGTGGGCGTCACGGGAGAAGAAGCTTGAGGTAAGAATGGAGACGAGGTATTATGGATATAATAAGGTTGGTAATTCATTTGTGTCTGTTGTTGTTGTTGCTGCTGTTGTTGCTGCTGTTGCTGTTGTTGTTGAATCATTGGTACATGCATTGGCACCGTTGCAGTCGCCGCTGCTGCACTCGTGGTAGTAGTGGTGGTGGCGGTGGTCGTGGCTGCTGCTGTTGTGTTACCATCGTCCAATGGATTTTGCAACATATTACCTATAAATCCATATTCCAATCCAATGGTCTCTGACCCAAACCCTAAATCAGATAATGTAAAATCGAATATATGTTGATTTGTTGGATATAATAATGATTGTGAACTAGTGCCTAAAAGTAGCAAATTTTTTTTTTTATATAAATATATATATTTTTAGATTAATACATATCTATTGTCCTACCCATCGTCGTATTCAAGATCGGATCGTTAAACGTAGTTTGTTGTTGTTGTTGCTGTGAGATGTTGTCCGTAGAAGCAGTAGGAGTGGTATTAGTACTGTACACTACAAATAAGCAGCGTTAAATTAAATTTCAGATAAAAAAACTCAATGCCCGCCTTACAATTGTTATTGTCTTCTGGTAAATCCGAGAGATATTTAGCTCTTTTTCTTGCCGCATCTGTACAGGTGGTGGCCAAGTCTCTTTTTATACAACGCTGGCATGGTCTAGCTATTTAAACAAGTATTCAGTTTACTGCTCTTCTCTTTCAATGTATTGTTTCAATAGTTACAGTCATCGCAAGTTAAATGAGCCTAATATAATAGAATAAAGTATCAATAACTCGTTGCAACTTATAAAAACGCCTCATTACGGTTGCTTACTCTTTGGCAATGAAGACAGGCTCTTGACGCCTTTTTCTTTTTATTCTCAAGCTCGGTGCTGTTGCTGTTCATGTTTGAAAAGTAATTAGAAAAGTTAATCTCTTGATCTGTAGTGGTGGTCATTTTTCGAATAAAAAGAGAGAGAGAGAGGGGAAAAGGGAAAAAGAGTATTGTAGATGATAATGCGGGGAGGTGGTGTGAAAATTGATCTTCCAATTATGGGAGCTGATGATGGTAACACATGTTGGTCATTGAACCCACTGCTAAAATGTGAATAAAAGCGAGCTTTTTACTTTAATTGTTAAGCAGCAGAGAGGAGAGAGAAAGAAAAATGGCTGTGAAATGGCTTAATGCATTCCAAGTATGGATTCTAAGCCAATTCTATGCACACCCGCCACCCTGACCCTCTAATGACTTGGAAGCGATGACCACACTGCTTTTAAACGCACACCTCAATGCCAGGCACACACAATGAAAAAGAGCCAATCAACACGCCGCCAAGAAGGTTTTTCAAGTGAAACAAGTTACAGGAAGCGAGCGTTGGGGGACTTTCACTTGTTGTTCCGCTGACTCATTTTCCTTTTTTAGCCCTCATTGTGTGGACCCTCGGCACCCACTTCTCTAGCAAAAGATCCATTTCATACGCTTACATGCAATTCTATTCTGTCGCCAATACTAGAATTATCAACTTCTTTTAAGTTGCGCAGTCAGAAACCCCTTCTTGGATTCCTCGGAACCTTCATTTTTTTATATTAAAAATGATAATCGTAGAACTCAATTTGATTGGCTGGAATACATGTCATTTTTTACCAGTTTCAAAAATTCTTTTTACAGCTCTTTCCTTTTCTTGTTTCTGTCAAAATGCAGTTTGTCAAAGATCTCGAGGATCGCTTATTGTTTGCTGTTCCCAAGAAGGGTCGTATTTACGAAACATGTATTGAATTATTAAAGGGTTGCGATATTCACTTTAATCGCAGCTCACGTCAAGACATTGCCCTTTGTACCAATCTTCCCATTGCGCTTGTGTTTTTACCCGCTTCGGATATTGCCAAGTACGTCGGCGACGGTAATATTGACTTGGGCATCACAGGTCAAGATATTGTGGTGGAAAGTGAAGTCAAAGATAAAGTGATAGAAGTACAACAACTGGATTTCGGCAAGTGTCGCCTTGCTATTGAGGTGCCCGTGAAGGGAGAATACCAAACCTTAGAGTCTCTTGTTGGCAAACGTATCGTGACAAGTTTTGTCAACACCACCGCCAAATTGTTCGCTCCCTTGGACGCTGCTGCTGGTAAGAAGACAAGCATTAAACACGTCTCTGGTTCTGTAGAAGCTGCTTGTGCGCTCGGTTTAGCAGACGGTATCGTGGATCTAGTAGAAACAGGTGAATCCATGCGTGCAGCGGGCCTTCATGATATTTACGATTTAATGGAGACTCAATCCGTGTTGATTGCCAACAAGAAGTCCAAACATACTGCCTTGATCGAGAAGATTGCTTCTCGTGTTCGTGGTGTGATCACAGCTCATCAATATGTCTTGTGTACATACAACATTGAGCGTAAGAACTTGGCTACCGCATGTAAAATTACACCTGGTCGTCTTGGCCCTACTGTCTCTTCCTTGGATTCTCATGACGGTTGGGTGGCTGTTTCTTCCATGATTTCTAGAACGGGTAAAGGACAAGTATTAGATCAATTGACTGAATGTGGTGCTACAGATATTATGGTCATGGCTTTCACCAATTGTAGAGTATAATATAGATTAGAATTAGTTTAATAAAACACTTTATTATTTTTCAATTTTCACAAAAAAAAATCAAGATAGTTTTTGCACTCTCAAGTTAATTAATTTACTTAAAGAGTACGGGTGACTTGCCAGACACGGATGATGTTATCAGAGTAACCAGAGAAGAGGGTGGCACCATCAGCGCTCCAACAAACGGACAAACAATCGGGATCAGGGTTCTTTCTCTTACCCAATTGAGCGAATTCAGGACGGAGTTCGTCAACAATAGACTTGGACTCGAGATCCCAGATCTTGATACCGTTTTGGGTGGCAGCACAGAGCCAGTAACGGTTGGGAGAGAAGGTAAGAGCATGGACGAGAGATCCAGCTTCGAGAGAGTAAAGGTGCTTGGCATCGTTCAAATCCCAGAGCATGACAACACCATCCTTACCAGCGGAAGCACAGAGAGAACCATCGGGAGAGATGGTGACAGTGTTGACATAACCGTTGTGACCAATGAAGTTGGTACGGAGCTTCATCTTGGTAAGATCCCAAACCTTGACGATCTTATCCCAACCACCGGAAACGATGAGAGGGTTGGCAGGGTTAGGAGAGAAACGAACACAAGAAACCCACTCGGAGTGACCATCTTCGGTGATGTTGTACTTGCACTCACCGAGGGTGTTCCAGAGCTTGATGGACTTATCACGAGAACCGGAAACGATTTGACGGTTGTCAGCAGAGAAAGAGACAGACAAGACATCGTTGGTGTGACCGACGAAACGACGGGTGGTGGTACCGTTGTTCAAATCCCAGAGACGGAGAGTGTGATCCCAAGAAGCAGAGAGAGCGAATTGACCATCGGAAGAGATGGCAATATCCTCAATGAAGTGAGAGTGACCGACGAGAGACTTACGGGGAACACCATAGTTCAATTCATCTCTATAAAAATCACATAAACACTTCATTAATACACAATTCACCTGATCATACACTTCTTTTACTCCTAATTATTACCTGGTAAGGTTCCAGACGATGATGGTCTTATCACGAGAGGCAGACAAAACCATATCAGGTGCCTCAGAAGTGGTGGCAATGGCAGTGACTAGTAAATATCAAAATGTTAGAAAACATGCACAACAAGCCGATAACGTCAAGTCTTTACTTACCCCAGTTACCGTGACCTAATCGATCGAAACAAAATATAATAAAGAGAAAAGAGGAGAGTATATTGATCAGTCAAAAGTCATAAGAATGTTGTCACATGTGTGTGTGTATGTGATGCAGTTTGAAGTGAGATTCCAAATAGAAAATGCCGTGGCTTCACTCAATCTTGACAAAAATCGAAAATCCATCCATCCAACAATCATCCATCCATCTGTCCATCAACACACACACACACATACTTGTTGTTATGTACGCACCTTCGAGTGTTCCGCGGAGAGTAAGAGTATCCATGTTGTCAGTAAGAAAAGAGTCTCTTTGTTCACTTGCTCTCTCCCGAAATGCTCACAGCCCGCTCGCAAAAAAATATCGGAGCTTAAATATCAGCCAATTAGCTGTCTATATGAAACTCAAACCAAATCACACCGATATCACGCTTTTATCACACTTTTTATATATATCATTGCCAATAATACATTCTTTTATTTCTAATGAAAAAATTACATAATTACAACTTGGAAGCAACAAAAGCACCACCGTCAACAGTGATGGTAGCACCAGTGGTGTATTGACCAGCACGGGAAGATAAATAAATACAAGTACCAGCAATATCTTCGGGAGAGCCAATTCTGCGCACAGGAACCTTGGCAACAATAGAATCGTGGAATTTGTCCAAAGTAGCCTTCATCATCTTTGATTGGAAAGCACCAGGAGCAACAACATTGACTCTGACACCCTTGAATCCAAGCTTACCAGCCATATGACGGGACATATGGTGAAGACCACCCTTAGAGGCAGAATATGCGTAGGTCTCTTGAGGAGGAGACTAAATATCAAAAGCGAAAAGTCAGTCTCCTATTGTCTGATTTACATCATTGTTTCACCTACTCTAATACCGTCAATGGATCCAATGTTGATTACTGAAGTAGTATCAGTTTGTGTGGCCTTGGCTGTCAAAAGAGGAAGACAACTAACATAGGAAATAGCATGAGTTGGCTGCCCATAGCATAAATACAATTCTTAATAACTTACGCTTGGGTTAAGGTAAAGATACGCTTCAAATTCAAATTAACGACCTTTTCGAAAGCAGCGTCAGGGTATGTCTCTACAGCTTCATTCCAGTTAGCACCGGCATTGTTGACCAATACATCGAGATCTATTAAAAGTCAATGTCAATTAAAGGTTGGTTTCAAGTCATAAGTTTGTGTTCACTTTACGGTCTTCCTTTTTGGATAATTCTGCAACTAAGCGCTTTACTTCTTCAAGTTTTTGCAAATCAGCAGGAATGGCGAAACATTGACCTGGACCCATTTGAGTCAACTTTTTGGCGACCTCGTAACAAACGTCAGCGGAACGACTGGTGATGTAGACCTTGGCACCAGCAGCAACAAAGCCCTATCCATGGTAAAGAAAAAGTAGTGTTAATATTATGCAGCCGCGGTACTCACATAGAAAAATATAAAACATGATATTTACAGTGGCAATCATCTCACCAATACCTCTGGAGCCACCAGTGACTAAAACGACCTTGTTTTCAACATTGAATAAATTGGAATAATCCATTTTGTTTTTATTAAATAGAGGGAATGAAAAAGGGAAAAATAAAAGAGGATGAAGATATAAAATATATGCAAATTCAAGTGGAACTTCAATTTAAACAACGTGGATGACTAACGGTTTTTCTCAGTCTCTCTTCTCAAAAGCTAATCGTTTTTCGTAATATCTGATCAACTATAAAATTAAAAAAACAGGTATTCAGCTTATTTCCCACACAAATTTTAATATCTTTTTTCTTTGCGTTTCTTACTATTTGAGGGTTCTTTTGAGCTACAACAGATGTCTTGTTTAAACCAATTTTTCCGTCACGCCTATCATAATAGAGTAGTCATACATGTTAGTGATAACTAGTACTTATTTTTTTCTTTTTGCAAAAGCTCCACATACCATCTAACGAGAGCGTACAACTCGTTATCATCTTCAACGTTTCTAACAGAAATAACCTTTTCAACATCGGTTTTCCAGTTATTTGATTTAGCCCTGAAATCGCCCTTTTCTATTTCACTTTCAGAAATATCACTTTCGTTATCAGATTCTTCTTCCACGACAACTCTTTTTGATCCTCCCTGACGTTTACTTCTTTCTTTATTACTGCTGCTGCGATGCTCAGTGGTAGGTGCAGCTTTTGCCCTTTTGCTAGGTTTTCTCTTTGTGACAGGACTAGCACGTCTCTTTCTGCTGGAGGCTCTGCTGGGTCTTTTAGCCACCTCTTCTTCTTCCTCTTCATCAGAATCCCCGTCATCCTCCTCCTCCTCCTTTGACTCTTCTTCGCTGTATTCACTTGCAGCATCTTCATCTTCATCAGAAGGACTGCTTTCTCCCCTTAACTTCCTCTCCACCTTTTCACGCTCTATTTGTCCACCGCCTTTGGTATCCCAATATAAATCGACCAAGTCCTGTGCATTTTCACTATCGTCGAAAAATTTTATTTTAGCACTCGATTTTAAAAATTCAAATCAAACCATATCATTTACGTGGACTTGCTAGACTCCCAGGTATTTTCTGAACTTTTGTATCCTTTCCACTTGACTTCATATTGAAGTGTAGGCTAATGGTAGATTGAATAGATGTCAATAAACAAGATCACCATTGCAAAAAGAAACAAAGAAAGAAAAAGAAAAAAACTAGTGGACGTACGTTTTTTACCTAACACGAACAATTCTATGAGAGACGATATTTTGGACTTCGTATTCAACCATAACAATTAATATATAAATATAACAAAAAGGAGAGAAAAAAAAAAAAAAAAAAACCGCGTAAACTATGTCGGGTGTAGTAGGTAGCACCTACGACCACCACACACACCGAAATTAAAATGTATATGCATTTTGTGACTTTTTTTTATTAGTGATAATGAAAATGCGTTATGTACAAAGAGGTAACGGGAGATAATATAAAAGTAGTTTATCACATCATGATAATACTAATACACGGTAGACATGTTGTATCTATTCTCTTCAAAGTCTTTGATTTGTTGAGCGTGTAATCTGTGGTGACGAGCACCGTTGGACAATCTCTTAGCATAAGCACCAACAACGTAAGCAAAGTAAACCTATATTATATTATGTACATCCTATCAGTATAATGAATATGATAAGCTATTATACATGAACACCCTACCTGAATAAATTGAACAACAAAAATGACGACACCAAAAATAATAGTGTATATCTTGATGACGCTTGCACAGTCTTGTTCACTTGCAGCATGCTCTGTCAAGATGCCAGGATAGCTGACGGGTGAATAGTAGGTGGACGAAGGGTTGATCTGAACAGGCCCAATGTGTCTCTGGGAGTTGCCAAGTCCAACAAATCCAACCACCATACATGACTCGGTGATTCTCTTGAAATTGGTGGCCATCAATACAAGTGAGACTGCGTATATCAAAATGGATAAAATACAATTGATCCAGACAATGACACTGAATACCTTGGAAAATCTTCTTGAAGCCTATTGATGCATTTTATCAGTTTCTGTCAATGATAAATTACATCGAACTGAAAGTTACACATAATGAACCAGCAATACCGCAAAATCCTCCAACGCAAATAAATACAGCGAACAGTAAATTGATATAATACCATGGTAAGGACACTTGTCCCATATAAAATACAATGGCTGTAAATACATGCAACAAAAGTGAGTATGTTGAAACTCCGATGAATAATGAAAAAGCAACAGCTTACCATTCACACCGAGAAAGCCAGAGACGCTATAAATAAGGTAAATAGCCTACACGAATTATTACTGGATTAGCTTATTTGAAATATGTAAAATAAAATGAACAAGATCGTACAAAGAACCAGATGGCAATGAAGAAAGTGCCTAATCGAAGAGGTATAAAGCAACAACACTTTTCTAATCCAAGTCCCATTGTTGTCAAATGCGAATTTATTAATTACAATGAAAGGAATGAAGAGGTAATCAAAGGAGAATAAAAGGAGAAGAGGGAGAGAGCAGAAAAAGAAAAGAAAAGTTATGGGATCAAAGTGTGAATTATGTATAAATTAGGTACACACGCTAATTAGATTAAAAGTATCCATTTTGACTTTCACAAGCCTTTCTTTCACCTTTTCCACTCCATATTTTTGTTCTAATAATCAATGCGCACTATTAAAATGCATCAGAGTATCTTCTTGAGCTATATCCCTCAAAAGAGTGAGTTTGCGGTACGAAAGGAGGGTACAATCGTTAAAGTAGTGTGCAGTTTCCAAAGATGTTTTAATATTTTCAAGGTGATACAAAATATATTTTTCGCTTCAAGAGCGTGCAACCCTATTTAAATGACTATAGAAAATGAAGACGCCCCTGAAAACTGCTGCCAGTACACTGCATTTGAATAATAAACGCGCATTTAAAAGCGCAATTGTCACTCTACAACATCATCTATAGGGCTGTCGAGAGGTCTATTGTAGCTCCTCCTCAAGTCCCAAGACATACTATTGCTATAAATAGCTCTTTGTAAGCATCTCCACCATGGTATTGTTACTGTAACTCTACTCCTAGCAGGTAGTACAACTGCGAATCAATCAAATGCAACGGCTGCGATCGTATTACATGAACCACCCAATAAAAAATTGCATTCAAATTTTAAAAAAGTTTACTGTGTTACATCGCTCTGGTCATAGGCATACTACACCAGTACAGGGTATACGCAGGGTTATAGTATGTGTGTTCACATCAGCTAATAAGACACTAGTCGAATTGGTTGAATCGTACCAAAGGCTTTTACCTATTAATTTTATCATCGCCTAATAGTTATATAAGTATTTTACCTGAAGTTAGCATCTCTGTAGCTTTCTTACCTAACAAGCTTTATTACCATGAAATCTATTATGCATTAGCTGAATTGAGCATAGCAATCACTTCGATGATGTAGTAACCGTAAAAATAATTTTCAACTAGCCTGTAGTATACTTAAACTACTGCTACAAAGGTCAAGCGTGTTCAAGTAATTCAATTATGAAAGTATTGATCAAGCAAAAGTGTTGTAAGATAAAGCGACTTCGTCGGGATCAATCACACATCATGCGCAGAGAAATGGTGGCTACAAATGATATAGGAGAAGTATGACGTTGGATTTTCACAACGCTCAAGGATAACACTGCGCGCAACGCAAAATCCAATTTTTGTTCAGTGAAGTAACGGGCTATGGCACGTCCATTAAATCGACTCGACTTGAGGTTTTGTTTGAGGTGGGCTTGTCGGGTCTTGAAGAAATGATTAGCCAATGAGGGACTAGATGGTAGTGAGTTTGGAAAGAAGCTTTGACATCACTTTTACTCACTCATTTATAAGTCTAACTTTTCATCTAAACAACTTTATTCAAGTTGATTAAGTATTCGTATTATGTAATGTAGTTTTTTATACCAATGCTATGTTGTTAAAAGTATTAAAACAGCTTAAAAGCATATAATTAATAATTGAGAAAGAGGAAGGTGAAAATCACGCGTCCCTCCTTCAGCATGGGATTTTTTGTTCTCTATTAAAGTCGATTGAGCACTCACCCTTTGAGCATCTAATCTCTGCATAAAGGTCGAAGTACTAAATTCGTATTGTATCAATTTGATTGTTCTGCTCCGAAAATAAAAGCAAGTCCAAATCAAGTTGTCTCATTCAAACATAATTAATACAAGATAAACAACTCAGTCAGGAGTTTCAGGGCACATTAAAATCGTTTTGTCTTCACTCACTCACACATGGCTCTTCCCGCTAATAATCAGAACGGTACCTTTCAAGGTCCGACTACCCACAAACAATCGAAGTTGACATGGGCACAAGCCCTGAGAGGGCATTCCACCCAACTATCAACATCTTCCTTGGATCACCCACCCATTAGGCCAAACACCAACGATGGAGACGTTGGTGGTAGAGCTGACTCGGTTCCTCCCGAAGATCATTTTCGCACCCAAGTCATTCGCCCTTACTTGAAGGGTTCCTTCCCTCATTCCGTTTTCATTGACATCACGAATGTCTCCAATGACCAACAGAAAACATTTATTACCGAATTCAGTAAATTCTGTGACGACGATAAACACTTGTTTGCCATTTCAAACAAGATCCGTCAAGATTACGCTCGCCGCTATGCTGAAGTCAAAGTGTCACCCCTTATGTACCAAAAGTTGGTGACCAACCCCGAATTCATGCTCGCATCCTTCTACGAGCCTTTCCATGCCTATCCTTCTCTTTCCTCCTCCGATAAGATTATCAAGGTTTCCTTCACCAACCTTCCTGCTGAGTATGGTAGAGCTGAAGGGGGGCTTCAACAACTCCGCGATGACATGTCATCTAATTTAAGCCAATACGGTAATATTCTCGATTGCGGTCTTGTCAAAGGCAGCACAGGTGTATATGCCGGTGGCGGATATGCGGTTCTCATTGTTCAATCTGAACATACTCAAGCTTTGTCTCATTCTCTGGATTGGGCATACCATCCTCTGGACTATTCCATTACCTCCAGTTGCGCTCTCTCGAAAGAGTCAGACTCTGTCAATGTTCTTGCTACCTGGGCTTCTATGCCACCTTACTGCCGTTACTGTCACTCGGAACAGCATGCCATCTTGGACTGCGAAAAGCGTAAAAATGCTACTCTCTGCCACCTGTGCCACGCCGCTGGTCACATCGCTAAGCACTGCCCAAGAAAAAATGTTTCTTTGTCCAAAAAACAACGAAAGACACCATCTTCTGTCCCTTCCGCTCCTTCTTCTGCTCCAGTAGACCTCACTACGGACGAGTCTCCCTCGGCTGACCACCATGGGGATTCGGACTCTTCCATGGAGGCTACCTTACCAACTGACAGCTCGTCGGTACCTTCTGCTCCTGTTCCCAGCTCCATCACGGACACTACGATCCGCAACAATTTGGACTCTCCATCCCCCATCGAGCCTGACCATCACACTCGCTCTCAGGGAATGGTGACTAGACGCATGTTGGCTGGTGATAAGGCACCTCCACGTATTTCTTCCGTTGTTGTATGCAAACATTGTAAGCTACCTGGCCATAGTCGAACCACCTCCAAACAGTGTCTTCATTATGGCAAAAAGCTACCAACTCTGCTACTTCCTCTTCTTTGTCTACTGTTCATAACCATTCTACCTCGTCCTCTGACGCTATCCCAGACGATGATATTATCATGGATGAACCTGCTACCGCTCCACACACTTCGACTTCCATCTCCTCTCCTCAGGAGAATCTAGACATTGGTCCCTCCTCTGTCTCTCATCAATAACTCATCATATCTTAATGAATTTAGAAAACGATCCTACTAATTCCTTTTCAAATTCACCGAATGGTGATACTTCTACTTTGGCTACTATTACTAACACTAACTCTGACACACCGGCTACTTCTCTTTTCTACTCTTTAAACATCGGATCTCTTAACTGTCGCGGTCTAACCAAAACAGCTGATCCTTCTATTCGTAGTAACTTTATTCGTTACCTCCGTTCTCGCTCGTTCGATTTGCTCGCTCTTCAAGAAACACATGCTGCAACTCCCACGCTGCAAGATACTTTTCATGCTCAATTTCAAGCTTCATCAAGCCTTTGGTCTCAACACTGCGGCCTGATTTCTTTCTCTCCTGACCTCATATTTTCAAATTCTATCATTAGTCCTTGTGGACGCATCATTACTGTTACAGTTTCTCATTCGTCTCAACAATTTGACCCTATAACTATTCATGTAGTGTATGCCCCTGCACAACGGGCTGACCGTTATTCCTTTCTTGCTGATGTTCTCCTGGAGTCGGATGGTGTTGACAGTATCTTTTCTACTGCTCCCACTAGATCCATCATCCTCGGGGACTTCAATTATAGCTATTCGCGCCAATCTTCTTCGTCTCAGTTACGACAAGCACCATCTTCATGGCTTGAATACTTGGACACCAATTTCGTGGACAGCATCACTCCTCCTACGGAATATCCAGCTTACACTTTTCAACGGGGTTCGTCTCGCTCATGTATTGATTACATCTTTACCTCGACCGACCTCAGCTCATCTGTACAATATTCACGACCCACAACCACACTCATTCCTACATCTTGGTCTGATCATCTTCTTCTTACTACCACGCTCCGTTTGCACCCTCCTATTGACAGTTCTTCTTCTGCCCTGGCCATGGGTAAAGGACTATGGAGGGCACACCCACGCTTGGCCAGTAATGCTGATTTCCGACGCAAGCTTCACCGATCACTTCACAAATGTGTTCAATCTCTCGATCCATCTCTGTCTGCAGCCGAAAAATGGGACCTACTCAAGCACAATGCTGGTAAAGTATGTCAATCCTTCTCTCGCAAACAGGCATTCACTCTTACTCGCGCGGAGGACCTACTACATAAGAAACGCGCAGGTCTTCTCAAAAAACTGCATCTCAATCCAGACGAAGTTTCGATCCTCACTCCACAACTACGTATAGTAGAGGACCAGTTGACTTCATTACAACATTATCACATGGACACACTTGCCTTACGCTCCGGCATTCGTTGGCGGGAACTAGGTGAGCTATCCCCAGGATATCTCAAACGCTCTGTTCAATCGCGTGCAGCACGACAGGCAATCCCTCCTCTCCTTCATCCCGTCACTGGCACTCATTGCACCACTTCCGAGGAAATGTTGGAGACTGCAACCTCCTTCTACTCCGATTTGTACTCTCCTGACCCCATCGGTCAATTATCTATGAACTCATTACTCTCATCCTTACCCGACGATCTCCGTATCTCCCAAGATGAGTCCCAACACATCATTGCACCCATCACTTTTGCAGATTTACTGTCAGCTTTTTCCCGAGCTCCCAAAAGATCCTCACCAGGCATGGATGGTCTACCTTATCAAATCGTTCGTTTGATTGTCCTTCACTCAGACTGCCGCGAAATCGCCCTCGCCACTTTCAACAACGCGCTCTCCTTCGCCGACATTCCTGATTCGTGGCTCAAATCGAGTGTGTCTCTTCTGCCCAAAAAACCCCCTCTGGATACGCTAAAAAACTTTCGTCCGATCTCCCTGATTAATACGGATGCCAAAGTTTTCACTCGTATTCTTAGTGGCCGCATGATTTCCACTGCGTCATCCATCATTACCCCATATCAAACTGGTTTTGTCCGGGGTCGATTTATTGCAGACAATGGCCTCCTAATGAAACTCATTATGGAACATGCCGCCTCCTCCGGTTCCTCCAGCATTGGTCTTCTTTTAGACCAAGAAAAAGCTTATGATAGGGTCCATCCGGATTACTTACGAGCGGTACTTTTACGTTTCGGCTACCCAACTGAATTGGTTAACTGCATTGATCACCTTTTCTTTGGTAACCAACTTCACATCAATGTCAACGGTTTTCTTTCTTCCAGTGTGCGTCAACACCGAGGTTTGAAACAGGGAGACCCGATATCCCCTATCCTTTTCAACCTGGCTTTCGAACCCTTTTTGCGCTCTGTCTTGGCCGACACCCGATTGCCTGGATTCCAACTTCCAAGCCCTGGAACTCCCGAGCCCGTCAAACTTATGGCCTATGCCGACGATATCGTATGTTTTTTGAACTCCCCTGCTGAATTATCCGTCCTACAATCTCATCTGGACACCTACTCCAAAGCTTCCAACGCCTTAGTGAATTTTCATAAAACTGAGACCATCTCTTTGTCTGGTGCCTCCTCTATATATTGCGCCCAATGGAAAGACGCCCTCCTCTCCCATCGTATTCCCAGTTGGCATGATAGCACCTCCTCCGAGCCGATCCGATACTTAGGCTTTCCACTATACACCTCCATTGCGCAACGAAATGCATTTCTTGACCGCCTCCTAGACAAAATTTAGGCAGCATGTCTGATTCATCAACATCGAGGCCTTTCTGTTCGAGGTCGTGCAACAGTCCTCAATTCACTCATTCTCAGTAAACTCTGGCATGTCCTCCGGGTCACCACAGTTCCTTCCTCCTTCCTTACTAAGATCCAATCGGTCATCACCAAATTCGTCAACTTTCGAATTTTCCCCAAAATCAGCTTTGCTACCATGTGCTTACCACGCTCCGCGGGCGGTCTTGGTCTTTTAGATCCTCACATTCAGCAAGCCGCCTTGCAAATTCGTTGGTTACACCCCATCATGTCCACTTCCTTTGCCCAAATAGACCTCCATCCTGTTTTCACAGAATCGATCGTCTTACGTCGTCTCATCCATTTTATTTGGTCTCGGTCCGCGGATGTTCCTCACGCTGATCTGTTGTCTGCCGCTGACATACCTTTTGATCATCGCCTGCTCTTCTTATTCCCTGACAAACGTCCTTCTTCTTTCCGACAACTCACCAGTTCTCTTTCCTTATTGTTCAAGGCCATGGACCTTCTCCCAAAGGATTACCAGAAGGTTGCTGCTTCGGCTGCGACCTGTCTCTCTATTCCTGTATCATCCATTATCCGCTCTCCCCACCGAACAGATTCCAACAATTTTGCCCGATCCATTGGTTCTCTTCCGATGCTACTCGCATATACTCTCAATTTCGATCTGTCGAACTGCTTACGTCCACGAGAACGTTCTGAATCACTGGCCGTCCCATACTTATCCAACAAGGTCAAAAGACTGGTCTCGTCCACCGATGTCACGCTCGAAGCCTTTTTCATTCGTGCTTTCTTCCCTCACCCCTCGTTCATCATAGGTGATTCTTTCAACCATGCAACTTTCGATATAAATCCGTTCCTAATCGCCCTGAACTTTCTCGACCCCAACGGTTCACCCTCCACTCTGTTAACTACCACCAAAGATTTCCGTCTTCGTTGCCGGTCGTTCTCCGATTCCACTTCTCCCGCCCTTCCTATTCCATATACACCTACCCTTCGTTTCCCCTGGCAGAAGTTCTGGCGCTTGCCACTCTCCCACTCGGGTCGCAACGTTTGGTATCGTCTTATCCACCAAAAGATCCCCTTCCGCTCTCTCCTACACCGTTTTATGCCTGATTTCTTCCCTTCCCCCACCTGTCCCATCTGCTCCCATCCCATTGAAGACTATCTTCATTTCTTCTTCACCTGTCCCGCCAAACTTCGTACATGGCATTACGTCTGGCACGCACACGTTGACCCCACCACCCCTCGCATTTCCGCATCTTCCGTTGACTTTAGTCTTCGCTCCCTTAAGCATCCCGTCAATCCTCGCACCAACCTCTCGCATAACCAAGTTATGGCTCTCTCCGCAGCTCTTT
Organism: Mucor irregularis B50; assembly: GCA_000587855.1. NCBI lineage: Eukaryota > Fungi > Mucoromycota > Mucoromycetes > Mucorales > Mucoraceae > Mucor > Mucor irregularis. Next base: position 389,567 of record AZYI01000017.1, on the reverse strand, counting down.
CTTCAATCTGGTCTGCCCACTGGGCTTTTATCTTTCAAAACGTTCCAGTCACAGCGACATCAATCATCAAATTGTTTCTTCGTAACTACTGTCGTATGAAAAATGAATCCCTTATTTCTCGCGGTATTCCGCACTCTCCGCCCCCTTTCTTCTCTATTGACGAGGTGTAAACCTATCTCTCTTCTCCACTTTTGACACTCCATTGTCATTAGTAAAAAACCAACATAATATATATTCCCAAAACAAAAAAACACAAAAAACCCAAAAACACAATTGTGACTATTTTAATTTTCACTAATAAACCTGAGACATAGTCTCCATACAAACAAAAAGTTTTGTCTTCACTAAAAAAAATTTTTTTCCCTCTTTCTTTCAAAACTATATACATACATCATTAAATGTCAGGTATGGAACTGAGGCACACAGCTTGATGATAGCCTTAACAATATGAATTTTTAATTGTTGAACGTATCTAGATTCTAGAATCACAAAAACGTACTATTACCTCAGCAAGTGCTAGTTCATCAATCCCTCCACCTCCACCTCCACATCCTTCTTCTCCACCTTCTTCTCCGAAAGATGAAGAGGCTGTGCCAACGAATGGACGTCCAGAACATGGATACTTCACCAGAAAATGCAAATTATCTGCAATTTTGAAGGATGAATGCAGAAGATACAAGGTATACACATATGTCCAATGAATAGAGTGTACGACATTTTTCGTTAAGTTTTTTTTTTGTATATTGAAAGCAACTCTTTTGTGAAGTTGCAGAAAAATATTCCAGCATTCGAAGAGACACATTCGACCTTGGGATATTTTTAGCGCTCATTCAGTTCACAAATGAGCAAATACGCTTGCAGGAATGCAGTAACTTTTAAGAGGAATTGTAGTTAGCATAAATTTGATACAATCTACATTTTGAAAATTACACAGATAGTTTGGACGGTATCCTTGTTGCTTTTCCTCAAAGAGATATGGACCAAATAGCTCGTGCTGCAAGTCGACTAGTGGAAAGAGAAGCAGCTTTCATCCGACATCAAGTTCTTGGATTAGATAAAATGTCTCAATCATAAACGAAGTCGAACAGATTGACATCATTATTGATATAGTAGACCCCAATATATCAATGATTGGACTTCGATTTGAATTTCATCAATGACGGACTTATGCGCACCTTAGAACTTATTGATGTATTCAAGGGAGCGTACTACGAAGTGTACCTACAAAATGCTCAACACAGGATAAATCTAATGTTACCTCTTTTTGAGCAGCGCAAAAGAAATGTAGTCAATACGATGACAGAGCATAGAAATATGGAGCCAAACTTGTACTCTTTATAACGAAGATGTTTAGCAAGTTAGCGATTGATCCCAACAGTGTACAACATCTGAAAACATGTGCAATGCTTGAAGGAATGATAAATGCAACAACAGAAAGATATGAAGCATACCTTATGACTAATGCCCAAGAACTTCAAGATGCAAACCTCAACGCTTGGTTACAAAAGGGATTTGATCACTCACCGCTTACGAACCTGTATCAATATTAAACAGGCCGTAGAAGAGCAATGCCGAAACATGCGCCAGCTTCTTGACAGTCGCAACTTATAGAAAAGTCAGACACAAGTACGGTGACGAAAGAAGGAAGCATCTTGTATGCGTTGACGACGACGGTAATATCTTATCGAATACTTGCCTCCAGAGAGAAGAAGGTAAGAAATTTCTGCAATTATTGCAATACCCGACAAGCACTTGCTAACTCGTGTATTTATTAGGGGCTTTCCAAATTGTTTATTCTTCGAAATTGTGCCAAAATTGCGAACGAGAAGACTCTCCTTTCTGGAACGAGAACACCTACTTACAAAGTTTGGAGAGAAAAGCTTTGAAGAAGCCACATACTCAAATCTCACCACCGCAAATTTCCTGCGAGAGGTGAACAAAAAAAAGTTGAAAGAAGCAAGTTCCGTCGCCCCCTCCTCCTCATCCAATGAAGAATATTTAAAAAAAAACTGAAGAAATAAACAAGGTAACGCGTCATAACTATTATTTTTCAATGCAAATGAAATCTGACACGTTTTCAATTAGTACCTGGAGGAGACCATTCAATAGTCAACAATGACGAACTCTCTGTCGGTACAATAATTAAACGAGAGGCAATGATGGGAGAATTGAATTACAATAAATTGACACCTTCGAAGACAGCTTTTGTCGAGTAAATTTGGATAATTATTTCAACCTTAAAGATAAGATAATACTAACTTACTTCTTTTTTACAAAGCTGCGGCCATAGCTCCATTCTCGATTTAACAAATGGAAGTTTAATCATTCTCCGGCGAGGACAGGAGTCAATTAAAAACGATGTTCTGTAAATCTTCTATTCCGAACGAACTTGAAACATGTAGACCAAAGTTACATAAAACTTTCAGCCAACCGCAAATACCAATTATCTGAATGAAGGATTCCTCTCGTATTGATTTCAATCACCGTTACGATGCCAATACCATCGGTAGGGTAAAACTAATCAGTCTGACGACGGTCTAAACCCAACTCATGTTCCCTATAAGTGGGTGAACAACTCAACGCTTACAGAGTTCTGCTTCTGTATGATAGGAAGATCCGATATCGAAGAATCAAAAAGCAACGTCGCTACGAACGTTTGGCTGCCACAAGCCAGTTAAAGTAGATATCAGACATAACTTTTACATTCGTTAAATATATAACAAATGTTACTATAGAACCCCCAAGATGTTGAAGATTGCTACTGGAACGCTAAACACTACCAAAGAGAATCCAGAAAGAATAATGAAAAAACTGGATATGAATTGATCAGTGTCATGTAAGTCTATATTGTTTAAAAAAATTCTTACTTGAATGATTGACAATGTATCTACTAGACTGGACAAAATGATTAAACATAATGACATCTTCACCGTTTCGAAGCTCACCCCCTCAAGAGCAGATATTATTATGAAAATTTGGGCAGATCTCTTTAAAGCCCTCTTTTATAATACTAGTATCCATATTCGATGGTAAGTTGTACATAAAATTTATTTCTATGAACAATATTGACTTATACTATGAAAGAAAGGCTTGACAAGCAATGATGCCAATCACGCTTTTTTTAAGTTGGATGCAAAACTTGTTTTCCTCTGAGATGATGAAAATACCCTGTTTCCTGCGCCGAGTTTGCCCCATGTTCTGGTGAGAAGAAAATCAGGACAGACAGAAGCAAACTGTGGGTTGAAGCTAAAACAATCTACAACAACATTATAAATATGGATATTGCTAAAAAAAAACAACTAAATTCAAGAAGCAAATCTATTATTGATAATTTATTTGATTTTAAGGTAAGTCTGAAGAGAGAAACGAAACGAAAGTAGTAATCTGATACTAACGTATTTTGAATTTTAGCAATATATCCTTAATACCGCTGATATTATAAGCCAGGCATTAAATGATAAGAAAAGTACGTGTGATACGAAAGTCACAAGAAGACACAAAAAATGAAGATCCCTCACCCTTCCCTAAAAGAAATCTTTCCTCCACATGGAGACACAAAGGAAAAGGAATAGCAAAAATTGATTATATACTATTTATTATAATTAAAATAAAGAACGAGTTGAATCATGTAGACATTTTCTAATATTCCCTCGTTCCCTATGAAACTTCATTTCGTTTTTTGGTCTCCTCGTGTACATGAAAAGATACCATTTGGATTGTTTAGTAGTATAATAGCCTCAAACACTACATTCATATGTATCTTCTTCCGGATATGGATGAGGGAAACTGTCCCTGGTGTTGATGCTCTCTAGATGAAAGTAAGCAAGATGTCAAGAGTACAACTGTGACAAATAGAATCAGAATCCTTGTCCCTTAAAAGAATATAGCTTTTTCTATAAATATGGTCAAGGCAATGTTTTTGACGAGCAGGGAAACGATGCAGAAGATATAGAGCAGGAATTAGATATTTATAGCGTTGCCAACTTGGTGTCTTTATCGAGGTATCGCAGTTTTCAAAGTCGAATCCCCCTTGAAGAACTTGCCGCAGACGAGGACAGATCAATAGAAGAAATAGCAGAGGAGCTCAGGGAGGAAGCAAAAACCAGAAGAAAATACAATGTTTACTCAGACAACCAAAAGGCTGTATTCTATTACTTTAACAGAGTATATAAAGCTTTGGAAAGCCGCTCCCTCTGGTCGTAAAGCTCAAGTTGAACCGCGCACAGCTCAGAAATTGGCAAAGAAACTCAAGAGGATCCCTCTTGGAACATATACGAAAAATATACGAATCTTGAAATTAGAGCGCCTTCACAGCTTCAAGAGCCACATAAACAGTTATTGATATTACGGCGATGATTGAAAGCAGAGGCTACAGAGTTATATACCTGCTTAAATACTCTCCTGAACACAATCCGACAGAAAAACTCTGGGCAATTGTAAAAAACGTAGTAAAGTAAAGTGTTTTCAAAGAAACTGAAGATTTGAAGACTAGAATTTGCGAAGCTAGCGAAAGTGTTAGTCGACAGTCTCTTTACAATACTGCTCAACACTCTGTCCATGAGTTCCAAAATTGTGTTAATAAGAAGCATCTTTGAAGATTCAAGATATGTGTATTCATTAAAAGGCGAATTCTTTATTGATTAAAGCGAATTTAATAAAGTGTAAAAGAGAATCTCAAGTGATCTAATTACGAATTTGGTTGTTAACAAAGCGAACTTGGATCAATAGGAAAGCGAATTTGGTTTTTCAAAAAGCGAACATTGGGACTGGAGGCACTCTACTGGTAACAGCGATACTTTTTATCACTGACAATCATACTTTCATCCCAACCAACACACTTCCAGCAGTGAAAGAAATTAGTAGGATCATATTTTTGTTTAATGGTGACTAAACGTTCGTAGTTTTCATCACCCCAGAAAGATTGACGCCACTCGGGCTCCAGTACATCAGCTTCATTCATGTACGCACCTCCACCAGGCGTGATTTTACGAATTGGATTTGCTGCTTCGCTGACTTTTTGAGCTGTTCTGCGTTTTATAAATTCTGGCATGCCCTGAATCCAGCCACCTGTGTAAATGACATGCCACACGGATTTTCTGAAGAGGGGTTGAACTGAAGTTTCTCTATTTTCATCCTTGACACGTAAGGTGGCAGTGGCCAAGATCTGAGTAGGGAGAAAAAATGAGGAGGGGCGTGTTGATTTTGTGCCTTCAATAAATGCATCGATTAATTCTTCGATGGTTTCATTGGTAGCAAAATGTTCACGAGGAATCAATCGAGAAGAAATACGCGCACCCCAGCCGACCATCTCTGCATTGGGATGCATGATCTTTTCAAATAAGTCATAAAATCTTTTGCTTGTGCCATGCTCGACTGTCTTTTGAATATAAGTCCATGGCTTGCTACGGATAAAGTCCAAAAATGGTTTCATGGAGGCTACAGCTTCTTCTGAGGTAAGGAGAGGGTTGCCGTACAAGAATCGAATGGAGGTTCCGTAGTAGTAAAAGTAGCCACCCCAGCCTTCTTCTGCCCAACGTTCAGAGTGACGAGCAAATTCGAGCATCAACTGCTTTTGTGCACCGGGAACAGTAGTAATGATTTCAACTCCATATACTTGAACATCAATTGGAGGATGAGCTTTCATCGTCACTTCCATGACAATACCGTAGGTGCCGCCTCCACCACCACGCAGTGCCCAAAAGAGATCAGGATGGACGCATTTGTTGGCGGTGACCGATTCACCGTTGGCAAGAATTACTTTGTATTGAAGCACTTGATCCACACCCAAACCAAAAGCAGGTGTCAGCATAGAATGTCCTACAAAGTACAACATCATTAGTCTGTTGTTTGTTTTGCATTATTTACGGAATGGGTGTAACATGACATACCTCCTCCTCCGAGCCATCCACCAGCAACCCCAACACCAGCTTGTGCACCACCCACAACGGTCACATTGTGTTCATGAGCTGCACGGTAGGCGTCAAACCATTTGACACCCCCTCCGAAAGTGAACGCCTTTTGAGAAGCGACAGAGGGACACTCTTCTGGTACAAAGGATTCGTGAAACTCAATTTTTTGTAAGGGGTGAATCCAAACGGTGATTGAATCCGGTGATGTGCTTCTACCAAGGTAGTCATGTCCTGAATTTTTTATATTGAAAGCGATACGACGATCTTGGGCAAACTTCATGACAGTGGCGATCTCCTCGGGTGAAGTTGAATTCAATGCATATCTCGGTAAAGCGCCTTGAGAGCACTTGCCAAATACTTGGGGTAACGATGGAAAGATAGAATTCAATAAACAGCCCCCTTCATCGCCACATGTCTCCCAGTTGATATTTTGCATGGTGCCTATATGTGATTCGCGATGGAGATCGAGTTTATAACCCTTTTGATATGCTTTGCAGGTATTTTTATCGTAAGTTTTGCCTGAATAGCATGAGCTGCCAGGGGGAACAACCGTAACTAAATTGCCATTCACTTGTTGATTTAACGTTTCCCACTCTTCCGCAGTGGGCCAGCAAGAATCGTCGGACGATATGCACGTTGCTGCTTGTTGTTGGAACACGCGTTGCTGTTGTTGCTGTTGTTCGGCAGCCGTTCTGGCAACAAAGAGGTTACCAAACAGTAGAATGGAAGATAATAATAAGGCTTCTCTTTTCACCATTGTTTATGAAGTGGTAAAGTAGAGAAGAGAAAGGACGGAAAGGAGACTGAGACAATTTTTTTAAAGGCGTAAAACATTTGAATTATGCTATTTTCTTAATTTGGCATATTTAAGATTTGCGTTTTTAGCGGCAAAGAGAGGGTCAGCTTGTAAACCCTAACCCCAACTATTTCCTTTTCTATGGAATTACCATATATATCACATTTCAACTTAGTCAATCTTCATAGGTCCCAAAGCCATCGCTTCACAATAAGAGCCACACGCTTTTATGCAAACTAGTATGCTTTCTTTCGCTTCTTTTAATTTTCAGGTGAAATTAAAAATATAGTTTCAGTGACCCTCACCCATCTTTCATTTCGACTTTGAGGTTCCACCAAACTGGGTTTACATTTTTATGTAAGCAGTACCCTGTATCGAAATATGATTTGCGGTAATTCGCTGTTATGAACGGTAAACTATTTATTACTAATAGACGAGAAAAAAAGTTTAGTGCGATCCAGAAATGAAAAAAAAAGAAGGGAGGATATAGAATATCCAGTTTAGAACATGTCTTTATCCACTTTGTTTATGTTGGATCAAAACAATGCAAATTTAAGCATAAAAATAGAGAATGTGTGAGAAAATTATCATGAAATTATTGATAATTAGTCAAGCCTTTTCCACGGCAGAGGAAAAAAGTGTTTTTTTGTTGAATTTCTAAAGTTGGAGATTTTTGGTGTGGAAAATTTATTTTACCGTGCAAGGTACTTGGTAAAAAGAGGGGTACGGGGGGAAAAAGGAAAATACAATTTTTAATTTCTCTTTTAAAATCCTCTCTCTTTTTTTTCCTTTCTTCTGTTTCAACTTCTCTCTCTTTTTTTCATTCCATTTTATTCGTCCACATCAAAATGTTGGACTCTTATATTAATGAGCAAAGCAAGGTGATGATTCAAGGGAATCGATTGGTTGCCTCAGAATACATCAAAAGTGGTTCAACCATTCTTGTTCAACTACCTTTGGCATCCGTTCCTTTGCCAGCAAAACGTCATCAAAGATGTAATTATTGCTTACGAAAAGCACAACTTCAATGTTGCTCCCGTTGTAGATCAGCTTACTTTTGTAGTAATGAGTGTTTCAGAAATGCCTGGTTACATTTTCACCGAGTTCTGTGTGAACCACAAGTTACAGACATTTACAAAGATGTGGATGCAGATCGATGGTTATTGGAGAGAACAGCACTTACCTTACACAGTCACGCTCGTCTGAATAAGCAACAATCGCATTCTCCGTCCCACCTTCCATTCGCCATTCACGCGCTTGGGTTACACACTCCGATTTCAAGTACCACATCCGAGCACTACAATCAATCAACCGTGGACGCTGTTGCTCAATTCTTGGAACCTTTTGATTGTCAGATTTCTTCGGACGAACTTTCCGCACTCTGGAAGCAAATTCAAGTTTGCTCCTTCCCCATATTAGATACAGAGCATCACTTGGAACAAGTAGCCGTAGGTGTGTATCCTATCACTTCCTTATACGTCAGTCATTCTTGCAGACCCAACGCTGCTCTCGTCTATAAACAAGATGTACAATCCATCATCACACTAGAAGATATTTTACCCGGTGAGCCAGTCACTATCACCTATATTGATTTAATCGCAACAAAAGCACAAAGAACGAAGGAGTTGAAGGACAAATTTGGAAAGGACTTTGAGTGTCGTTGTATGCGTTGTGTAGGAGATCTTCGCATAGTCGACCAAGCTTTGGATAAAGGAGAATCACTTGGACTCACACCGGAAGATGGTATGAAATTGTTGAGTGAGCATTTGAAGTCGTGGTCAGTCTTGGATATGGTGAGACATGCAGAACAGAGATTAAAGGATAGTTGGTCACCAATCCAAGTGTTGGATCCACCCCAATTCGCACACTTTGTCAGTCGTATTGCAGCACCTGACATCTATTATGCATCTATCGACGGCAGAAAGCACCAATTATCTCAAAGTGTATACAAAGTGTATGCCAAGGAGGACAGAGCTCATCTCTTACAACGTATACCTTCAGCTATGGAAGCATTGTTAAATGTTCCCCAAATCCCCTCCTTTTCACTATCAGCTATCCGTGCAGCAGAGGTCTTATTGGCACAACGCATGTCGGAAGGAAAGTGGGTTGAAACTTCCCGCTGTGCACTTTATCTGTTTGTGGTTTACCGTTTAATATATCCCCCTCTTCATCCCAAATTGGCTTACCATACACTTATCCTTGCGAGATCGGGCTGGAACGCACTAGTAGAAATGGAACTTATTGGTGTCGAAAGGAAATTAGAACGTATTTATGCTAATGGCACTAGAGCTTGGATGGAGTTAGCAAGGAGCGTTGTTGATATTACGTTTGGAAGAGAATCTACTTTGTGGAGAGATGTCGTTGAGCTTCAATGGGTAGCTGATCGTGAACAAAAAGTGAAAGCAACAGCTGTTGTTGCTTAAAGGGTAATTAATCTCTTTGAATCGATATACATATTTATTATCTTGGGGGTGGGTTTCCCTCTTTTATACACACATAGTCTTTTTTTTTTCTTTCCAAGTACATTCTGTTCAATAAAATAATCTTTTTCAAAAAATAGCAAATTCCTGTGCAACCATGTTCAGACCAATCAGATGTGCCTGAAAATAAGCTTTTTTGAGCAAGATCTGACTCCGTCAGTCTGCGTACATAATCACCTTTACCATTGAAATTTCCATGAACATTGCATGTCATACAAAGGTAAGGTTTGCTACATAATTCTGGGATAGAGAGGAGTTGATCCTTGCTCCTTGCTACGTGTCCCCTCTGAAATAAATTAAAAAACTTTAACCGAGTCAATTCTAAGGAATATTTTAAAGTTTCCGTAATAAGCGCATAACATAATGCTACATGAAGCGTGTGGTGCTGTTGGACGCAGCGATACCGTATTATCAAAGATAATGAAACAAGAATCCAGATTTGATCCCCTTATTTCTCGGATCCGCTATGTATAACTTTGGCAAAAAAAGAAAAATCGTTGACCTGAGGTACATGACTTTATCATTCAATCAAGCATAAAAGAAGCTATGTCTCTATGCAAGACTTGAGCATAATGCAAAGGCCCAAATCGGGGTTTTAACAATTACCTTATCAAGGCCTGATTGACGTTTATCTTCACAAGATAACATGAGGAAGGTGGATGACGCTTCTTTTATTCCGCTATTCCACCAGCCTATCATCTATCAGTCAAAAATGTTCTTTCTGTGCTAACCAAAGAACGAGTACTTTGGTTAGTGATTATCCCAACTAAAGTCGTTGTACTGCTTGAGTTAGTAATAACTCAATGTTGCTTGGTAAATTATTCCCGTTTACCAAATACGCGTATATTACTTTCGTTTGCACGTAGAAATACTTGAAGAATATTTCTAGATCTTTGAAAGTTTCAGCTTTGTTCTGCTAACAAGTGTCAAAAAAGTGTATAAGCTTAAAAAGTACATATAATAATGGCAATTACTATAGCGTAGAGGTTGTAAAGACCCTAGAGTCTACGAGGTCGTCTAAAACGCCAAAATACTGAGTACAGGAACGCTCAAGTTGCCAATAAAAGTAGAGTATATTGGTGATCAAATCTGCGCTACTGCTTTTTAGATCATTTATCTGTCTACCAATCCATGAAAACGAGATGGACTTTCATTGGCTGCATTGTTCACGTCGCACCGACTTACGTGCCCTCAAAACTTTCCATTTAATTCTTTTTGATTGAATTTTTCTATTGTCGTTCATCCTCTTTGTAGATTATTGCTGAATGATGTAAGTTCTTTCTGTGAATCATGAGTTGTAATCAAGTAGTCTAATACTTGAATACTTTATCATAGGAAGCAAACTCTTGTTCAGTCAGAACGAGTTGCTTCGGCATCTCTTTTGAGGCCTTTGCCTAGGCAATGGCACATGTATGTTTGGCCTTTTGCTAGCATGTTATATCCTGTTTTTTTCTATGTTTACTTCTATCACTATGATACCTATCTTGGCTCTGAAGAATGGACTTTTGTTGCTCTTGGCAGTGTGATTACTTTACACGCCATGACTTTCTTGGTCTGTCAGTGGAGTGTTGACGTGAAAGCTCTTTTTACCTGTGTCAAAGTAAGCTATAGATTCTTAGACTAATTGGTAAAAATATGCTTACTCATTGCCATTTTCAGGAAACCGATGTCCGTAAGGCTGCTGTCATTAAAATTGTACCTTTCCGTTACCAAGGTAAAGGTGCAATTATTGAACTCGAACATAGCAAGGTACTTGTGGTTATAATCTTCATCAGCCGTCATCAAAGCAACGTAGACTCATTCTTTCTCTTTCCTTTAGTCAATCGATAACACGGAAGATGAAATCTCCTTCTTATTCCAACAAAAGAAGTTCATTTACAACTTTGACAAGAAGCAATTCCAAAAACTTCTTTATCCTTCTGATCTCAACCCTACTGTCAAATCCTATCAAAGCACTAAAGGTTTAACCACCAAGAAGGAAATTGAGCATCTTACTCACTCTTATGGTTTAAACAAGTAAGATTTAAGGTTCGCTTGCTAGACGTTGTATGCGAGACTGACCAATTTTTTTCGACTGTAGATTTGAAATTCCCTTACCTACTTTCACAGAGCTTTTCAAAGAGCATGCTGTTGCACCTTTCTTCATTTTTCAAATTTTCTGTGTTGGATTATGGTGTTTGGATGAGTACTGGTATTATTCACTTTTCACCCTCTTTATGTTGGTTGTTTTCGAATGTACTGTTGTTTATCAACGTCTTCGTACCATTGGTGAATTCCGTGGTATGAATCAAAAGCCCTACCCAGTTTATGTTAAGAGAGAAAAGAAATGGATTCAAATTCAAAGTGACGAATTATTGCCTGGAGATGTTGTATCAATTGTGCGTACTAAGGAAGATCAAGGTGTTCCTTGTGATTTGGTAATTGCTGACGGTTCTTGTATTGTCAACGAAGCCATGCTTTCTGGTGAATCTACCCCTCTTCTTAAGGTAATTAATAGCAAAGGAAGCGTGATTAGATAGAGGATTGGCTAAAACTAGTGTATTCCGCAGGAATCTGTTGCACTTAGAGATGCCAACGACGAATTTGACTTGAATGTTGCTGATCGTCTCAACGTGCTCTACGGTGGTACTAAGGTTCTTCAAGTTACAACTCCCAAGAATGAAGCCCCTCCTGATGATGGCTGTGTTTGTGTTGTTGCTCGTACTGGTTTTGGTACTTCTCAAGGCGAACTTGTCCGTACCATGATCTTTTCCACTGAACGTGTGTCTGCCAATAACTTTGAAGCCTTGTTGTTTATTTTGTTCTTGCTTATTTTTGCCATTGCTGCCTCTGGATATGTCTGGCAAAAGGGTGTAGAAATGGGACGTAAGAAGTCTAAGCTTCTTTTGGATTGTATTTTGATCATCACATCTGTGGTACCTCCTGAACTTCCTATGGAATTGAGTTTGGCTGTCAACAGCAGTTTAGTTGCTCTCTCTAAATTCGCAATCTATTGTACTGAACCTTTCCGTATCCCTTATGCTGGTAGAGTTGATGTTTGTTGCTTCGATAAGACTGGTACTTTGACGGGTGAAGATCTCGTTTTTGAAGGTGTCGCTTATGCTGATAACAACAAACCCAATACTGAACTTTCTAATGCTACCGAGGTCCCTGACGCCACCAAGTGGGTTTTATCTAGTGCCCATGCGTTGGTTCAATTGGAAGACGGTATTGTTGGTGATCCCATGGAAAAGGAAACTCTCAAGGCCCTTGAATGGGAATTGGGACCTAATGACTATGTTTTCCCCAAGGGTGAGAAGAAGGGCCAAAACTTGCAAATTCGTCGTCGTTATCAATTCTCTTCTGCTTTGAAGCGTCAATCATCTGTTTCTACTTTGACTCACTCTATGTTCAATGGTCCCAAGACTTTTGTTGCTGTTAAGGGTGCCCCTGAAACTCTCAAGAACATGTACACTCAAATTCCCGAGAATTACGTCGAAACTTACAGACATTTCACCAGAAAGGGAAGCAGAGTTTTGGCTTTGGGTTATAAGATGTTGGAAAACAACTTGAACATGAGTCAAATCAACGATCTTGCTCGTGAGTCTGTCGAATCTGATCTTGTCTTTGCTGGTTTCATTGTCTTCACTTGTCCTCTTAAGGATGATGCTATTGAAGCTTTGAAGGAATTGAACGAATCTTCTCACCGTTGTATCATGATCACTGGTGATAACCCATTGACTGCTTGTGCTGTTGCTCGTGAAGTCGCCATTGTCGAACGTGATGTATTGATTGTGGATAGAGATGAGACCAGAAAGGATAATTATGTTGTATTCCACTCCATTGATGAATCTTATCGTGTTGAATTTGATCCCTCAAAGCCTTTGGAGAAGAAACTTTTGGAGAAATATGACCTTTGTTTGACTGGATCTGCTATGACTCAATTTATGCTCCACAAGGATAACATGAATGTCATTCTCGAACATACTTGGGTTTATGCACGTGTTTCTCCTTCTCAAAAGGAATATCTCTTGACTGGATTAAAGGATCTTGGTTATACTACTTTGATGGCTGGTGATGGTACTAACGATGTTGGTGCCTTGAAGCAAGCTCATATTGGTGTTGCTCTTTTGGATGGTACTCCTGAGGATCTCCAAAAGATTGCTGAACGTCAACGTATTGAGCGTATGAAGGCTATGTATGAACAACAAAAGAGTATCTCTGCTCGTTTCAATCAACCTCCACCTCCACCACCTCCTGCTATTGCTCACCTTTATCCTGAATATGCTGCTCAAATTGCTCAACAACAAGCTAACCAAAACTTAACTCCTGCTCAACTTCGTCAACAAGAACAAAAGAAGAGAATTGAAGAGGCTACACAAAAGATGATGGAAGGTATGGATATGGAAGAACCCCCCACCATCAAGTTTGGTGATGCTTCCGTTGCCGCTCCCTTCACATCTAAGCTTCGCAATGTCACTTCCAGTAAGTTTTCATTATATTATTGCAAATAACATCAACTTATCATTTCTCTTTTTGTTTTTCTATAGTCAACAACATTATTCGTCAAGGTCGTTGTACTCTTGTTGCAACTATTCAAATGTACAAAATTTTAGCTTTGAATTGTTTGATTTCTGCTTATAGTTTATCTGTTTTGTACCTTGATGGTATCAAATTTGGTGATCTCCAAGTAACTATTACTGGTATGTTGATGGCTGTTTGTTTCCTTTGTATTTCCAGAGGTAGACCTCTTCAGAAGTTATCCAAGGAACGTCCTCAGCCCAACATCTTCAATCCTTATATCATTTTATCTGTTTTGGGTCAATTCGCAATTCACATTGCTTCTTTGGTTTATATCAATGCTCTCGCCAAGTCCCTCGAACCGTAAGATCTCAAGATCCAAAAACCGATATTTGCCATGATGATCTCAATTCTTTTTTTTTAGACCAAAGGAAGTTGACTTGGAAGGTGAATTTGAACCTAGTTTATTGAACAGTGCCGTCTACCTTATTCAATTGTCTATGCAAGTATCGACATTTGCTATCAACTACCAAGTATGTATACAAAAGGAATGTGTTTGACAGTATATGGACGCTGATGGTTTTTGTTTTGCACAAATAGGGTTATCCTTTCCGTGAACGAATCCAAGATAATAAAGCCTTGTACTACGGTTTGATGTCTGTTGGTGGTATTGCTTTGGCAGGTGCTACTGAAATGTGGCCTGATGTTAACGATCAACTCAAACTTGTCCGATTCCCCGGAACTGTAAGTAGATAGAAATCTTCCTCTATAAGTATCCCATGACCTTAACGTATTCATTGTCTTTTTAGTTCCGTTACAAGTTGACTCTCTGTATGATTCTTGACTTTGGTATTGCCTATGGTATTGAAAAGGTTACCAAACTTTTATTTGCAGATAATCGTGCAAAGGCAATTGCTAGAAGAGGAAAGGATTAGAGAAATTATACATATAAATTTAAGTCCATAGGACGTGCCTATAAAAAATGTAATAAAATAGAGGCTAATTGAAGCCTTATATGTAAACAATCCCAATAGTGCTTTACGTCAAATGTATTTGAAATTACGCATTTTCCCTCACATCAACTTGAAAGTTTGGCTGGCATGGCTTTTCGAAAGTGTGAGTGTCCATTCCTTTTAAGCGTCCCTTGATACTTGCTCAGGGATTACACAGATGATCTCTTGACAAAACTTCTATACATATTTCAAACCCTTTTTGGTAAGCACAAATATTTAGCACAACGCTCTCGTATTCCTCTTGCAGCAATTTGGTAAATTTTTGGAGGTGGATGTTATTTTTCAGTTAATTTAGTGTAACAAATTTGTAAGGGTACAGTTTTGTTGACTGGTCATGGTATCTTACCTCGAGTAGTATTTTTCATTCTCATATTGATATTCATTGTTGCACTTTACTTTAATTGTACTTGCCCAAACACACACATTATACTAAATAGAATGGGTCATTGTCAAGATGAATGATAAAAATTCGACTTGTTTAAACCCCTTGCTAGTACATAATCTCGGGCCGCTTCTCTTAGTAGTTCTATCTTTAGACAAATGTATGTAAAGCTACGACTGGTAGCTCTTTCTGTTTGTGAAAAATTCATTACTTAAAACCTGTTTCTGGTCTCGTTTCAAAACTTTAAAAAGTAAGTTTAGTCATCTCACCCCACATTATTTTACTATACAAAACCTGTATTACGTAGACTTCAACTTCTTCTTTCTTTGAATTTGATAAGTAATATGATGATCGGCTGTAGTGTGGATATGTGTAATACGAATTTGAGCTATATGCGATTTACCTCAATTTTCGAAATAAAGTGCGAAGTGTGCTGTGATACATGAAAGGATTCAAGTGAACACACTAACTAAAACTATTGTATTATTTGGCGGGTAGTGTATAAAAAGTGCAGCAAAATAGATGTTGTATTTCCACCACCTTCCATTTTTGATAAGAGAAAACTTCATTTTAGTACATGGACTGTGCTCGTTTGGTAAGTGTAACAAACCAAATTAAGCTCAGTTGTATTCCCGCGAATTGGCCGTGAGCTCTGTGTTTGTATTTATCGAATCGAAATACTATTTTTCTTGTGTAATATTTAACATTACCTTACACTTCCATCCATCTTCATCCAATTACTCCTGTACAAAACATAATAGATTTTCTATTTTAAGCCACAGTGGATTAAGGACTTTCATAAATTAAGAAATAGAAATTAAAACTTTCCGCCTTCTTTTTTTTTTTCTTCCCTTCTTCTTTTCTCTTTCTTTTCATCTTGATACATACATTTTCTCGAAATGACCTTTAATTCTCTCTCCACAGCTGTATCACAGCGATTTTACCATATTTCTGACAATGTCAAGCTAGTTTGTTTTGCTCGAGGAAAAAATTACTGTCTTGTTCATCGAGTGTATTTCGAAACTAGTTGGTGCCCTGACTGTGGTCGCAGTAAGTTTTACTACCAATATCCCCTTCATTATAACGAGGGGAGAAAGGAAGCGTATGTATCGCTAATATATGAACTTTTACATTTAGTGTCTTAATAGTGAAATCATTAAAACCTTTTATCACCACGATTGCAGCAAACCGTTATTATTATGGTGATTTGTAACATATGACGATTCAACTTAATCGATATCACAAACAAAACAAAAAGAAGCCCTTTTTCTTTTCACTTTTCAGAACATTTATTTTTCACACACAGTCTTTTTCAAAGGATCTTAAAGAGGATAAAAAAATCTTAAAAAGCTAAAAAAAAAAAGTTCTCTATTGTACATCATATTACATTTCTTCAAACACAAAATCAGCTATTTACCTCATTTTATATCATCTATTTTACCCACATTTTTTTTTTTCCGTATTTCATCATTTTAGACTCTTACAATAAAAATCAAGGCATTTTTTTTATTTTATGTAGCAGTTTTATTTCTCTCTCTGTTGTATTTTTTGCAGCAGTACGAAGAAGAATAAGGAAAAGAAGGTTTCATCTTTACTCTGGACAGTAATTGTCGTTTGCATAACAATAAAGCGTAGTGATCTGAGTATTTACTCGATCGTGAGATTTTAAGTAACAGTTACAAAAAGCAATTGGGCGTATCCTCACGAGCAACATAACATGGAGTTTCGCAGGAAATTACTGCAATATCTAACTTGTGATTTATTAGCAGCAGTACAATCTTTATGTGGCCTTTATCGTTGCTGCAAGGGTTATTGCTTTGTTTAAAACGCTATGAATCTCAATTTCAAATGCACGCTATTTTACCTTTTCAAAGTTATCAACGTACCAGACTTACAATAGGAACGATTGTTTACACCATATGCCATAGTGAGCTTAGATTTAAACCCAGAGCATGAATACTTACTACATTCATTGAATCATATGTAAATGGGTTATAAGATTTTCTCAAAGAGATCTATCCTATAAACGGAGAGCATTTCTCTGTGTTTGACCATAAAACGATGAACGATTGCATAATAGAAAATACACTTGCTCTACTTCATATATACGCATTGGCCCAATTTGAAGTAGCCATCACTTGAAAAATTGCCGAGGAAGAGCATAGCAGAATATAAAATTCGTTTATCCCAGGTTTGCATAGTTACTCAAGTTGTTATCATCACATAATCGTCTTTTATCTTATAATCCAGTAAACAATCTATAGGCTCCCAAACCAGGGAGCTAAACCATCACTGTGTACGTGTTGCACGAAGACCATCATCTTGTTATTACATTATCAAAAAGGATGTTTATTTCTTGGGTTCATCTACTTTGGGCTCTATACGTTTCTCGAGAACCTTATCGATCAAACCAAAATTCAAGGCTTCTTCTGCAGTCATGAAGTAATCTCTTTCGACCATTTTCTCTAATAAACAAGCATTGAGATTAAATATTAGAAGTGCCTATTAAATAATTTCAAATTTCCCATCTGCTTACCGATTGTCTCGATATCACGAATGCCAGTGTGCTTTTGGTAGATTCTATTCAAACGTTCTCTAACACGAAGGATTTCGCGTGCATGGATAGCTATATCTGAAGCTTGACCAGCAGCTCCACCCGAGGGTTGATGAATCATAATGGATGCATTGGGCAAAGCAAATCTTTTACCGGGTTCACCTATTTTAAACGTAATTTAATATATATTGAAAGGCATGAAGTGGTGATCATGCTTTACCAGCTGTGAGTAAGAGGGAGCCCATTGAACATGCTTGGCCATTGCATAGTGTGGATACGGGTGATTGGATATACTATGCATCGTAATATAAGTAACATGAATGGGCCTTTATTGAACCTGTTGCTATTACCTGCATCTAAAGAGACATAAAAGAAGTTTAGTTTGATTGGTCAATGGCAATCGCATATTTGTCATAAACTTACAGTGTCGTAAATTGCCATACCAGCAGTTACGCTTCCACCTGGAGAATTGATATATAAACTAATTTGCTTCTCTGTACTTTCTGCCTCCAAAAATAATAGTTGAGCAACAATGACTGAGGCAACGTTGTCGGTTACCTACTCGTAATCTCTTTTTAACAGATAATTTCAAGATTCTCTCGGTGTTTAACTTACAGGTCCATTCAGACAGATGATACGTTCCTTCAATAAGCGAGAGAATATATCGTACGACCTCTCACCTCGACCCTGTTAAAGACATTGTAATTAGAGATAATAATTGAGCAATTGTTTTGACTTTTCTTACCGTGTTTTCGACTACGATGGGAATCAAAGATTGTGCATAAGGAGATTCAGACCAAGAGCTGATGATATTGTTGTTGGTTTGCGTGAAGAAAGACTACATAAAGACAACTGGATTAGTCAACTGTGTTCTATCTTTGGCGGTTGTAGTCCTACTCTATTCTTTGCGCGAAGCAGAACAGGCGAGGCGTTTTTAAGCAAGTTGGAAATCATAACGTGTATAGTAAAAGTAAAAGAGCGGCGAAAGAATAATGGATTTTTCAGCGCATTTGGCCGAGCATTTGTGGCAGTCATCACTTTTCTCCAGGCGTGGAACCGCGCGTGTATTCTCAACTTTCGTGTCGTCTCTTTTTTCACCTGTTACTAAAACTCGTCAAATGAATATTGATCGATTAACTGCCAATCTTGTACATATATTAACCGGCTACAATGTATGCTTGTTTGAACATTCACATTGTCATTTGCACCAATATACCAATAACTTATTGTTATAGATCAATTCAACAGAGGGAAAGCGAGCAGTCCAAAAAGCGAAATATACCTTTACTTATGAGAAATGTACAAGTACAAGCGAGAAAGAAGTCATTGACAGCATAAGAGGGTACTTTATTAAAACTTTGAAACGTTTGATATGTGCTTTGTTTATCCCATTTTTTACGATTTAGACTTATCGAAAAAGCTACAATCAAAGGCAATAAGCAGATAGCACAAGCGCTAGATGATCACACACGAACATATCTGGATCGATCATACCCTATAGGCTCGATAAATACCAATGTAATGAAAGAAATTGGATATTCACAACGTAAAACTAATTGTCATACTGTAGCAATCCATCCTAAAATACGATATGCTTCGACTACTTCTATGCCTGTCATCTTCAGCGAATCCTTATTGTTATAGATCAATTCAACAGAGGGAAAGCGAGCAGTCCAAAAAGCGAAATATACCTTTACTTATGAGAAATGTACAAGTACAAGCGAGAAAGAAGTCATTGACAGCATAAGAGGGTACTTTATTAAAACTTTGAAACGTTTGATATGTGCTTTGTTTATCCCATTTTTTACGATTTAGACTTATCGAAAAAGCTACAATCAAAGACGTACACACTATAGCACAAGCGCTAGATGATCACACACGAACATATCTGGATCGATCATACCCTATAGGCTCGATAAATACCAATGTAATGAAAGAAATTGGATATTCACAACGTAAAACTAATTGTCATACTGTAGCAATCCATCCTAAAATACGATATGCTTCGACTACTTCTATGCCTGTCATCTTCAGCGAATCAATCCAAAAATTATCTTACACCGTTATTGAATAATGAAGAAAAAGTAACGCTCACTTGGGAAGATGTCATCAAAGATGATCCTTTGGAAGGTGATCATTGGAAAACATGGTCTGAAGACTCTTCAAATGATGATTATAGTGACGACGATGGCTATGAGTTTGAGGAAAGAAATATTACAACAGTAAGAAGCATATTACTATTTTTGATCAGTCTAAACATTGAAATAACGCTTACTTTGTATAGCGACCAGAAAATGCCGACGACATTGAGCTGCCAACAACAAACGCGCGAAAAATCAACAATACCCATCAAATGAAATTTGACGATAGAGGAGACAATGATGCTTTGCAGTTTTTGTTGACCCAACAGTACTGGAGAGACGAATTCAAAATGGAAAAAGAGGACAGAACAAACGGGAACCTATTACAAAATCCTTGCAGAACGTTTGATGCAATCGGCGAGATATACTATAGAGAGTCAGAGCTGCGTCAAATAAAGACAATTGCAGAATCAGGAATTACAAGGGAAATTATCTCACTCTTGAGAGGATACCGTGGAGTTTTATTTAAATATATTGATGGCCGTTTTAAGGTATGTAAAACTGTCCAAGGATGTTAAAGTAATGGGAAATCTAACTATATTGTAGTTGGATGAGCTTTATTTGATTCAGCATCTTAGCCAAAATGCTTTGTACTCGATTTTAGATGAATTCTGCATGTATGGAAACATTATATCTGAACTTAGACAAATCTCCACACGGATAGCAAATGATGTTAAATATGGACAAACAAGTCAGGCATTTGCTGCTACGATCTACAAATCCTTGATGAATTTTGAAGGAAAATTATCAGAACTCGAGTCCAACACTAGTTTCATAACGCATAATCCAAATCAGTCCATATCAGTATTGAAGCTACGTAACGATCTAAACTCTTCTTTGCAAAGTTTCAAAATGATTCACGAAATCACCATGAATGTACCTTTCCCAGACGAGGATCCACGTTTAATTTCTATATACCTGATATCGACGTTCTACGATCGCGCACTTATATCACAGTCCTCAGGACAATTACTTCTCTACGACACTTTATTGTATATATTAGAGCAGCTATTGATACCCTACGGAAGAATAATAGATGACTGGATTTTCTATGGATCGTTAGTGGGGGACAAGTCTGGCGAGTTTTTTGTGTCTCCTAACCAGAATGTACATAAAGATAGCCCTAATTTCTGGATAAATGGGTTCAACTTGGAGTCAGTAGATCTGAATGATATTTGTTTCCCTTGCCCTTTATTTGATCCTGATAATATGGCACGCATATTTTTCATGGGAAAAGCAGTGAATCTTTTGCTACAAGTCGAGAAAACTAAGGTGGGTGCATGGCTTATTTATTCATTTATTACCTTGAATTAAGATCAATTTGTATATAGAAAAATGTAAACCTTGTAGAGTTCGACTTTCCTCCTTTTTCTGATGTGATGAGTGAGTCTCTAGCGATAAAGCCATCATTTATAACGAGCAACAAGAACAACTATAAACTATCTGCAGTAACTGGTGTGGACCCATTTGTAACTTCTCTTTTCCCCCTAAAAAGTTTCACCATCAAAGAACAAAATTCTGCCATCAATGGAAATCGCGAAGATGATGACGATGTAGGCTCTTTGTTTGACCAGTGTTTCATATCTTTCATAGATATGTACACTGAGCAGCCATACAAGCAAATAGCTGACGTCTTGAATAATGTGTTACGTAAGCAGTGTGGGTTGTTTGAACAGTTGGACTCTCTCTCATCTATCTACCTCATGCTTGAAAATGATTTAATGCATTCGTTTTGTGAGGCTTTATTTCAACAAATGGATGCCGACGAACCATGGTTTGATGAGCGCATGATGAGTAATACGTTCTCAGAGGCCTGTGAAACGAGTGGGTATGATGAAATCGTCTATATCAAGTTAAGAGGTGCAGCGGAAAACATGGAACTTAGGTCAGCAAACAAAGCTTCGTTTTTGGAACTTATTGATTTTAAAGTGGAGGTGAGTAAAAAAAAATCATTCAGCACGTGAATGTTGATGTTGATAATGTTGGAAATAGATACCTTGGCCATTGAACAATTTTATCGACAAGAATGAACTATCAAATTACTCTAAAATTACAAGCCTGTTGTTGCGACTTAAACGTGCAAAGTATGTCATGGAGAAAAAGACATTATTCAGGGAAAGAAAAAGTTGCAAGAAAAGCGATTCTCACACGATGCGATTCTATTCACTTCGCATGAAAATATTATGGTTCATTAACGCCTTCTGGAGATATATTATGACAACAGTAACTCTTTTTGAAAATAGTTATTTGATGTGTATCCTTACCTTTAGTTCTATGATAGATTCTGCACTCTGAGACCATCGACTTTCGTAATAAATTGAGCATGTCAAAAGACGCTGATGAAATCACAGCTCTACACACGCTCTACGTTAGAAAGATTGTCGATAGGTGTTTATTGAACGACAAGGTTGGCTTTTTATCACTCCTTATCGCGACAATTGCTAATTTCTTATTTCTTTTCTTAGTCTACTGGAATCAAAAAATCTATCATACATATCTTTGATATTGCGGAACAAATGGCCAATTTATTTAATCAATACGTACAATCTTATGACGACGTCCACCAAACTAAAGACTACAAACAATTTGATATTCACATGAACAATGTGGAAAAAGACTTCAATCGTCTGAACGAGTTTATATCCATCAGTTTGATGATTTTGGGAAAGAAAGGCAATTTACCCTGGTGTAAGTAGTGAACTCTACTCATTTTAGAATCAGGTACTCACATTCTTGCTTGATTATAGTTGAATCGTTGGCAGCGTCTCTCTCGTCTCAGTGAATACCATTTATGTGTTGTATTACCTCTTGTATTTTACAAACAAAACTGTTTCAGGGTCGTCTTTATTAATTACAAACAAATAAGCTTCCTCTTATGTAAATCACACTCCTTATTTAATTGCTATAAAGGTATTTGTAGGTGGATCCTTGTTAAAGAGAAGAAAAATATTTTTTGTAGTGGAACATGATTAAACATTGCATCATTTGGGCGATTTTAGTATAACTAACAAGATCTCTCGGGAAATTGACAAATTTTTTGGAGATAAATTTTTTGTCGCGCCACATACTGCAAAATGATCTTACTTCTATATCAATCTTGTTTTTTTTTGTAGAAAGAATTATTTATTATATCATTACATGATAAATTAGGGGTGTAAAGAGGAGGAGAAGCCCGAGGGCTTAATCGAAGCGTGGGATAGTGAGCTTCTCCTCCCCGACGATAAGGATTTGTCAAATATTGGAGGATCCACCTTGACGAAAGATGGCGTGAGCGTTTTGAGCCTTATAACAGTAGTAGTCCTATGGGATCTTGATAGGCCTTAGAACAGTCTTCAGGATTGGACGACCATTTTGTCAGTCTGGATGAGTTTTAATGAAGGAAATGCGAAGGATTGCTCAGCAATCACCTATGCCGCTTCAAAGTAAGGAGCGTAGATTATTTAACTTCAGGGAGATGATTTAGATTTTTCATCTGAGACAAATAGAAGCTACTAGAACTTTCTCGAGGTTTTTATCGTTCTTGATTGGCGCTTGCAAAGGGATTGTGTTTGCCATAGACTAAAAAGAAATACTCACATGTAAACCAAAATGAAAAATAGGTGTGTTATTTGCTTACGAGGTTTTAAAATATAAAACCAACAATTGATTGGAATAAACGCCATTTGGTTCAAATGTAAACTTGAGAGAAATTAAAAAGACGAAAATAAATACTTTTATACTTTTATACTATTTAGTGAGACTTCTTTTTATTATATCATTGGTCAATTTAGAGCCGCTAGGGTATGTTCACATAACTTTCAGTTCTGGGAGATTTACATCTAAATTTAGATTTGAAACATGTTAATTTTCTATTGTCTTAGGGGGTATCCACATACTGTTCAACCAGCTCTTTTTAATATGAAAAGACTATCTGAAATTTAATCTTAACCCTTTGAATCAGAAGTTTGCCAATGTCCATTAACCCTATATTGATTTGATTCATTTTGGGAGCCTTCTTTTTAAAAAAAATGGTTATTTATATTCAAAAGGTGTTAAATTATCTGATATTGATTATGAAATAATGTAGCTAAATAAAATAGAAGTGGCCCGATCGGATTCAATGGCATAAAGAATGCGCAGGCTAACATAAAGAATTCAAGAGAGCCTCTTTCATTCTTTGTTCAATGTTGCTGATGATTGTTTCTTCAATAATTTCGGAGTCAGAAGGATTGTGATGAATGGTATAACGCCAATGAGCTATCCATATTTCATCAAGAGTAAGAGCAGCCACCTCTATACCTGATAGGAAGATAAGTGGCTCTTTGATTTTCAAAGTGTTGATATGGTGTTGCATATTTCTATAATTATATTTGGTTGATGACCGAAATATCCCTTGAGTACATTATTCCATATAGTTTGTTCAGAGGAGCATAGAAATTGCATATGATTGGCATTTTCGGTCTTGATGTTACATCCTCGGCATACTGAGTTTGCTACTTTTCAGGAAATATTATATGCATCAGTTGTCGATGCGGGATTCCTTTGTTAATAAAGCGGAATATAATGTTTTTTTAGGTAGAGCTTAGCTTAGTACGCCAGAACCTTTTCCCAAGTAGAAGTGGATAATTTGCGAAATTTGCTCAACATTTTTTCGCCTTTTTGTATTCTCTTGCGGTGTGAACTTTTCTGATTACAGAGGAAGAATTGCTACTAGATAGTAGTTAGAGCCCTTTAGTTATTTTGCAGGCCAGGTAGAGCGATCAGTAGCTGCATCACCTCCAAAATAGAATATCATAAGGGAAATTTTGAATACGCAGCCTATTAAAAAAGGTTATATGTTGTACAATCTTGTGTTCAATGCAATAAAAAAACTTTTAATGACTCTTCATTTCCTCG
This sequence comes from Mucor irregularis B50, assembly GCA_000587855.1. NCBI lineage: Eukaryota > Fungi > Mucoromycota > Mucoromycetes > Mucorales > Mucoraceae > Mucor > Mucor irregularis. The sequence continues at coordinate 364,917 of AZYI01000017.1, read as the reverse complement.
CTTCTACAACTCTTCTTTTCAAGGATTTTTGATTGAGTTATAGTAATATAAATTCCGAATATAAAGACTTTTCTACCTTTTTGTTTGGAGTAGGTTGTAATTTTTCTCGTTCAGTGGCTGGTCTCCACATACTGTTAAGAGGTAAATATATCGCAGTGGTAGGATTGATATTAATGACGTCATGAACCAAATTGAGCTCATCCATAGTTTTGAGCAACAATTTCGATGTGTGGTGGAAATTATGATACATCGGAGGGCGAGACGCGAGAAACAAAATTTGCATATTTGGGTTGTCGGATCGGAAGGTGTTTGACAAATGGATATTCAAGAATTTTGATACTAGTAGACCGGAGAAGTACTGTGGTGTGCGATGTTATAGATCTCCAACACTTTCGCTAGTAGTTTTTATGACTTCTAGATGTTCTTCAAGTATGTGTGTAGCTCAACAATCTAAATTAAAAGGTTTCCTGCTGGTATTCAGGATCGATGATACCAAGGCCACCTTTATCTCTGTCCATTATCAGTAGGCTCAAGTTCATTATGGGGGAGATATCCAGTTTATAAATTGTGTAACGAGTCTTGTGATTTTGTAAAACTCCTCAGTGGTCAAAGAGAAAATCCGAATAACATGCCATAGTTTGGATAGTGGTACTGTATTTACCTCAGTGGCCCCTCCGTAAAATGATAGGCTCCTTCCTGTTTGAAAGTCCAGACTGGTCCTAATCTTCCTGATCAAGCTTTCCTCTGCATGATTCCTTTGCTTCGTTCCAGAGAATACAGGGTAACTTAAATAGGTAATCGGTAGAGGGCTATCGCTATCATGTACATTAAAGATCCAATTTTTCCACCCAATCTGAACTCAAGGGTCTACCAGAGAGAGATATAGCAAAGCTTTTGTGGTAGTTGATTTGCGCATTGGAAGCCTCAGAGTACAGCTCGATTGTGGCGTCGATTGGAAGGAGATCTTCTTTGTCTTCTCTTGACACTAAGGTATCATCCACATATACCAGTGTTTTGATATTAAGGCTTTCCCCTTCACTTTTGCTGTCATTATCCAGCTTTCGTTTCAAAGTGTACCCTTTAAAATCATCATCTTTCAATAAGATTCTGATAAATGGTCGAAAACGAGGTTGTAAACAATAGAACTTAACGGATCCCCTTGTCTGAGTCCTCTACTTTGATTGATACCATTTGTCATATGACCGTTGACATAGACTTGTATCACATTGTTGAAGAATAGAAGAATTATGGAACTGATTAAAGCTGATGGCAAATTGAAGTTTACCTGCTCAAGAAAATCCTTGTTGACAGCATCATAAGCTTTGTACTGATCTAAAAAAAAATCCCCACAGTTTCACGATTGTAAATGACCGTGTTTTCTTTGATAATTTTAAAGAGCATTCCATTATCTGCAATGCACCGGCCGTGCATAAATCCAGTTTAGAAATTGTTGATCAATTTGTAACATAGTCCAATGATTCGACTATTAATGATCCTGGTGGGAATTTTCACATCGGTGTTAATCAACGAAATGGGTCTCAAATTGAGAAGAGAACCTAGGTCACCCTTTTTTGGAATCAGGGTCATATTGGCGATTTGCCAACTTGAGGATAGAGGCTTTTTGAAAGTGCATCATTGTAAAACGTCAATGATCATATTCTCCAATAAAGGATGCTTTAAGATAATTGAGAGGATCTCGTACGGCAATCTATCACGTCCGAGACTACTGCAATTGGGAGACCTATTACTACCATCTCTTATATCATCAAACCAGTCGTAATTGATTGTGTCAAGAGCATGGTGTCGGCTTTATCTAGCTGTATGTCAGTAATAGAGTCTAAAAGGTCATCGGTAGAAGTTTGTACAATCGCTTCCTCTTTGTATTATTCCTCTTAGAACGATTCAACGACCCTAATCTTTTCTACGTTTGTTTGACAAACTGGGTGTTCGAATTCTGGATTTCGCAGATCCGGCATGGCTCGTTGAACTTGTCGTTGTGAAATAGTCCGTTTGAGGTATCCCGCAGAACTTTCTATTTCCCCTCCAAATTTTACTTGCCTTCAAGGCATCAAATTCGGCGACCTCTTGTTGTAAAACAGCAATGCTGTTTTCTATAGACTGGACTCTATCCAGGAACCATCCATGCCCCTTGTACTGTCGTAGATGCTTATTCCTTCGACTCTGCAATCATTTTAATTCTTGCTTGCGCCAGCAGTCTCGCTTTATTGTATTAGACTTGACGGCCTTTGCAACTTTGAGCTTTAACTCCTCCCATTTTTCCTCATTCAATTCTGTGCAAATAAAGTTGAAATGTCTGAATAGATTATCGATGATGTTAATAATCTTTACAACATCGGCTCTTTTGTAATTTGGGGATTAGCTTTCCAAACGCCTTTAACTCTCTCATCATTTGAATTCTGATGAAAGACGTAGGTTGACAGTAACAAATGATCTGTCCAATCAGGGTTGAGTCACTTCTCCGACATTTTTAAGATGAGTCGATGAGAGCTAAATATATAATCTATCGTAGATTGGTTGTCACCTCCTTTAAAGGTAGGCAAAGGCTGATCTTCTAAGGGGGTGACACAATCCACAAAGTTCTCCAATATCTTTCAATACATTTAGGGGTTCGTCCAGAGGAGCCACGATTTTTGTTATAGCTACAATTGAAATCGTCCGTGGTTAATAATCGCTTTTCTTACGGACCGCAGGTAGGAACCGCAGGTGTGTGCCTAGGGTAGGTAGGATCTGGTAATCTGTGTCCGTAAGCTAGGTGCACTTCATAACTCTGACCCAACTGCGGTCCCTAGGAGCTGTCAAAAAAATTCACCAGAAGCCATTGAAAATTAATGAAAACACTCAAGATTGCTACATCGTATCCCTTTGTATTCATACTTTAAAGTAGATTCTATTTGATCTCCAGCGCTTAGTAAACCACCCGTTGGCTGGTATTCATAGCCTCATTGATGTTCTTTTATAACATTGGTTGATACAGGGATGATTGTACTCTCTCTCTTTCACTTTACCTTTCAATTAAAATGAGCTCTGAATCTAACAACTTTAGATATCATTCTGGCCTGCCACTTCTTCCTGGTAATGCTACGAAAGAAGCCGTAACAGATATTCTTAAGAATTTCGCTCTGCAAAACCACTTCGAGTTGGTGATTGCTCGCCCATCAAAAACGGTACTTCACTTGAAATGCAAAAAAGGTGGACAGTATAGAAATGCCCGTAACTTAAAAGACAAGGATCGCAAACGTTGGAAGAGTTCAATTAGATCTGATTGCCCTTTCTACATAAGACTTTCCAGACAGACATACGGAGAGTATATGTATATTCATGTCGCTGATGAGAATGAACTATGCCACAATCATGAGACAAACGAAGAGAACTCTTATTCAACTGTCAGTGAAAGAAGAAACTTGTTGTGCGCAGAAGATGTGAGAAGGTTACAAAGCGGAATAGAAAGCAAGGTTCCAACAAAAATGATACAAAGTTCTTTGAGTTCCAACAGTCCCTACAACAAGCTGACGGTTCATGATATCAATAACATAAGATACAGTATGACAAAAAGAATCGATATCAAGTCTACCGAAGGTGCAACCTTGCTATTGCATCACATGGAGAGCCAAGGATTTATTACGGCCTGCAGTATGCAGTATAGAAATACTCGTAACTTGAAAGACGAGGATCGCCAACGTTGGAAGAGTTCAATTAGATCTGATTGTCCCTTCTACATAAGACTTTCCAGACAGACATACGGAGAGTATATGTATATTCATGTCGCTGATGAGAATGAACTATGCCACAATCATGAGACAAACGAATAGAACTCTTATTCAACTGTCAGTGGAAGAAGAAACTTGTTGTGCGCAGAAGATGTGAGAAGGTTACAAAGCGGAATAGAAAGCAAGGTTCCAACAAAAATGATACAAAGTTCTTTGAGCTCCCACAGTCCCTACAAAAAGCTGACGGTTCATGGTATCAATAACAAAAGATACAGTGTGACAAAAAGAATCGATATTAAGTCTACCGAAGGTGCAACCTTGCTATTGCATCACATGGAGAGTCAGGGATTTATTACGGCCTGCAGTATGGACGATGAACGCGGATACCTTGATGGATTATTCTTCACCAATCCCACTCTTCTTGATAGAGCTAAAAGATTCCCTGAGGTCATTCTCATCGATGATACGTACAATACCAACGATCTCAAGATGCCTTTGATCTGTGCGTATGGGGTTAGCAATGTGGGTAAAGAAACACTCAAGACTTTTCCAATTGCTTTTGCTTGGGTCGCAAACGAAAAAGAGCAGATGTATAAATGGTACCTCGGACAACTTGGGGGATTTCTGTCAAATTTAAATGACACCGTTTTTGTCACTGACAAGTGCACCGCTTTGATGAATCAGTTGAACGAATACTTCCCAACAAACAAAAAGATCCTTTGTAACTGGCATATGATGCAAAATTTCGATAAGCAAGCGAAAGCTTGTATCTTCAATAACTCTTCAACAGCCAAGGATGTCAAAAATCTGGATCACTCGATGATGGTGTGTTCCACTTCTGAAAGGTACTTGAACAAAAAAGAACAATTGTACGCCATCCTTTCCGATTCAACTAAATTTGCCAGCAATGAAACGCAAACTTTTTTCAATAAATACTATCGCGATGAATGGGAAAAATACGCCGAAAAATGGGCAGGTATTTTGGACGTACAACCACGCAAAGCGCCGAAAGTGGACATACAATTCTCAAGAAAAACACGCTTGCACTTCAAACGTTAGATTTATCTTTTACAACAATTCAAAGCAACTTATTAAGCTTTGAAAGAGACTACAAAGAATATGAATCGATGGAAAATATAAAGATTGACGTATTAGTTGCCACTGAACCGCGCATACAACATCTAATTGGAATAGTCGCTCATCGCGCTTTAATCTCCCTACGATTCGAGTTGAACAGAAAAATTGAAGATGATACTACTCCGTGCTCATGTCCCTCAAGAGTCTGTTTTAGCCTACTTTGCTGTCATGATTTGATTGATAAGGAAGAAATTTTATTAGAAGATATTCCTTCGCGATGGCTACTCGACGATAATTCTTTTCATCAAGATATGCTGACGTTTCTAATCGCGCAGACAGCCAATATAGCGCAGGTTTTGATGTAAATGAGATTAAAGTTACTCAGGAATCTTAGATGCAATACGTGTTCAGAATTGAGCACGCTTTTCGTTCATTGCAAGGAAATTTGCAAAAAATTAACATGCTGACTCGTGGTTTGGATGAACGTTTGACCGTTATTCAGGAAGAAGGTAACTATTTAGACGCTGTTGACTGTCCAGCAATGGCACTTCCTTTAACTGGCGATATAAGAGCTCCCGGAAGACCCAAGAAAGCAAGTCGAATATTTTCCGTCAAGAAAGATTATGTCAAGAAATGGGCAAAAATTAAACAAAAAAAGTCAAACAAAAGCTAACGCGATGCCTCCGAGATGTCAAACAATTGCATTGAATCATCTCAAGAGGAAACTTTTGATGATGTCGTTCAAGATGTGGAAGATACATTGAGAGACTACGACGGCTACCAGTCAGACTTGTAAGACGAAATCCCTTTATTTAATTATTATAATGGTGATGTGGAGGATGAAGGAGCCACTATTGATAATGGATAAGCATCTGAAACAAATAAAACTAAAATTTTCATAGACGATGATATTGTTGAACGCGAAAAATGGAAAGGGCAAAAAATCAAGAATGAGTTATCTAAGAAAAAAAGAAAGGTTGTGCCTGACCAGACTCCTCTGACCACTTGTACCCCTCTGATTCTTCTGACTCTTCCAGCTCGTCTGACCATTTCTCTAAACTTCATCCTTCGATTGATCGCGATTGCGTCAAAAAAGTTGTCAAGAAATGGGCAAAAATTAAACAAAAAAAGTCAAACAAAAGCTAACGCGATGCCTCCGAGATGTCAAACAATTGCATACGTACACACTAAGAGGAAACTTTTGATGATGTCGTTCAAGATGTGGAAGATACATTGAGAGACTACGACGGCTACCAGTCAGACTTGTAAGACGAAATCCCTTTATTTAATTATTATAATGGTGATGTGGAGGATGAAGGAGCCACTATTGATAATGGATAAGCATCTGAAACAAATAAAACTAAAATTTTCATAGACGATGATATTGTTGAACGCGAAAAATGGAAAGGGCAAAAAATCAAGAATGAGTTATCTAAGAAAAAAAGAAAGGTTGTGCCTGACCAGACTCCTCTGACCACTTGTACCCCTCTGATTCTTCTGACTCTTCCAGCTCGTCTGACCATTTCTCTAAACTTCATCCTTCGATTGATCGCGATTGCGTCAAAAAAGTTTGGAACCCTAAAGGTAATGGCAACTGCGGCTATAGGGTTCTTTCTTTCCTTCGCAACAAAGGAAAGCAAAAGAAATACACGAAGGTCAAAAGACAGATGATTTTTACTCTCGAAGCTAATCAATTAATCTACGAGCAAGTTTGTGGTTTTGACATAGACAAGGTGAAAAAAGATATTTGTGCTAAATTCTTCACGATGGCCCCGTTGTTTGGTGCGAGTCCCCAGATTGTGCTCAAATAGCGGCAGACACTTATGATGTTCTCGTTTGTGTATACAACTGCAGTTCCTTTTCCCCGAATGGTATTACTCTCATACCTGCCAATTAGAAAGCCCACCAAGCTCACTATCAATTGCGAGCCTTTTATAATTCAAAATAATATGAATACTCATTGGTATGCTGTTACACTTTTTGGCCACAAGCAATTCAAATATCCGCCTATTGTGCCCTATTATTTTAGAATTTACTCTTCTTACAAGGACCTTTTTCCGTTTACTTGGAGTATAATCAGACAATTTCCGAAGATGAAAAAAAATGAAAACTCTTACATTAGAAGAAATTGAACAGAGGGCTATCCTAGTACTTTCCAATACTGAACAAGATGAAATCATTGTTTGAATATATATGACTTATCGTGCTCTCATTTTCACACTCGCTACATAGTTATATATGCCTACATTTATATGCCCTTTGGTTTTTTTTAAAACCTTCTTTGACCTTTATTATCTTTCCTTTTTCATTTCAAATCATTATATTAAATTTTTTTATTTTTAAAAACTTCCCAATCAACTTTAATTACGAAACAAAGTAAATAAGGGTGTCAACTAACATTTCGCTCTTAGGGACCACAGGTGAAGTGTGCCTAGTTTTTTTTTTTTTTTTTGTAGTATAAAATTTTATTTAAAAAGTTACCTTTATATAAGGTTTAAGTACACAATAGAGGAAAAGAAAATTAAATAAAATGCATAGCCAGTTCAGACATACATTTAAAGAATACCTAGCATACGGACACAGGTTACCCGATCCTATCTACCTTAGGCACACACCTGCGGTCCCTACCTGCGGTCCGGAAGAAACCCCATTAATATTAATAATATATCTATTGACTATCCCAGCATGATTCATATGTCCTTCAAATTTTTGATAGATCCCTTTTTCTGCGTAGATAGTAGGACGATGAATATTGAGTAGATTGAACGTTGGAAAATTGTTGTGCTGATGTGAAACAGCGGTATAAATAAACCGACCATCTTCGGATATGAATTTGGTCTCAAGCAAAATTTGTGAATTGAACGAGAGAATGGCACAGCTATCTGTAACGATATGAGCTTTGGTTGAGATTGCATAGTGAGTAATTGTTGCTTTCCGATGAATGTGAGTGAGTTTCTTCTAATGTCAGTATATCTATAGAACAAATCTTTCGTAGATAGCGAATGAATTGTTTAACAACTGAGAATTTGTTTTTGGTCAGCTCTACAGTTGAGTGAACCGATTTTAGTATGATTTTTGAGAAATGGAAGTTCCATCATCATCAGTAGCAAGCTGATCTTGTATGACTTGTTTGGTAGTATTTCCTAACGACAAGTCAACGTTGTCTCTAAAGTCGGGATTGCGTTTACCAGCATCGTTCGATATCGTCTATCGGACGCAATGGCCTCCTCTTTTGGCCCTTCTTACAGGTGACTTGTGTGACATGCTCAGGAGAGAGAGGCGAGCGAGTTTTCTTGCTTCTTGTGGAAGATGTGGAACTGTACGAATCTATAGAGACTAAGAAAATTAATGAAACAAAACATGGGCCGTTTTTATTTTATTAAAAAACTCAACTCTTTAAACTATAACTTCTACTTCTACTTAGGTACTTTTTACAGTGATGGTATGAGAGGTTATTTGTTCCTCATCCATTCGTTCATCATCGTTACTGTTGTGATTCACATGATTGCAGGATTGACAGTCTGTTTACCATACGTTATTAGTGGAGTGTTTGTATGCTTTTAAAAGCCTAATGTCAAACTTGCTTCAATATGTCAAACACTCCAATAAATAAGCAGTGTCTCTTGATTCATCTTTGTGCTACTAGTCTTATAGAAGCTTGGTTTCTCTCAGTCGTGATTAATATCTATTTGGGAATTAACACGTTTCTTATAGTATTTCTCGCATGTATTCTAGTTATGCATATAAACCGAAGTTTTTAAAAAAGTATTTTAGGTTATGGACAATGCGATACGCACGCAGAAACATACTTCAAATACACTATTTACATATTATTTATTTTTACATATATTATTATTGTAGTTGAGCATTTTCTTTCTCCTGTGTAATAATATTGTTCTTTGCTTTTGAAGTATCTTCGTTTGTACTATCAAAGGAGGAGGATCTACGTTCTTTCATCTGGTTGCTTTCATGAAGGTCAAAGCTCTTATTGATAATATTCTCTGACCCACCAGCGCCATCGTTGAAAACGGCATCAATTTCTTCCAAAGTTTTTCCTTTAGTTTCGACAAACCATTTCCACACCACGAACAATGCCACAAGATTCCAAGCTGCATAAAAGATATAAGTTGCCCAACCAATGGCTTCTAATAAAGGAGGTGTGAAAAGACCGACCGCAAAATTGGAAAGCTAGATGGTTGTATTGAGTTAAAAAACGTTATGTACGTGTAAGATCATGATAGTTACCCAGTTTGAAGACACAGCAAGAGACATACCCTTGGCTCTTGTACGGAATGGGAAAATTTCAGCGGGATCTGCATGTACAAAGGTCAATTGAATGAATAAGGTGTTCTTAGTGAGTGTAAATTTGACTTACATAACCAATCAACACAAGCCCAGGTAGCGCCAAATGTCCCCACATAAACCATCGTAAATGTTATCACAAGTATGGCGGAAGCCTCACCGAGGGAAACTTTGTTGAAAACAGCCATCAAAACCAACCAAATGGTCATGAAAAAACTACCGTACATAAATAATGGACGTCTTCCCACGCGGTCAACTAGGAAGGAAGCGACAATGGCACCAAAAAAGTAAACGAGAGCAGTGAAGCCAGCAAATAAAATAGTTTCATTTCCTGGACCGAGAACAGCTTCGTACATCTTAGGGGCGTAATACTGTTAGTAGTAAAGTAATTGTCAAAACATGTCATTTAAGGAAACAAATATTTAATTACTATGAGTTAAATAACATACCGTTACAATATTGATACCGGACAATTGACCCAGAGCTTGGACAGCAATACCAATAAGAGATCTTTTACGATAAGTTGTGAACATCTCCTTCCACGTTGGTTGGCCGAGCTTCGCTTCGAGATCTAAAGTGTTTTTGATATCGTCAAATTCTTTCGACACCTCAGGGTGGTCTTGATCTTTTCCATGAAGATCAGATAAAGTCGTGATAGCGAGCTGATCCTTATTCTTGGATACCAAATAACGAGGGGATTCAGGAAGTGCAAATGTACCAACTGCTAAAATGAGAGCAAAAACAACTTGGAGGAAAAGAGGTCCGCGGAAAGACCAATCCGAGTCCAAAAATGTAAAGCCATAATCAATGAATTCTACAGCAACACGAAAAATCAACATCGATTGGTCTTCAGGATTAGCTTAAAACAATGAAACTTACGTGAAGCCATATAACCAAACATATTGACACTCATGCCCAAGACAGTGACTCTACCACGCTGAAAGATTTGTTAATGAAAGGCCTAAAATATCAGCCGCATATTTGATCTCTTACATTGTGGGCTCTTCCTAGCTCTGCAGTATACACTGGTAATACTGTACTTAGGAAACCAATTCCAAAGCCTGCAATTAAACGACCAAACATAATTTGAACAATAGTACTCGACACAGTTTGTAAAATGCCGCCAACGATAAATATAAGAGAGCCGACCATGATAGTCCATCGACGCCCAATGTTATCCATGAACCAACTCGTGGGATAAGTGGTTGCCCAAGCACCCAATTCAAAGATGGCAACAACAAGACCCTGCATGGTAGCATTTGGATAACCGAATAAGTTCAGCCAACGATTGTTGACAAGAATACCTCCAACAACACCCTGATCGTCTAAAAAGATTTATTAGCATCGACGGCGTGATATGGACAATCAAAAAAAAAAAAAATTACGTACATCCAAACAAGAACTGGCCCAAAGATGCAAAGCATGTCACAGAGTAAAGCAAGGCGTTTCCTTTTAGTAGTTTTTTCATTATATTTTTCGGTACTTTTTCACAAAACTGTTTATTATTTAGATCAAAAAATTCGTACTCATTTATATACTTTTGTAATAGTTGATTCAACACATCTGCTTGCATACTTAGATGACGAAATTTTTTTTCTCCCAATTTTACCATAAGTAGCACTTTCCCACAGGAAAAGGCATCATCCCTTGCCAGGTAATTGGTAGAATTTTGCTTTTTGATATGTGGTAAATTAACAATAGTAAAGAGATCACATTCCGCCACTTGATACACCTTTTTATGTTGATACAAGATAAACTTCAACGTGTATTAGCATTTTTAAAGGTGATACACTCTGACGTTTGCGCTGTCCACACTTTTTGTCATTGATTCATATTTAGAGATTAGCGTAGCAAGATAGTTTCCCACAAAATAAGATGTTGCATGCAATTTCTTATCAATCCCATCTAAGTATGTGCATATACTCGTGCCCCGGATTTTAACTTGCTGGGAGAAATATGTCAATTGGCTGGGACGTTATTCCTTTTACGGTAGCATTGAAAGAAGAGTAATGTCCGATTCGTCAAACTCTATCATGAACTATTACTAAAGATCTTGTATTACTGCTTGTGTATTACGACGATTCCGTAGCGGATAATAGATCTCATGTGTATATGCTAATACCGCCAGTTTACCCACTTTTACCAGGTCCCTTTCATCCCTTATTTTTTTTCCCCAACTTTTATTCCGCGGTAGATGCAGTTAGTAATAATTATAAATCAACTAATGCGTATAAAACATTGATCAACTTTGATTGTATGTAATAAATGAAAGAATGTAAGATATCAAGTATCTAGAAGTCTAAGGACTAATATGTAATGTACATTATCCGCACATGTATACTTATTAGAATAGTGACTATTATAAAAATTGCGGATAATGCAAATCAAAAACATATTACATAAGAAAAGTTTCTATCAATTATTATTAATACAATGCTTGACCCATATTTATGCGGCAAGTTAATTAAATTGTACACTGGTCGTAGCAAGCCCTATATATTTCAGAGATGATAATTCATCTTTTTTTTACGTATAATTCCATCAGTTATTTACATCCACGGATTTTAAAAAGCTTTTCATTTGCTGAGAAAAGCTAAAATTGAAGATTGACCAATCGGGATATTTGCATATGCGAAAAGGAAATATGCTAAAATAATGCGTCACCATATAAAGGTATATTCTCGTCTCTTTCAATTTTATTTCATTCTTTTCACTTTTATTTTCGAGAAGCAAAAGTAAGCATGTGTACCTCAACTAAAGAAATGACTGTTGCCAGTTGGCAAAATGTCGGTGGTATCGACTTGATGAGTAAAAGTGTCCCCGTCTTGAAGCCTGGAGAAGTTTTAGTCAAAGTTGCTGCCTCAGGCATTTGTGGTAAGGATGGAACAATTTGATCAATTTAGTCTTTTTAAATTTTTTTTCAACTCTTTAACTTTTTTTTACAGGTACTGACTTGCACATCAGTCGTGGAGAGACACCCCATGCTTCCAAGAAGGTTGTTATTGGTCATGAATTCTCAGGTTATGTCGAAGAAATCCATTCTGATACCAAGACGCGCGTTAAAGCTGGTGATTTGGTGTCAATTGACCCTAACATGCCCTGTAACCAATGTGGTTTTTGCCGTAACCAAAAATATCATTTGTGTACTGATTTGTTTTGTATCGGTGTAACCGTCGACGGAGGTATGTCTCAATACGTTGCAGTCCCTGCTCGCGCTGTTGTCGCTGTTCCCTCTCATGTCACCCCCGAAGTGGCCTCCCTCGCCGAGCCATTGTCATGTGTAGTTCACGCGGTCGATCAAGGTAAGATTAAGACTGGCGACTCCGTCCTTGTCATTGGTGCTGGACCTATTGGATTGATGGCCATTGCTTTGGCTTCTATTAGTGGTGGTAGAGTCACTGTCATTGAACCTAGCGAGATGAGACGTCAAAAAGCACGCGAAATTTTTGGTGCTGCCGAAGCATTTGCTCCTGGAACTCTTCCTCCCGTCGATGGTACTCTTGGTGAAGGGTACGACGTAGTATTTGAATGTGTAGGTAGACCCAATACAGCTGAGGATGCTGTTAACTTTGCAAAGGCAGGTGGTACTGTTGTATGGGTTGGTGTCGCTAAGGTTGAGGACCGCGTATCAATCTCTCCCTTCGATATTTACAGAAAAGAATTGACCATTACATCTACCTACACGAACCCTTATGGTATTGATCGTGCTGTGAAAGTTTTGGCAGAAAATAAGGTTGATTGGAGTGCCTTAGTTTCACACTCTTTCAAGTTGAGTGAATTTGAAGATGCTTGGAAAGTTTTCTTGGCTGGCACTGGTTTAAAGGTTGTTATCAAGCCATAGATTATTATTTATAGTTCTTGTAATATATTGTAGTTATAAAGCTGATGTTTTTAAATCGATCTTTTGTTATATTAATTTGTTGTAATTGCGTTATTACAGTTAGTAGTTATCATGGATGACATGTTATACGTATGTGCCATTTGGAGCAAGAAAGCAAAGAAACTTCTATCTGCAGGACGTATGCAATAGTTTGGACTTCTACGCTTTCTGTATTATATTTCTCACTGTTGTTGTCACAACTTACATTTATTAAATTGGTTTAAAGTAAAAATTATCTAGACAGATTTTTGTATTGCGTTACATGCTGTGAAGTGTTCTTTTGAAGTACCACTGTTTCTGTAAAGCCCATTGAAAATCCACTTGTCATTACCTTGGGATGTAATTAAGATCATGGAGTTTATATAACATCATGCAAAATCTGTGTAACAAACAGCCAATATACGTTCGAGTTATAACATTTAATTTTTGTTTTCGTATGTCTCATATTGGTGAATATAATTCAATAATCGGTTTTAAAGACCTCGCAAAGGCCATATGTAGCTGGTAGAACAATGAGACTTCTGTGTGTTTTGTTCATAACAACCCTATTGGTAATTCGTTTTATTGATATCTTCATATTCTCCTTCAATTATTCACTGTATTGAAAGTCTCATTTACACCGACAGCTTCGCGGATTCACCTCAACACCAACTTGTACCTGCTCGCAAAGAAAACGAAACTACTCTTAATTGAGTGGGGCTTGTAACATAATAATGGCATTGTATCCTCTCAGGGGCAGAGAATGCACGCTCTTTCAATGCACTAGGCCGCAAAATGTAACCTTACCCATATATTTAACGTGCCTACCTTCACACGAGTAGCTGGTGTTAATAAGCATTTTTGAAAGTTATCAAAGTTTGATAAATATGAGGGTAAATTTCTGAAACATGCAGCTTTCACAACATAAGCGTAGTGATGACTTCACCCTAAGCGGCTGTAAAAGGAAAGTTTCCCTTTTGTGACGAGCCTTGATGCTTACAAATTACTCAGTTCTTTTGTTTTCTACCCTAATTCCAATAAAGAAAATAGCATTCTAGCATGGCTGACAGCATTCTAGATTTTACTAAAGAGCTCGACGTTAGTGCTTTAGACCAAGTGGTCATGACCTTTTACACAGGGTCAGGTACTGATGTAAGTTGTATTAAGCCAATGACAAAGCATAAGAATGAAACTCAACTATAGTTTTTGATACAGCAACAAGTAGCACAGCAATTGCTTACTCAATTTCAAGAACACGAAGAAGCCTGGACTCGTGCCGATGGTATTTTGGAACGCTCCAATGTACCTCAAACTAAAGTAAGCAATGCCCAATATATATTAGTTTTGGTCGAAGGTTAAAACGTATTTATATAAAACAAAGTTCATCGCCCTTACGGTGTTAGAAAAATTTGTCCAAACCAGATGGAATACTTTACAACCTGATAGCAGAAACGGTATCTTGTTATTTTAGTCGAATGATAAAATCGGCCAACCTAACCATTACAATATAGCCATTCGATATTTTATCGTAAATATCATTGTCAAAGTATCCTCGGATGAAGTATCCTTAAATAAAGAACGCACTTATATCAACAAATTGAATATGGTTTTAGTGCAAGTAAGTGGCCATTCTCATACAGTCATCATTCATTGTCTTAAACACAAAATAGATATTGAAACAAGATTGGCCTCGTAACTGGCCGACTTTCGTGCCTGAAATAATCGCATCCAGTAAATCAAATCTAAGATTATGCGAAAACAATATGGCTATTTTAAAACTCTTGAGGTTCGTTTGCTGGATTTGATAAACATTAAATTAGAAAATCATGCATTTGACGTATGAATTTTTATATCATAGCGAAGAAATTTTCGATTATTCTGCGGAGCAAATGACACAGCTTAAAACATCCAATTTACGGCAGTCTATTTGCAATGAATTTTCTGAAATCTTTCGTTTGTGTAAAGAAATATTGGAGTCAGCAACAAAACCTAGTTTGATCAAAGCGACACTCGAAACTCTTTTAAGATTTCTTAGTTGGATCCCTCTAGGTTACATCTTTGAGACCGATCTATTACAATTGCTTGAAAGAGTAATGTATAAAGAAAGGTGTATTGAACAAGAACTTGACTTACATAACATATATTACTTTAGTTTTTCGAGTCTCAACAATATCGCAACGTTACTCTAAAGTGTTTAACAGAAATTGGTAGTTTATCAGTGGACAGCGAGTACGGGGAAAATCTTGTTTCCCTCTTCACTGTTGTGATGACTTCTGTCAACAACATGATTCCTCCTAGCACAGATATAAGTGCTGTTTACGAGAACAGTAGCGATGATGATCAAGAATTCGTTCAAAACTTGGCTATATTCTTGACAAGTTTCTTGTCAGCACATAATAAGGTTTGTATACTATTGCCTTTTTTTCAATGTTTTCATAATAACATCTCTTTATCAACTTTTCTAGACAATCGAGAAAGTCTCAGGTGCTCACAGTTTGCTTATAAATTCGCACTTCTATCTTATCAAAATCTCTCGAGTGGAAGACCGCGAAATTTTCAAGATTTGTCTCGAGTATTGGGCCAAACTTGTTCAGGAACTGTTTGAAGAAGGAATTACTGTGGCTTCTGGCTACAACTCTGTATTATTTAACGCTGGAGTTAACTCAGGATTGAGAAAAGACATGTACGTGCAAGTACTATCAAATTTACGTGTGGTGATGATTGAAAGAATGGTAAAACCAGAGGAGGTTTTGATTGTCGAGAACGAAGAGGGGGAAATTGTACGAGAATCTCTCAAAGAAAGCGATACAATTGTGCTTTACAAGAGCATGAAAGAAGCCCTAGTTTATTTGACTAATTTCGATGTCGCAGACACTGAAGAGATAATGACTACAAAACTAGCTCGTCAAATGGATGGTAGCGAGTGGTCTTGGCAAAATCTTAATCAATTATGCTGGGCCATTGGCTCCATATCCGGTGCGATGAATGAAGAGACCGAAAAACGATTCTTGGTTACTGTCATCAAGGAACTATTAAGTCTTGTCGAAATGAAACGAGGAAAAGACAACAAAGCTGTTGTTGCATCTAATATAATGTATACTGTTGGCCAATATCCTCGCTTCCTGAAAGCTCACTGGAAATTTTTGAAAACGGTGATCAACAAACTATTTGAATTTATGCACGAATCCCATGAAGGAGTTCAAGATATGGCCTGCGATACATTTATCAAAATTTCTCGAGAGTGTAAACGTCACTTCATCACGCAGCAAAACGGTGAAGTTCGTCCATTTGTGGAAGAAATCATTGAAAATATTGATCGCATCACATCCGATCTCACTCCTCAGCAAATACATACATTCTACGAAGCCGTCGGGTACATGATCTCCGCTCAGACAAATAAGCCAGCCCAAGAGAGACTGATCAGTGAATTTATGCAAATGCCAAATGCCGCAGTAAGTGCAAAATGTGAAATCAAAAGTCGTATTTCTTACCATTTCGTCTTCCTTTAAGTGGAAAAGCATTATGGATAGCGCTAAACAAAATACCGACATATTCAATAACGCGGGTCAAATTAAAGTTTTATCCAATGTTCTAAGAACTAATATTTCAGCATGCTCATCTGTGGGCCCTGGTTACATTAGTCAATTGAGTCAGATCTATATGGACCTCCTGACACTATATCGTGCGATTGGCGTCATCGTGTCACAGAATGTTTCCGAACAAGGTAAGACGCATTATCTGTATTATATCTTTAAACACACTAAAGATGGGTGCATTTACAAGGAGTCGTGGCCGTCAAAACGCCTAAAGTTCGTGGTTTACGAACAGTAAAAAAAGACATTCTCAAATTAATAGACACTTACGTCGAGTGTGCAGTTGATTTAGAAACAGTTAACCAGGTTATGGTTGAACCGTTCTTGGAAGCTGTTCTGTCCGATTTCAATGCGAATGCAGACGTCGCAAGAGACCCTGAAGTCCTTGGTGCTATTGCTACGCTAGTGAATACTTTGCGTGTGAGTATATTTGCTAGCCTATACTGATTACTGTGAACTAACGACATCATATCATAGTCCTCAATGACCCCCAGAGTTCCTTTAATTTTTGAAGCAACCTTCGAACCCACATTGAATATGATTACGAAAGACTTTGCTGAATACCCAGAGATGCGTACAGGTTTTTACAACATGCTGCGTGCTGTAAACCTAAATTGCTTTTCAGGTACCTGCTGAACTACGTACAAAAGCAATCCTGCGCGGATAATAATTTAAGTTTTTTTTTTATATAGCACTACTCGAACTGCCTCCTGCACAATTCAAATTATTCGTTGATAGCATTGTATGGGGTTTCAAACATACTATGCGTTGATATTGCGGATATTGGTCTTCGTATATGCGAAGAGCTGATTAGCAATATACGCAACACAGATCCCAACATTGCTGGCGCATTTTATCAATCATATTATTTAAGTATACTGCAAGATATCTTCTTCGTTCTGACTGATCGCGATCACAAGAGTGGTATGTTGGTTGCTTCGGCATCATTGGATCGTAAGAGTTATTCAACGCTAGTCATTATATAGGTTTCAAAGGGCAAACGGAGGTCTTGGCACAACTATTCAATCTGGTTACCGAAAATCAAATACGGGTCCCTCTATTTGATCCTTCCCAGGTATCTGATCCCAATACTGACAATATCAAGTTCTTGAGCGATTATGTGTCCGCTCTACTTCAAAATGCCTTCCCTCATCTTCAAAGGTAAGCATTATAATCAATATCATTCGCTCGTATCTGTCCTAACCATGGCATTTGTGGCAGCCACCAGATCAAAGTTTTTGTTATGGCTATGATGGAGTATAATACTGCGCCGCCTAAGTTCAAACTAGAGGTTCGTGACTTCCTCATTCAGCTAAAAGAATTTGCAGGTGAAAATGCGGAATTGTTTTTGGAAGAGAAGGAGGCGGAAATGGAAGCTAAACGAAGACAGGAACGGGAAAAAGCGCTGATGATTCCAGGGATGATCAAACCTTCAGAGTTGCCAGTCATGGAGGAAGACGAGGCTCTTTAAGTAGAGGTAAAATAATAAAAAATTTTACGGTGTATATCAATTAAAGTTTCAAATACATGTACTTGAGCGTTCTTGGTTTTTTATTGTACATCATGCTGGGAACCAATGGGGAGGATATCTCATCTACTATGTGAAAAACAGCGCAGATTTAGTTATGGATATATTGCATATGAAAATAGTCGTCTCTTATTTCTAAATTAAACCGCTAATGCACTTTATAGTCATGCATATTCAGTATAATATATGATAAGTATGCAGATATTTGCCCTGAAAATATTCAGTTCATTACAGGTCTGACGGTTTCTTAAAGAAATTTTTTTCATAGAAATATGAAAAAGGAAAAAAAATCTCTATTTACTCGGGGAACATGGAGGAACAAAAAAAATAAATATAAAACGGGAAAATGTTACACTATTCGCGATGAGTAATTATAAATAGCTTCGAAAGAGTTACTAGTAGTGTCATAAAATCTTAGATTTTCTCAAGAATTCACAAATTCACATATTTTTTATCTATAAATTACACCTGCCGAAGTGAAATTATATGTTTGTGATATTTTTAAGTTTTGCTAGATCGTTTATTCCCGGCGTGTGTAACTTTGCCGCAAGCGCTCCATTTTAAAAGGCTAGATTATCTGCTAAATTGCAGCAGGTAAAAAACCGTCACGCAGGAAAAGATTTTTTTGTTGTTGTATAAATAGTTCGATGTGAGAAGAGCATATGAATCACTTCACTTTTCTTTTTTCAACTTTTTTTTTGTATTTTCCACTCCAGGGTATAGGAATGAATATTACTTTCCACCCCACAGCTTTTGCCGTCAAATACAATCTTAATTCTTTGAATTTATAAAGAAATCCAACATACACCGTTATATGCTTCGTATGCAAATTGACTATTACACAAATAATTTAGTCCGTTACTTAATCAGCTTACCCTTCCGGCTTCACTTCTCTAACTTTTGGTCTTGACATATTCCAACCTTAATTAATTAACTATTTTACACACTTTTCTCTATACATATTTTATTTAACTCATACAAAACTATTTACAAAACACACTTAAAAAACACCTTATAACTCAAACTACAAAAAAAAATACCAACACCTTTATATATAGACCTCTCGCTCCAGCTTACATTCAGCTCACACAAACACACAAAGTACCTTTCGTAACTTTTTTTTTCTTCAAACACAACTTCCCGCACTTTTTTTTTATAGCGCTTATTTCTCCATCGAACAAAAACAACAATGGCCTACGATCCACTTCCTCAACCCACTGCCCCTCCCCCCTCTGGCACCAACTACTCTGCTGAATTTGGTTGCTTTGAAGGCCCAGAAAAACTTCTCGAAATATGGTTCTCACCATCTCCATTTACTAAAAGCCGCTCTGCTAACAACGGCAATGGTTCTGACTCAGAAATGTCAGATGAATCCAGCCCCGCTACTCCCAACGAGTCTCAAACCAACTTGTCTCTCGGTTACTCCAGTGATTTGCGCACCGTCGATCGTGCTATTTGGGACTCCATGCTTGCCACTGTAAAATGTACAGTTCTTAGCGTTGTCAGCAACGCTCATTTGGATGCTTATTTATTGAGGTAAGATGATCAAACAATATTTTCTTTTTCTATTTTAGATCAGGGCCTATAGAGGGGAAAAATCATGTACACTATGAACCATAACTCTGCGCTGTTTCTTATTTTTTTTTGTTAAACACTTTTTTTTGATCAATTCTAAAAAAAAATCTTTCTGCTTCTTCTACACTCCAGTGAGTCTTCCATGTTCGTATTCCCCCATAAGATCGTTCTCAAGACTTGTGGTACGACTACCCTTTTGAAGGCGGTGCCTTACATGTTGGAAATAGCTAAAACGCGTTGTGGATATGAAAATGTCTATCGCTTGTTCTATTCCAGAAAATCCTTCATGTTTCCCGATAGACAACCAGGACCTCACAGGAGTTGGGAGGAGGAAGTCGCCTATTTGGACAACCATTTCGGTAAGTTTTGGTGCTATATTTATTTCTGTGTTACTTTTTTTTCTCTATTCATGGGAGTGGAAAAAATAGTGAGAGAGAGAGAGAGAGAGATCTTCACACTTGGTCATTTGCGTGATAATCTAAACTTTTTTTGTTTGTTTAGATAATGGCGCATCTTATGTTATTGGTAATACAAGAGCAGAAGAATGGTATCTTTATTTGACATCACCCGACGTCACTCATCCCGAACATATCGAGAATTTGACCGATATGCAACAGTTGATGAAGGAAACCGATGGTTTATCATGGATGGGTAACAGCGACGAGTATACCTGGAGCAAGGTCAACAACAACAGTGGCAAGACTGTTGTTCGCCCTATTCCTTCCTCTATCGTTCCATCTCACTTTTACTCTTCCTCTACTACCGGATATCGTACTCATGACGAAACCATTGAAATTCTCATGACAGATTTGTGTCCTCAAGCCATGCGTGCTTTTTACCATAAAGACAACGAACCTTCCGGTTTGATTGGTGGTCAACGTGTTGATGCTGACACTGGTCTTGATATGCTTTACCCTGATGCTCACGTCGACTCCTTCTTGTTTGAACCTTGTGGTTACTCTTGCAATGGTATCTTGGATGATGGTTACTATACCATTCATGTCACTCCCGAACCCTCTTGTTCTTTTGCCTCCTTCGAGACTACTATTCCCACCAAGCCCGTTGATACTCCCGGCAAGCACGGCAAGGGCCGCGAAGAGGCCATCCGCAAGTTGATTCGTCAAGTCACGGATATTTTCCAACCCGGATCTTTCACTGTTACCTTTTTCTCCTCTCATGCCGATATGGAGCAACAAGAAGACAATGTCAACAAGCTTGTCAGCACTGTGGGTCAATTTGGAAACTATAAGCGCAAAGACAAGATTCTTCATGAATTCGAAGGCTATGACTTTATTTTTGGTCATTATACGAAGATGTAAGGTTTTTATAATACCTCACTCGATTTACTTTATCCATTTTTTTTTCTCCTTCTATATTTTATCTCGAATTTTTTTTATCCCATATATTATCTTATCTTCTTCCAATGGAAAAGTAATAAAGCGCGACTTTATTTTTTTTAAGTATCAGTAGTTTGTGAAGTTGAAGTTTTTCTTTAAAATTCCCACCACTTTTTACGAGCTTGGCGTTCATTGTAGTCTTTCACTGCTTTCAAAAAATCGCCAGATGCGGCGTTCATTTCTTGGAATTTTTGGTCTAGTTGATTCAATCGTTCGCCACGTTCATTCATTTTATCGCCCAACTGTGAAAAGACACCACCAGGACCTGAGCTACTGCTGCCAGAGTCGTGATGTTTTGCCTTGTATGCGTCTATCTTTTGCTGTCTTACAACTTGAGGATCTTCCACAGGCACACGGCCCACTGCAATAATTAAAAATTGCAGGTTTAGTTTAGTGTACAGAGGATGTGGTGCTATCATCACTTACTTAGTAAATCCAATTCTGGCAAAGTCAGAGGCTCTCTGGTAAAAGCACCTGCTACAGTATCTAGCCAGGTTTTCTTAGGACGAACTTGCTGCTGAATCAAAGACGGATGGGGTGGAATAGCCTTGGTAGAGTCGAACAAGATAACCGATTCTCCAATAGGGCTGTCAAAATAAAAACATTACCACCATTTATCATTCTCAACAGGTGAAAGAAACTTACAAGTCTGGTTTAGGAGTAAATGAATATTGTTCCATCTCGTACTTTCCTGTCCAAAATACGATTCTTCCGTCTTGACTGATAGATGATTCTTGTAATCTATTCAACAGACAGCTTTTGGGTAAATTCATCTCAAGCATCAAGTCGAGAGTGGGGAGGGTATAAAAGGCCAGTTTGCCGTTACTCAAGATCAAGCAAAGGCATACACCATCTGTCGCAAAAAAAAAAAACGTGTTAGCGATTCATTGTAAGACACATCTACAAAAAAAAAAAAAAAAAAAAAAAAAAAAAAAAAAAAAAAAAAAAAAAAAAAAAAAAAAAAAAAAAAAAAAAAAAAAAAAAAAAAAAAAAAAAAAAAAAAAAAAAAAAAAAAAAAAAAAAAAAAAAAAAAAAAAAAAAAAAAAAAAAAAAAAAAAAAAAAAAAAAAAAAAAAAAAAAAAAAAAAAAAAAAAAAAAAAAAAAAAAAAAAAAAAAAAAAAAAAAAAAAAAAAAAAAAAAAAAAAAAAAAAAAAAAAAAAAAAAAAAAAAAAAAAAAAAAAAAAAAAAAAAAAAAAAAAAAAAAAAAAAAAAAAAAAAAAAAAAAAAAAAAAAAAAAAAAAAAAAAAAAAAAAAAAAAAAAAAAAAAAAAAAAAAAAAAAAAAAAAAAAAAAAAAAAAAAAAAAAAAAAAAAAAAAAAACTTACTATGTGATTGAACAATTTCACTGCGAACAATGGTAAAGTCCTTGAACTCTCGTCCAAATAATCTCACGTTGAAACCAGATAAGACGATGCTGATGCCAGTCGAGGAAACACAGACAATCAAATGTGGGTTATCTTGGTGACGATATTCTGCTTTGCCAATAGCCGCCATGCGCTTAGAGGTATTGTTTGAAGATACACTGCTGTTGCTGCTGACAATGCTGGACGGCTTTGGAGAGAGTTCGTCTTCTACAGACTCGGATGAATGATGGCTGCTTTCTTTTGTTAAAGGAGCAGGAGGTGCCAACTCTGTAGTCGCTTGCTGCGACTTACCCTTCAAATCGATGATATGCATGTCTATCAGTGTAGTGTCAGGGATGACACGCAAAGTAAGGTATTCATTGATCAAATCAGTGGAAGCTATAGAGGGACCCTTTTCCACTAATAAAGATAAATCGAATTGGTATACATGACCGTTGCTTAGACCGACAAATAATTGTGTGGTAGGCGTCATCAATCGTGAAGGTGAATAGGTATTGAAGAAATTAAGGGTTGAAACTACGGCTGGCTTCTTTTCTTCCTCTGTGGTGGTATTAGGGTCTGCATCCTTTAATTCGACTGCAATGTCAGATTTGAGCTTAGCAGCAGGTATAACAACGGTATTGTGGTAATCAGATTCTGAAGACAAAGTTTGTTAATGTCACAATACACGTTATAAACCGAATTAGTATGATAAAACTTACGGGCAATGTTGTGAGAAAACAAAATCATTTGTTTGTGGATATCAATGACTGTCACCTTCCCGTTGGCAGTCGCAACAGCAATTCTAAGCACATAAATATTAGTGTCGTTCATTCAAACACTTTGCAATGTGGGTCATAATTACATTGAATCACCTATGCTGAGAATACTTTGGATAGGTGAGTCTAAGGATATTTTGAGAACAGCGTGGAATCCAGATACATCCTTAAATTTGTCAAGTCTCTTGAAATATTTAGATTTCTTTGCAGAGTATGTGGGAGCTTCCGGAGAGTGATGCTCGGTGGTTGTTTGTTGTGCTGGCTTTTGGGGAGTTTGTTGGTGAGTAGGAGAGGGAGTTAAAAATGGATTGAGCGAATCTCCAGCAGCGGCAGCAGCGGCAGCAGGAGGAGGAAGAGGAGGCTGCGTGGTATTTGAGGAGACAAAAGGATTTTTATCGTCAGATGGAGGATGAGCATCGTGGTGTTCAGAATCTGATACATGACCCATATCTTCCAGCAGATCAGAGATTTCTTTCAAGGTATCATCGCAGCTGTTAATAAACTCTTCGTTTCTAGACATCAACTTGGGATCCATAGGAGTTTCTTCTGGCTTTTCTACATGGCATTCATATATAATGATAGATCCATCACTAAAGCCTATACTGAAAACACCGTTTTCCTTGTTCACATCCAAACAGCACAAAAAGGCGTCTTTATCCTCAATATCATCCAGACAATGAATAGTCAAGTGAGATAATGGACGAAGAGCGGTATACGATGCATCCCAAAACTTGACTACTTCTTCCTGATGGATTGTTAATAAAAGGTCCCTTGAATCTACATGATAGACATGATCGGGTCCAGCTACACCGCCCGTTATAGGAAAGTATTTTGTTTTGCGATCCATTGATGTGATAGCAGTAAGCTTTTTAAACGCAGCCTCGGGAAACTGAGGTATGTGACATTCATTGATAACATTGGGTCCAAGAAACTCCAAAGCTGGGGGAAGTTTGAGAGCAGGGAAACCATGATCGAGACTGAATGCTTTTATGCTATGATTTGAATCCACAATGATGATACCAAAAGGATTAAACACGCCTGAATGATACGGGTTAGAGCTTAAAATTACAAAGTGAGATAAATCGGATGGGAGAGGCATGATGGATTGCTTTTTGGGTTCTCTTGACTCGCTATCCAATTCATACTCCAAGATGTTCAAGCCTTGTATATCAGCGGGGTTGGATCCTCCAGCAATAACAATACAAGACCTGTGAGTGGCTTCATCCGCATACCAGGCCACTTGGTAAATTGGCTCGGTGGCGGGTTGCTGTGTGCTACTGGCATGAGCCGCAAAGGCTTGAGACAATTTACGCGATGAAATTGGCTTTTGATCATTTTTAATATCCCACAAATGAATCGAACCATCGTCATATCCACCCACAAATCTGGATCCATTGGGGTTCCAAGCTAAGCAAGTCAAATTTGCATTTCTGTAGACATTTGATTTATCCAAGCGACGTAAAGTGAACGACCTTCGAATGGTGTTTTCTCGAACATTCCAAATAAATGCGGCTGATTCGTAACCAATTAATAGTGTATTGAGTTCTGTAGGATGCATTTGGAGATCAACCACAACATGGCTGTTCACATCATTTCCCTCGAGCGGGATACTGCCCTCTTGCGTTTCCAACAGATCAGGAATTTGATAGGGTGTGATAATTCCTTGCATAATATCAAACACATCAACATATCCATTAGCGTAGCCAATAAATAACCAGTCGGTACCTGAACAGTACGTTTGACTCGTGATGATTTCTTGAGCAGCTACAATGTGACGTACCGCTTTTGTCCTGAGATCAATGGTAATGATATTGTTTGATTTATCGATGACAACGAGTATAGGGAAGCCGGTTTTAAATTGCAGATATTTGATGCCAACAGGATTTGGAAGTCTTATGATTGTAGATATTCCTTTGCCAAATACTTTTATATAACCTTCTTTAGCGTCACCAGCTTAAATATCAAAAATAAAATTAGACTTTTTCTTAAATAATATAGCTTGACAACAACGGTCTCTTTTTTCGCTTACCAACTGCTAATAAACCAGCTACACTATCAAAGGCTACTACGTTAATAGTAGAGGGTATACCATAAGTCGACAACTATGTTCATGGCAGGTTCTCTTTAATAAAAAAAAACGGAAGGTGATTCGTGTTGACAATAAAAAAGGTACCTACCCTTTGAAAGAAAATATCGTTTACTTTGATACTGTCGGATAGAGACTGCTCGAGTCTCTTGTCCTTTGATATAAAGGTTTTCGAAACAACGTTTTCTTTTGCCTTTTGAGCTAGACCAGTGATCTTGTCTAGTAACGACATGTTGAAATAAAAAAAAAAAAAAGTTAATAAAAAGGGTATGGAGCAAAAGTGTGTTTAACTTTCAGTGCGGCTGGTGAATATATCCAAATACAATGAGCCAAATCAAACATGATTGGCCGCTTGTTGTCGTTTCAGAAAAATTAAAAAGAATTCATCGAAACACTAACGCATATTACGGCGAAAAGGTTTTATTCTCATTATAAATGAGGTATAAGTTCAAAGCCTACTACTATGGTATTTCATTATCATAAGTGCTCGAAGCTAAAGATATAGTTCTATCGGAAATAGAACCGAGTCGGTAAAATTGAGAAACAGGTACGTAGGCATCGGTACGCAGGTTAGCTTGTGCTTTGACAAAAAAGCGCTCATTATCTCCATGTAAAAAGTTCAGAATACATACATGGCCGGAAACCTTCAACTTTTATAAAATCACTAGGTAGATACTTGTATACCAACACACAGTGAAGTTTTTATAGCTTAAGTGAAATACACAAAGAATAGGCACCGCATATATTGAAAATAATAGCATCATACTGCATTCTATGTGTGATTTACTTCTGTTCAGATCAGAGAATCACATTCAAGGACTGATAGACAGGCTGATTTTATACACTGTAAAACCCAATGGCAGCCTGATTGGATGCCATTCTTAAGCAAAAAAAGGGGAAAAAAATGATAAATATGGCAATTATTGAGACTTGTGTAAGATTAAATTGCCCAAAAAATCAGACCAAGTTGATCAGAAGTTTGAAACTGACTTGCCTAGCATTTTCAAAATAAATTACCCACTTTTAAAAAAATAACTTGACCAAATGTTAAAACGATTGCAAAAGTCCTTTATTTAATTATTCAGGGAATACATCAATCGGGTGCTGCTGTCTTGAATAGCTCTTGAAGCGAGCGCTCTGCATCTGTTAATTCGCCTCTTCTAATTCGGTCATTCAACGCTTTCCAGGATACCTCGATAGGATTGAGTTCAGACGAATAAGGAGAGGTATAGCTCCTCTCTAAGATGATGTGGTCAAAAACATCAGGAGAATGGATTAGGGTATTATCCACAGGCGTAGTTATTTTATACCAGGAAACAAAAGATAGTTGCACTCTTGACAACCAGTTTACTGGCAAGAAGATGGCAAATTATCGCCAAGAAAACGTCAACACCATAGAAAGTGACACATTTTAAATATATACATACGAGCCAATAGAAGAAACAGCCACCTGCTTTCAACTATAATGAAGGCTAGAGGCACTCCCCAGATATTGCGAACAGTCAGCTCAAGCCACCTCTCTAACCGTCAAAGAGATGAAGCTCCCTCATTATAGCGAAAACAAGGCTCAGGTAGGCACACATATCCCCCATCAGTATTCTCTCAAGAGACAAAAGATCCGAGTCTATCCTTCGCAGTTGTACTCTTGACATCCAGTTTACTGTCATGGAGATGATAGGTTAACATCAAGAGAATACCAACATCAGGGATACCTATGCCTCGCATCCATGAATAGAAAGGATAATTCAGTGTGTTAACAACCTCTTCTTTCCTAATGATTGTGAGGCCTAATAGCTGCATCAGTATTTCGCTTGAAGCTAACATCTCTATAACTTTTTTCAGCCCCTCAAACATAATTGTGTTGATTTTATATTATCTTGAATGCTATATACACAACTCAGTAGTTGCATATAATTGATTCATTTTGATGATATCTAGAGCAAAATAAAGAGATGTGACTGAGCAAAAAGAGCTAGTATACACTCGTAGATAATTTACCTTTTGAGAGACAAAAGGATTTACTTTCATTTACAATAAAAACCAAGATGGTTTTTTTATATCTTTGGAGGAAAATGGGAGTCTTTATCCACACAGAAATTTTTCACTATCCACACAGATTTCTTTTTGGATAATGAAATAGCAAGCGTCCAACTTGCTTGTCCAGTCAATAATTAATCATTTCCTGGGCTCTTTCGTGATAAATAGCTGATATTTCTATAAATATTGACCACAAATATGTTTCTTTCTTCTCTCTTTTCTTTTCTTTTCTAATATTTCCCTATATTGAACGTTTACTTATTGGATTTTTTTCCTTACATTAAGTGTATTCCGGATAATTCAGTGGTGTACATACATACGCGATGCAAGACTTCATTTCCACGTCCATATAGAGGTTCGGCTTTTCCACGTTCTTTACCTTCTCAAAAGGGCACTAGTTGAAGACTTTGGATGATAGGCATCACCCAAGACGAAAAGGAATATTACACGAGAGGCAAATTTATGTGAGGTTGGTACAATAAAACTGTGTGGATAAGGACTCCCATTTGGATATAAAAAAGCGAACATTGGGACTGAAAGCACTGTACTGGGCGACCTTTTCCAAATTATCAGACAAAATGAATAAAGAGGTTCTCTTCAATTTACTAAGACATCTTGGCTACCACTCAACAATCTTCTTTGCTTTTTTTTAAAAGGAATATATTTACTTGCAAAGCCTAGAAAATAAATCTATACAAGAAGCAACATTTAGTAATTTTACAGCTGCAGATTATCTTCAGCAGATAAACAAAAAGAAGGCAGCAATTTTCAGTTCAGTCGCGTCTTCTTCCTCATGTCCTTCTTCGAACACTGTCACTACAGAACAGATCAATAAAAAAAAATAGAAGAAATTAATCAGGTAAACATGCCCTAAATATTATTTTTCAATGCAACTTAATTTTGGACATCTCCATAGTATGTTTGCGAAGACAATGTTAATATCATCTTAAAAGTCGCTATTTGAATGATTTACAATATATACATCAGTATTGATAAGATGATAAAGCACACAACAATATTTTCAATATCAAAACCAAGCCCATCGGAAGCAGATGTAATGATTAATATCTGGGCGGACATATTCGAAGTTCGTTGACAAGTATATGTATATTTTACATCTACGACTAAAACTGACTTACATGCACATACATATAGGGGTGAAAAGGGTTTAATCACAGGTGATATTGATCGGGTGATGTTTAAACTAGATGCGAAACTTGTGTTAATATACGACGATAACGAGTATCCAGTTTCTTGTATGGAATTTGCCCCTTATTCCGGCCCAATGGTGCACTGTCAAAGTGTACGGAAGATTGACCAAGGAAGAGTATGAAGCAGAGGTTGTGCCCTTTTTATCCGAGGATAAGCAAGAACTAGATGACATAAAGAAGGCTCTTAAGCTGAAGTACAAAACTCTGGAGGCAGCTCTATATAACCAAACAGTGAATTTAAATGTGGATGAAGAAACTCAATCTATTATCTTAAAGATAGTAAATATTCAGATAATGGGTAAAATTTAACTTTATTCATCTTATAACATGACTAAATATTTAACATGGTCATTCTTGTAGGTCTAGAAGCACATGTAGTCTCTGTCAAATTGGTTGATGACCACTTGTACGTAGCCGATTCCATCGAATCATATATGATACCATCAACTATTTCACAATTGAAAAAAGAAATTAAGGCTGTTATTGGTCATTTATTTGATTATAAGGTTGGAAAAAAGAAATAATAATGATAAACCTATTACTGATATATTTTGAAATTTCAGCAATACACATTGGACATTGCAAATATTATAAAACAGACACTTAATGATAAGAAAAAAACAAAGAAAAGTATGAAGCGAAAGATAGAAAAGACGTTGAAGATGAAGATGAAGAGGCGGCACCTTCTCCCCAAAAAACAAAGCTCGCTCACGTTCGGAGGTATAAAACAAAGAGCAAAAATTGAATCAACATATTTGATATCACTTATAAAAATAATCTTTGTTACATTGATCAAGTTGAAACACATAATTTTTATGTCGTATTCACTAATTCTCTCCGTGAATTTCTTTTCAGTTTTGGCTTTCTCGTAAACTAAGCAAGATATGAAAATACAACTTGGATCATTTAGTAGCATACGTGATAGCTTAAAGTATTACATTTATATCTTAAAGAATTAATTACTGATATTTTCAATGCCTATCCCTTCAATCAAACCAGCT
Source organism: Mucor irregularis B50 (assembly GCA_000587855.1). Taxonomy (NCBI): domain Eukaryota; kingdom Fungi; phylum Mucoromycota; class Mucoromycetes; order Mucorales; family Mucoraceae; genus Mucor; species Mucor irregularis. The sequence goes on along the minus strand of AZYI01000017.1, from coordinate 335,402 downwards.
TTGACTAATTCCGCCCAATATGTTCATGATTTGGGGTATTGTCTAGTTTTTAGTGAATAATACCGAAAGATTAGTGGTAGAGTGGTTGGTATTAACAACCCAAATTTCAGTATTCTTCATCCGTTTATGGAAAAGTTATTGACCCTTTTCTCGATTTTGATTGGCGGATGCCGTGCAATACAGTATATTAACTCAGCCTTCGGACGTTGACGAAAAATCTTCGGACGTGCTCAAACTTTGATTGGACAAATTCCATTTTGTTACAGGACCATCTCAAGTTTCAAATCCGGACCATTTCCATAATTCTTTCAGAGACTTTTATCATAAATTTTAGATGTTCTGAGTGCTTCTATAGGCGTGAAACTATCAGTAAAGTCACTCCGGAAGTCTAAAATAGATGCTCTGCTAAAGAGGAAAATTTCATCTATGAATAATTTGAACATGGGCATTTCTTATTTGGAACCTAAATTGGTCTGGTGATAACAGCCAATGAGCAAAGAGCTTTTTGAACTGCATTGCCTTGGTCAGATTTTTTGAGAGGGGAAGAATGAAAAACCCTATAGAAATCAAAGGGAAAATGTATGGGAAGTATGTTAAAAGAGACGTTAATGAATTATTTGACTATTGTTAGTTATTAGAACAATTTAAGTAATAATAAAATTTGATATGACTACCTATTTAGATGCTGGATTCTACACAACAGAAGAAAAACCGGCAAGACGACAATGCAGTTTCTAAAATTTCATTTTATTTAGTCAACCTTTATGAGAAATATATGGATATGTGGGGGGGGGGAAGGGAGACAACAAAAAAGACTGATCTACATAGGCTTTTGATACGAATAAAAAGATTTACCATTGTTTTCTTTAATTAGAAGGTCAACAATATACTTTTAAAGTTTCATGCAAACACAAGCTATCACAAGCTATCGAAATCCAAATGTCGATTTCTGGAGATAAACCTCTTCAAGACGACTTATTTGGCCTCTATAAACAGATTCTCTCTCATTGTAATATCTAAGGACTTTTACAATAAGTATATGATTTAAAACATTCCCGTCAAAATTGATTTATCACAAAATGCTGTCAATTCAATGAAAATATCAACTTTTTTTAAAAAAAGTTTTAAACAAATCACTTTTCTTTCACGTCCATTCTATTTTTAATCTAAAAGAAATGTCTAGAAATGATTTGTCTGCAAACGAGCATCGCTCCCGGATTGTTAGCAATAAGAAGGAGATAGTTTTCAACAATCGCTTACCACCCGACTTGGAAGGTTAGAGTTTGATGTACATAATCCACTTGAAAAAGTTTCCATTAACCAATATCTATATTACAGCGAATTCAAAATGTGTTGACTGTGAAGAAGTTGGACACTTTGACAAAAACTATTACAGGTGTAAATATTATAAAGAGGCTTCTGCCGACGATGGTATGATAATTTAATAATATAACTCTTCACAAAATGGTGATAAGTATTGATCATACGTATGCATAGTTGGAGGCTCAAATAACAAAAGAAAGCAAAGCACCACGATAAAGCAAGAAAAAAAAGCTTCCAAAAGACAAAAATATGCTACTGAAAATCCAGTGGGTATGCATTGCAAAAAATGTGGAGGTGACAACCATAATTCCGCAAGGTCTGCTTTGTGCCCATTCAATATTTTGCCTAAAGCCAAAGTATTGGAGCAAAATCTTGGAAGCCAACACTATAAGGCCTTTACGCGAAAATTACCCTTTGATCAATGTATCAATCAGCCCTACCATAACATCAAAAATAAGATCACCCAGACGTGCGCAGCCGTCAGAGAAATCACATTTAGAGCCAAGATATTTGTCAACTTTTATATATTGTCCAATGCCAACAATGATGAGGCTTATAAAGGAATCTTCAACAAAAACTTTTGGTACAGCATTTGTCAACTGGTCAATGGCCAACGAGTAACAAATCAAAGTGGCATACCGGCCGGTTTAATCACAGCCTGGGACGACTTCCGCAGTAGACACCCTAACGCTCAAGCTCAGATTTCTCTCCTTCCCGGCGCTAGTCAATGTATCTCGGAGGCTTGCACAGAAATTGAAACACTTTATCATAATAATGTTGTCGAGACGTTCGAGATGAAGCTTGAGAAATTTCTTCGTTATAAGATCCAGATGGCATTGCCGGTAAGCCTCACTTTAATTTAATCTATGGCAGCTACTAACATGTAATATTCCAGTATATCGATGACAAGAGCCTAATTTCATCTCTTTCTCATGATTACTGCTATCAATTTATCTGTCAAGGGGATCCTGTCTGGCCTGAGAATAACCTCGTGAACGACGAGGTAAAAGCAGTGGTAGAGAGTATTTGCGTCCCTTTAAGACAAACGTTAAACAAAAAAGTGACTCTGAAAGAACTTGCAAGAAGTCCAAGCACATTTGTCAAATTTTTGCTGCATATTAATACACAGTTCGAAAGAGAAATAGAACTGCATAATGCATACGACGTAAGAAGACTACCATTACCGAAGCTGCTTAATGTTTTACCAAGTCCGACGACACACTGGAGGTTCATCACCATTAGTATGAATGCTTTGTCAAGTTTCGCAAGAAAACCACTGACCCAAGGGTACCAAAATCAACTTCAATTGTTTTATGAGGTTTTTAATTTTAAAAAATTGAGATACAACAAGTACGTATGAATGTTGAAACGTTATATTCACGCAAATAATAACTTTATATCACATACAGCATTTCCGAGTTGACTCCTAACGGAAACAATGAAGTCTTATTTGGAAACATAGTACGAACTGATGGTTTTGCGGTGGATTTTCTATTCTACAAACGAAATCAAGTTGGCTCCGGATCTGATTTGAACAACTTCGATTTGGCTTTGGAAGATTTTACCTATGATGAAGTGGCACAGGACTACCATCCGATATTTGTTGACCCTGGGCGCAAATCTGTTTTTACTGCTGTCAGTGGTTTAGATGAGGCCCACCATCCTGTTCTTCGCTGTACCACGAAGGAATATTATCATCTGACTGGCTCAACAAATTTCTCTATTGAACAAAACAAAATGAAGGCACGACTGGGAATTACTGCTATTGAATCTGCTATTCCTACAGCTAAAGCTACCAATCCGGGGCACTTTGAGGAATATGCGAGGTACATGTTTGAAAACTTGAACACACTTTTCTCTTTTTATAACAGCAAGACGGCAAACAAACGGTTCCGACTTTACCAAGGCCGTCAAAGAGCTGCGGAAGCAATGGTGAATTACCTAGCAAACGGCGGGGACAAATACAACAGAGGCAGAAGACCAAAGGTCAAGAAAAAAAGAAAGAAAAACCGAAGGCGACCGGCAGCACACAACGAACCAAGGTATGTCTCGTTCTCAGTCGTGTAAATAGTGTCACTGACCACTTGTTTTATTTTAGTGCGAAAGACAAGTGGAAACCATGCAAATTTCAATATGATAAGAAAAAAGTTCCTCTCATAGTATTTGGGAATGGAATGTTCAACAAGGACACCGCAAAAATCAAAACTCTAAAGCATGGAGCAACAGGTGTTTTATGGCGCGCGCTTAAAAAGCGAGAAGCGGCTAGACAGCTGATTGCTGTTACGGTGGATGAGTTCAGAACTTCAAGAGTTTGTAGTAAATGTAAAACACTGACATTAGCTAACTTCTCGCCAGCTTCCCGAGCGAGCGTGCTTTCTTGTTCCTCATGTCGCACCCTTTGGCAAAGGGACGTCAACGCCTCCCGAAATATGATGTTTATCTCTCTCTGCCTTTGGAAAGGTCAAGAAAGACCAGCACCTTTCCTTCGAAGCAACGCAACCACCACAACCGCCATCAGTACTACGAGTACTATTGCCACTCCTCCGCCACTAACTTCATCACAGTAACAAAAACTGTTTGCCTTCGTGTATTTTAGATGAACCCATTCATCCAGCTCTGTTACTTTGTAACTTTGCTGTTTGAATGTCTTACAGGTTAGTATTTGATATTTTGACTCCAAAAACTGATTTTACTAATGTCTAATTTCCTTTTCACAATTTGTCTTATTTCCATTTTTGTTTGGTCTCAAGATGGTAAGCCAATCGTCTGAATATTATTTTGATTCGTCCAAAAAAAAAACTGACTTTTTCCCTTTGGCAGGTAAAACATCTGTAGTAGTAGTTTTCTCTTGTTTTTTATCATATCATTTTTGTCATAAAAAAAAAAAGGATGGTTTATATTGGAAAGTCTTGCTACAAGTGTGGAAAGGGTATGTAGAGCTATGGTGTAGAGTAAAACTGTCTTTAATGAGTCACGTTTTTTTTTTTTTTACTGTTAGGTGGTCATTTTGCCGTTGCCTGCACAGAGCCTGAAAGACTTTGTTATAACTGCAAGCAACCTGGCCATGTCACAAGCGAATGTACTTCAGAGAGAGTCAAGTCTTGTTTTGTATGTGGTGAAGGTAGTGTGAAATAGACTTTTTCTTTAAACAAAAAGTACTTATTTTATATTGTAGTTGGCCATCTTATTGCTGATTGCCCTGAACGAGCCAACGCTGCTGCCTCTTCCCTCAGCAAAGCTCGTTGTTTCAACTGTCAACAACTCGTAAGTTGCTTTTTTATTGTATTTATACGCGTACCAAGTGCTTACATGAAATATCATTAGGGTCATTTAGCTAGAAATTGTACCAATGAGACACAACCTAGATCAGTAGAGATTCAACAAGGCGAAGAGCAAGTGACACAAGACGCACCTTATTTCCGTGGTAATGGACACATGCATAACAGCAGCAGCAGCAGCAGAGGTAGAGGTGGAAGAGGAGGTAGAGTAGGCCGTGGTGGACGTGGAAGAGGTGGCCGTGGAGGATTCCGTTCAACAGTACCACCAGCAGTTAGAAGAAATCAAATTGTATGTGATCACTGCGGTGGATTAAATCATTTTGCCAAGGACTGTCAAGCCAGCGACATTGTCTGTCATAACTGCAGTAAACACGGTCATATTGCTCGTGATTGTCCCGTTCCTTACACCATGGAATCTCATCACCATCGATCCAACACCACTATAAAGACGTGTTACGCTTGTGGCAAACCAGGCCATATTGCACGTAACTGTCTTACTGCCAGAAGAGAAAGAGATGATGACGAGGAGTCTGAGGGTGCTGATACAACTGATTCTGATGCTTCTTCTTCAGGTTCAGCTGTCACTGATTCAGAAGAAGAAAGTGAATCTGACGCTTAGATAATTTTATATAATTGCCAATCTATTTTTTTTTTGTATAAATTTAGGGTGATCATATACTTACTACCTACGTAGTCTTGGTAGTAATAGTAGTGATGCCCCCCTTAAACATTTCAACCCAAAAAAAAGGAAAACCCCCTCTCTTTTTCGCTGCTTTTCTTTCCTTTTCTTTTTTTATATTTCTTTCCATTATATATGAGTGATTTGTTAGCTGCAGGTCAAGAATTAAGAAGCACCAATAGACCTATTTATGGTGCTTCTATGATCACGATGAATGATACGATGTATATTTATGGTGGATTTTATAACGTAGCACCGTGGAATAGAGAGGCACTTTGGACACTGTCCCGTTCTGTCAATAAATTAACACAACTCGACACGGATCCTTTTGCATCCCCTGCTGTCATTTATCATACCTTACAAAGCACACCAGATAATCATACCATCTTTAGCTTTGGAGGTCACTTAGATCTAGAATTACAAGTGAAAGAAGAAGAAGAGGAGCTGCTGCGGTATTACAGTTTCGACTCGAGTACATATAAATGGACTCCCTTACAAAAGAAAAACACCACGTCGGATAAAGTGCCTCTAGAAAGGTTTTGGCATACCACAGTGCAATTTGACAGTAAAATTTACCTCTTTGGAGGCATGAACGTAACGGGTGGCGTAAAAGATACTTTTTGGACGTACCAACCTATGCTAGATACATGGAATAAACTCAACACCACAATGCCATTCACTCGTTGTGGGCACACCTCGACCATACTAAAGTAAGTCTTTTAGTGTTGCATTGATGAAATAGTAAAATTATTAAGATCCGCGTTGGCAGTGACGGGAGAATGGTGGTGTTGGGAGGATTTGATTGCACGGCGTATTCTTTTAGAAACCCAGGAGAAAAAAAAGTATATTCACTATCGCATGCAGCTATTTTTAATACATTGACTACACAATGGCACGATCAACCTCTTGGCGGTGATTTAATCCCTGAAGCAAGAACGTTTCACACAGCTGTAAAAAGTAATGCAAGTGTGCTCTTCTTATCATTCTTGTACGTATTGCACTGTACTTATCATTGTGTCTATATTAGCTCTAGGCGACGATAAAATCATTATCACAGGTGGACAGGACGGGACAGCAGAGCCCTTTCAAACGTACATGTCTGGGAAACAAATGACGGCTATACTAGATACAAAAACGTGGCAGTGGTCGTCACCTCCAAGCAGCTTGTATCAGCCGTTTCCTCGATCTTTTGCTGTAGCAAGTATAGTAAACAATACAAAAATGGCGTACGGTTTGGGTACGTGTATGTTTCTTTGTATTGTATGTATGGTGTACTTAATGTTTCTGATAGGGCTGAATTACCATACGGTTTACGATGGATTTTATGTATTTGATATAGAGACGAATGAGTGGGAGTTGCCGACAAATGATTCGCTGATAAAAAAAGGAATAATACAAATTGCAGATCATATGCTGATATCTACCAAATGGGTAATAGGATTATCAGTGGGCGCTTCCCTCATGTGTCTATCCTTACTGGCGTATTGGTTGATGAAGAGACATCGCACCACTGTGCTAGTTTTATGGACAGGACTAAAGAGAAGCATCTGGAATCGAAGGTAGTGGTGTTTTAGAAATAATTTACCACTTTATATACTCACTTTGTCAATGTACATATAGACAAGGCGAGCCAGTGTGGGCTGAGGCCTCTCGCTTTTTGTTTAGGTTTTCCTTTTTGGCCATCTTTGTCATTGTGAGCACAGTCTTGGTGATTCAAATACAGAATAGTCCAATTATCGACCAAACTCATCACGACGAGAACCTATCTACTGTTTCACCTGACATTCGGTTCTGTTTCGATGGGTGGATAGATCGTCCCGCTCCAAAACTACAATGCACTACGGACTATGGGCAATCATGCACGCAATACATCAGGGATATTACAAAAAATATCAACTCGAATTTAAATTACTATGGCTCAACACTGACTTGCTATTTGTTTACGGGAGCCAATGTGTATCTCAGCAACAGCCGAATGTCTAGCAACGGATCACAAATTCAATTTTATTATTATGACGACGATGCTACAGCACCCTCTGTGGATTATAATCGATCAGTCATTCATGTGGAGCTGTATCATCCCAAACACGACCCCAATATACCCGTTTACAATATAACAGACAGTGCTGGTAGTTTTGATCAGTGGTATAGCAGCGATGAAATGGCAAAATTTCAATCAGACGAGCAAGTCAACTCGAAGACTGAAAACATTTACAATATTCATCCGTTGACGCAGAGTCAGGTTGGATACGAGTTCACACAGCGAGAAAAGATCGATGTGACAGCATGGAACTACATTGGGTTTGGAACGCAAAGAGAGACGATGCATCAAATCAAGTCAAACCTTCACCATGACGCTGTGCGGAGTAACGTTCGTACTGATAAAGGATTTTTACAAGGATCATTGGTTGTCCATCCTCTGAGTCGCAATACGGTTGTCATCCGAGAACAGCGTGCTTTTACTGTGATACACGGCATGGGCATTATTGGCGGTATCTTTGGATTGATTGTAGGTATTCAGGTGAACTTGTTTGGGTACAGACCAAGATCTCCCTGGGGACTCGTCCATCGCTGGGCCATAGGTTTGATGCGAAGGTCTCTATTGAAAGGGTTACGATCTAGGTTTTCAAACCAGGTTCATATTCCTATTATTCATCCTGTTCATAGACGTTACTCTGAAAAGAGTCCAGTTAGTCCTGAAAATTATTTGGCGTCAACAGCGGTAGTGTCCATCGAAGAAGATGACGACGACGACGACGACGAAAGAATGATGAAGCTAGAAGAGCGTTTGCATGTCTTTGAGATGCTATTTCAAGCGTATTACATAGACGATGAAGTATTCCAGTCTCTCTCCTCTACATCAACAAGTAGCTAGTGTTTTAAACGGACATTTCTTGTGTATCTTCTTTGACAAGTAATTAATACATATGGAGGAGGAGGAGAAATTAATATAAACACAACATGTTTCATATCACTCTTTGGAAAGAAATTATTGAAATTCATTCGATTTTTATTGGATCACTTTTTCCCTGAAAAAAAATAAACCCAAAAAGCCTAAAAATTGATAATTTTTTTTTTTTTTTTACCAACTGTTTCCCTTTTCTTTCCAACACTTGAATCGATCCATGAGTCGCCTTTCAAAGTTAATACCATTATTTGCTTGTATCGCACTTTTAGCGACTTTGGCCCAAGCCCAAATAGATAACCCAGCTGAAGAGGTAGTTTATACACACAACTTGCTCATCGTACCTGTATATGCTCATCTTCTTGTTTCCCTTTTTAGCTTGCGGATGCCAAGATCCCTTTAAATAATCAAGATGAGTTACTGGTCGCCAGTGACCTTGGACTCAATGAACCAGAAATAGAGAAATCCTTCCTTATTTCATTTCTCATGATTATTGTTTCTGAGATTGGCGATAAAACCTTTTTGATAGCAGCCATTATGGCCATGAAACATTCACGACTGGTGGTTTTCTCAGCCGCCTTCTCTTCATTGGCGCTCATGTCTGTACTTTCAGCCTTCTTGGGACACGTTGTTCCCAACTTGCTTCCCAAACAATATACTGATGTGTGTGCAGCACTTTTGTTCTTGTGTTTTGGCTTCCGTATGCTCTACGAAGCTTATTATATGGACGACAACGATAACGAGGAAATGATGGAAGTGGAAGAAGAGTTAAAGACAGTGGAAGATCGTGAAAGAGCCAGTAAGTTGGAAGAAATGGAAGTGGGTGGATTGGAAGCTGCTTCCGCCACACCCGCCAGCAAAACAGAACAAGCAAAAGAAGGATTGATGAATTTGATGCAACTGGTGTTTTCTCCTGTGTTTGTGCAAACTTTTGTATTGACCTTCTTGGGTGAATGGGGTGATCGTTCTCAAATTTCCACTATTGCTTTGGCTGCTGCCAACGTAAGTCTAAAGATGTACACTTCTTGTGAGTTATGCGTGTCTAATATTTTATCACGTAGAATGTGTATTATGTTACAGCAGGTGTTGTTATTGGACATGGTATGTGTACTGCTGGTGCAGTCATTGGTGGCCGCATGTTGGCTTCCAAAATTTCCGTTAAAACAGGTAAATATTTGTTAGATGTTGTTGATTATAATGTATCTTACACACCATATTTTTAGTCACTTTTGCTGGCGCAATCCTTTTCCTTATTTTTGGCGTATTTTATGGCGTGAACGCATACAGAGGACTTCAAGAATAAGTTGTATATACGCACACCCAAGTTAACAAGAGAGATCTTTATACACAAACTACAACTATTAGATATTATTTCATTTCTTTCTTCCCTTTTTTTTTTACATCGCATATTCTCCTTTTTTTATTTGATTAAAATCATTTTTTCTTTCTAAAACGTCCCGATCTTCCAACGGACACTGTGTAACCTTCCTCTCACGTTGTTTAGAGAGATAAGGATATTAAGGTCACACAAGAAATAATTTTTGAAGTTTTAGTGTCTAGAAAAGAGGAACTGACCAAGAGCAAAGAGTTTGCTTCAAATAGGTATTACGGTAAGCTTGTTATGTTGGCCAACCTAAACTCTACGGTTGATTTATTGCTTAAATGAGGGCCCGTAAAATAAAGAAATATGTTGGGAAAAGCGCTTTTATTGTCAAACAAATTTCGTACGACAAGCTATTATAATATGAGAAAGCTTGTTGCTCTATGGGGTATATCTCTATGGGATTACGCAATTCTACGTACAAGTACAGAGTTCATGGGTCTACCATCCTCTGACTCCTCAATCGCATCTGTCACAACTTCCATATTCTCCATCTTATTGTATAAATCACTTATTTCGTTTAGTTCTAACCTCGAAGTTCTCTTTGGATGTTGATATTCGTGCACTCCATCGTGTAAAAAGTGTGAAATAAGAAAGTACCCACCGACACTAAGTAATTCAGGCACCAGGTGCAAGAATGGCCTTGAGAGAAAACGAATATTAAGCACAAGATCAAACTTGTTGCTGCGATCTGTTGCGTTTGCAGGCAAAATACTATCATAGAGTTCTGAAAACGATAATTCCTCAGGGCACTCATTCTCTAGCTTGGACATATCCAGTCTTTTCATCCTTTCATCAATATCCTCTACTCCTGTTGTCCTCATATTATCCAACCAAGCACTAGAAATGAGCTTCCATTGTCCATTGTGCATTAATCTTGCCTGAGCCAGTGCCCTCACATTTTGTGCAACCTCAAGATTCTTCACTAAAGCGTCTGTTCTGATCAAAGCGCCAGGCATTGAATCAAACGCACTTCCTTGCCATTGTTTTCCTCTTGCTAAAAGATATCCTACATCACGACCTGATCCACAACCAATATCCAAAAGCTGCCAGGGACGATCTTGTGGTAAAGACTCTTCAATCACCTTGATCTGCTTTTGTAAAAACGGTGAAGCTTGGAATAAAAGCCATTTCTTTTCCTCATCTTTGGGAGCGATCCAAGGTGACATGTCATTCCATTCGAGCTGACCTTCCCAAAACACCCAAGGCACTTGCCAGCCATGTTCAGTGAGCCAAGAAGCACAGCCTTTGGAATCGAGAGGCTCAAGTACAGCAAAAGGAAGACGTTTAGGTGGAAGCTCGGATTGTCGTAGATCGAGTTGGGATAGTGGAATGTTGGTCGATCGCTTTAAATGGCATGCTTTGAAATCTATTTTTTTTCGTAGATCTAAGCAGAGTGTATTGCCTGATTCTACCCAAGCACGAAAAGCTTTCATTTAATATAAAAAGGGAAAAAAAAAAGATAAGGCGGAGACTATTTGATTCGATACATGGTGTCTGTTGGCATTATTAGTGGCTTGTTAGCGCCATTTCAGTGAAACTCTTTCAGGCGAACCCAATAAATAACAGGTTTGACTAGTTTTCGAGGATAAATGATTGAAACGAAATAACTTTTTTGAAAAGAAACATCTAGTAACTGCTAATACCACTTCCTTTTCTGTCACCAAATGTAACAATGCAGTAGCCAGTGTTTGTTTTATAAATTGCCAACCAAAAAATTACGAGATCAAAACTGAATTGATAAAAATGGAAATTCAACCAAAGTATGTGCTGGATCCGCAAACTCGATAATAAAAGTTAATAAACATAGCTAGAAAGAAATATTTTTTTTAGCGTGTATTACATATATGTTTTCAAGTCTAAACAATTTCAATTTGATTTACTGACACTATATAAATAAAAACTAAAGTATCTCGAGACTAAAGAAGGTTACAGCTTTACTTGATCTCAGTAATTAAGTTAAAAAGAAACTCGCTTTCAGCCTTAGAAATGTTTGTGCGCCATCTATTGTTTACAGTTTTTCTGGTTTAATTTCCTTTTAACCTGATTTTCACTGTACTCATATGGAACAAAGGAATCGCGAGATATGCAAAATGCAGATCACATTTATAATGATGAATTCATATTAAATCTCGCCTCAACCACCTCTTACATATCTGCCATTCACTGTTGAAAACTCATCGGGAAATGGTCATATGAGGCTGAATTTTAAAAAATGGGAGCGTCTTAGTGGCTAGGTGTATGTATCCTCAAGATCTTTGTGTTCTTTATTATTAATTAGCTATTTGCATGATAGAATTGCGCAATCAAATCACCCTGTCCAATCAGATAAGCAAATCAACGAATTCCATTGCACCATAATACACTTCTTTCGCTTATTTGCATGGTAGCACTTGGTGAGACGTGGAAAAGATTTACGAGAAAAGATAAATCATTGTTTGGAAAAAGCATTATTGCCTGGTAGTGGACTTTGGATTTTTTTTTGGTGGATTATAAATACAGACTCGACTTTTTTCATATTTTCGGTTTCTTTTTTCTCTCTTTATCTTTTCTCGTAAAAAAAGCAAAGTAAATATATAATCAAAATGACTCTCAGACTCGGTTCCACTGCTCCTGGTAAGTCCATGGTTGATAGAGTAGCAGCGTGTTTCTCGTCGTCCACTGGCTAATAACGTGTATGCATACAAATAGACTTCAAGGCCCAAACTACCAAGGGTGATATCAGTTTCCACGAATTCATTGGTGACAAGTGGACTGTCCTTTTCTCTCACCCCGCTGATTTCAGTAAGTGCTTTGGTGAAAGGTGGTGATAAATAGAATCAGATAAATCTTAACGCGAAAATAAACTTTTTGTAGCTCCTGTCTGCACCACCGAACTTGGCCTTGTCGCTGCCCTCAAGGATGAATTTGATGCCCGCTCTGTCAACGTTATTGGTCTCTCTGCCAACGAGCTCGCTGATCACGAAAAGTGGATCGCTGACATCAACGACATTAACGGTGTCGAGTTAGATTTCCCCATCATTGCTGATAACGACCGCAAGATTTCTACTCTCTACGATATGTTGGATCATCAAGTAAGTATACTAGTGGGAGAAAAAAAAAGGATAAGATCTAAACAAGTTTATTACATTAGGATGCTACCAACGTTGACAACAAGGGTATTCCATTCACTGTTCGTTCCGTTTTCATCATTGATCCCAAGAAGACCATCCGTTTGATTCTCTCTTACCCTGCTTCCACTGGTCGTAACTTTGATGAAATCTTGCGTGTTATTGACTCTCTTCAATTAGGTGATAAGCACCGCATCACCACTCCCGGTAACTGGAAGAAGGGTGATGATGTTATTGTCCACCCCTCCGTCTCTACCGAAGAAGCTCACAAGATCTTCCCCAAGGGTGTCAAGGTTGTTAGACCCTACTTGCGTTTGACTCCTTCTCCTTTCTAATTTAAAATAATAGTATAATATCCCCAAAATAATAAAATTTCCCTTGTATTTCTATAAATTATTCAGCCTACTTTTTTCCCATGTACATATCTTTTGCTTACATATGCACTGCCACTTTTTCCGTTTGTTTCATCTTTTAGATGCTCGCAAGTACCGTGATACCCGGTCATTAATGAAAAGGCTTGCAAATATTCGTGATATATCGAGTTACTGTGGTCTATGTATGCCCTTAGTATCAAAGCAAACTTTTGTATGCTTATGCGTACGGTTCTGTAGCTATACCTGAGTTATAAGATTGCGTATACCAACTTATTTGCCTTTTATTTAGTTTGTGGGTGTATTTATCTATGCACGTATGTACAAAAGGTAATATACTATACGGACTGAAAAGCAGCGGTTCGCATCATTTTGGGGTGATTGAAATAAGATGTCACACAGAAACTCATACTTGCTTGTGGTGACCTAATTTAAAGAAGTGAAGAGCAATGCTTGAATATCCTTGCCTCACCGATAGAAATTTTATTCAATCAAGACTTCAAGTTAGAATCCCAAGGTTCCTTGCTTGCATTTTAAGCCAACCTCATATGCGCAAAGTAGTTTCAGACGCTTTAAAGATACGGTGTTGTTACCCTATTTTGTCATATGCATGCATGAACAAATTGATGGATCGTAAATCTGCAATACTACAAGCACATCGTGATAGATGCACTAATGCCTCTCTCCTGTTTGTTAACGGGTGGGCACAGATAAGAAAGTTCGACTTTGAAATGAAATATACCATGTATTTTTCATTCATCGTGTACAAGATGTTAAAAACTGTAAGATTCAATGGTAATCAGTGTAATAATGCAAAAGTTGTCATTTTGTCAGTTCAACAGCCGATGAAGCTCTCGTTTCGCTGGGCATCCGAATTTTCTGTGAAAGGATTTCTTGGCCCAAAGCAACTTAAAACCTGAATTTTCTGCTATAAAATCTTTTTTTATTCTCAATTTCAACAATTAGATAAAATCACAATCCTTCATGTCGCCTATACCATCGACTCCTCCTAGATCAATAAAAGAGTTGAACCGAAGAGCTAAAGTCTACACTGATGACTGCATTCCGATCGATATATACCTTAGTTCAGCTAATCTGTTACTGAAGCAAGCTCGTATTTATTATAAAGAAGAGAATGAGGAACAGGCATACGTATACTATTTGAAATACATAAAGTAAGAGTTGCTTCAATATTCTTTACCTCTTTAATTTACTTAATCGATTCTGTAGTCTGGTATTGAATGAACTCGATAAACGTGCGGGCTTCGATCAAATAAAAAACAAGGACATGATCCAGGTAATTCAGGAAGAAAAAAGAAGCTCCGCGTGATATATTTTAATATTTAATTCGTCAGACTTGCATTGAAGCACTGGATGCGATTGAATTGTTGAGACCGTCGCTTGAAGCTGTGTATGAAAGTTATGAATTATTTCATAAAACAGATGATAATCATCATGCAGTGCAACAAAGAACTGAGCTTTTACCCAAAGAGGAAACGTCAAGCGAAAAAATCGAAGTAATAGAAAATGAACAATTAGCGCCGCCAACGAACCCTTTTCTTGATGACGCTCATCCTGCACCTAATGACAGTTACAACCAAAGGTATTGTGTCCGTTTAATTACAAAAGATAATACAAACTAAACCAGATCAACGTAGCATCCAGGAACCCATGGATTGGGAATATACGCAAGCTAACAACAATAATACATTTAATAATCATCAACAATATTACCAAAATCAAAGGTGATTTTCTTTTGCATTAGAGCACATCACTAATTAATTAAAGTATACTCATCAAAGAAATTTTTTGTCTAGACAATCTCCACAATTATATCCATACTCAAATACCCAAAATCTATACCCAAAGAGGAAACGTCAAGCGAAAAAATCGAAGTAATAGAAAATGAACAATTAGCGCCGCCAACGAACCCTTTTCTTGATGACGCTCATCCTGCACCTAATGACAGTTACAACCAAAGGTATTGTGTCCGTTTAATTACAAAAGATAATACAAACTAAACCAGATCAACGTAGCATCCAGGAACCCATGGATTGGGAATATACGCAAGCTAACAACAATAATACATTTAATAATCATCAACAATATTACCAAAATCAAAGGTGATTTTCTTTTGCATTAGAGCACATCACTAATTAATTAAAGTATACTCATCAAAGAAATTTTTTGTCTAGACAATCTCCACAATTATATCCATACTCAAATACCCAAAATCTATACAGAAAACAAGAGCAACAAGTTCCACCCCCTCCAATACCACCAAAGATCAAAATTGAAAAAGAAAAGCCTCCACCCTTACCACCTAAAATTCAGCTATTTTTAAATCAAAAAGACGTACATGAAGAAAGTGATACGTTATTGGATGATACTCTTTTATTCGGATCGAGTAAGTAATCAACAACTATGGTAACGAGAGCGGGGAGATTATTTATGATCATTGTTTATTACTATAAATATAGGCACCAACAAATTGCGGGTTCTAAACGTTCCAAAGGGTCTACAAGAGACCTTTTTAAAGCTTGCACGTTTCAATACCAGTAATAACGTCGAAACATGTGGCATTCTCGGTGGAAAATTGGTTTGTGCACCCCATACCCAAAAAGATTACCCACTTTTGACAGCAAGGTTTTTTTTAACTCGCTTTTTTTACATCTAGAAAAATAACGAATTATATGTGACATCTTTATTGATACCAAATCAAGAGGGCACAAGTGATACATGTACTACAAAGGATGAAGAGGCGATCTTTGAGCACCAAGACAAAAATGGGTTAATTACCCTTGGCTGGATACATGTAAGTTATACTAATATTGTGAGCTATAGCGAAAACGTTTTAGTTAACATAGTTGCATAAAGACGCACCCTTCACAAACGTGCTTCTTGAGTTCCGTTGATTTGCATACCCAGTGCTCATACCAACTCATGTTACCTGAAGCAATAGCGATAGTTTGCGCACCAAATCATACTCCAGAGTACAAATTATATATTTTATATGTTTTGTGTAGCTAAGGCTTCATGTGAAACTGATATTATTGCATTATCATAGTTTTGGTATTTTCCGCTTAACAAGCCCAGATGGATTAAGAGAGATCACAAACTGTAGAAATCAAGATTCTTTTCATCCCCACTCCGAGCAGTCTGTGCTTTATGAGGTAAATTAAACAACATGTCATGCTTTCAAAAACTCACACACGTTTGTTTTCTCTCACAGGATCGCAGCGGACATGTTTTATTGACTGAGCTTGGCACGCTTGAAATTGTTGACCTCCGCTGATATTTTTTATTGAACCCTACTTTTTACCTGACGCTCGGTCATATTTATATCTTTTACTAGCACATTTAATTAAAAAGCGCACAAAAATCCATAAACCGCTTTTTGTGTAAACTTCTTTAATATCCGATAGCTATTTTACTACTTTGTGTTGCTTCCAATTTGGTTCACAGTATAAAAATTTATTGGATACGTTTTTAAACTTTTTCTTTCTCTTTTTTTATAATTGTGTATTCCCCTTTCCTCTCCTTTTCTACTTTTTTTTTCTTTTGAAAACATAATTTTCTGATTCGAATGGATTCACAGCACAGATTGGACGATCGCAAGTCGTGGAACGGCGACGAAGATTTAGAGGAGTTATCTTTCATCTTCAAGACATATAAAATTCGTTTCTTTGGCTTGACTGTCATTGCTTTATCTAACATTGCCTCTTCTTTGAACTGGCTCTCTGTTGCACCTGTCCCAGATTATTCTAGCGCCTTCTTTAACAACATTGGTCTCAGTGCCATCAATTGGTTCGCTAATGTTTTCATGTTGGTCTATCTTATTGCAGGCCCTGCATCTAGTTGGGTTTACGAGCATTGGGGTATCAAGACTGGTGTAAGTTATACAACGCGCACTGATGATTTTAAAATTCGTTGTAGCTAAAAATGACTCTTGCTAATTAGATTGTTGTCGGTGCTATCTTACAAGCAATTGGTGCTTGGTTGCGTTACTTTTCTTCTTTCGTTAACGATCCCACTGGTAGATTCGCTTTAGCCATTATTGGTCAGGTATTTATCTTTTATTCCAATCATGAGACCATTATGAAATATTTTTTTACCCTCCAATTTACTGATATTTCTATATCTATCATTTTTTGATTAGACTATCTGTGCCATCGGTCAACCCTTTATTCTTAATGTTTGCACACCCGTAAGTTCGAGCACAGTAAACCTTATTTCTTGATATTAACTCCGCACTTTTTCTAATAGTACGCTGCATTGTGGTTCAGCGCTAACGGCAGAGGTACAGCCACTATGGTTGGTGGTGTTGGTAAGTAAACTCGTGTAATTTTTCCTTTTTAAGAAAAACTAAACCTAATTTCCAAATCGATAGCCAACTCTGTTGGTATGGCAATTGCCTCTCTTATTATGCCTGCTATTGTTGTTGATTCAAGCACTGTTCCCACTGGCGTAAGTTTTTATTTTCCTTATTTAGACCCGTCATCAGATTGTTAAGCATTTGTTTGTGTCCACTTTAGTTCCTTGTCATCGCATGTGTTACCACTGGTGTTGCTATCCCTACTGTCTTCATTCCTAAGAAGCCCAAGACTCCTCCCTCGTATAGTGCCTCCTCCAAGAACAAGTTTGCTCTTACCTTTGGTCAATCTCTCCGTGAATTGGCTCTTAACTGGAACTTCTTGATCATCATGGTTGCCTTCGGTATTCTTTGTGGTTTGGCCTCTGCTTTGACATCTCTTTTAACACAAATTGTTGGTCCTTATAACATTGGCGTTGATGATGCTGGTTACCTTGGTGCCGCTTTTATCGTTGCTGGTCTTGTGGGTGCTATTCTCACCGGTATCTTCATTGATAAGACTGGTCGTCACAAGCTTGTCATCAAGATTTATGTTCCCATTATTGGCGCTTTGTACTTGGCTTTCTTCTTTGTTGGTAAGATTCTGAATACAATTTTTAATTGACTCACATGCTGATATATATTCAATTTATTAGTTAAAACCGGTAACTACAGCGCTATCATGGCCATTTGTGTCCTTTTAGGTTTCTTCACCTTCTCTCTTTTACCCGTTGCTCTTGAACTTTCTGTTGAATGTAAGTTGTTGTTGTACAAACGTTAATATAGTTTATTGATTGACTAATTTGTACTTTGTAGCATCATACCCCATCTCTGAATCTATCTCTTCTTCATTATTATGGATGTGTTCTCAAGTTTTGGGTCTTATCATCTTGGCTGTCATGGATGCTCTCCGTAACTCTGATGGTACTTATACTCGTGGTCTTATCTTTGTTGTTTGTGTCGCATTCCCTCTCTCTATTCTTACCACCATCTACAACTCTCCCAACAAGCGTTTGGAATATGAAGATAGAAACAAGGCTGCTCACTAAGAAATGTGATACTATAAAAATTCTATTTCTCCCAACAACTTTAATTCCCTTTCAAACAGATATCCCTTACTCTTAAAAAACATCACATACTTTATTAATACGTAAACCTTATATATATATAAAATTCGATCTATATATTTTTAATAAACTTTAATCATTTTTTTTTTAATTTCTTTACGGCGCATGTAATGAGATCACATAACTTTGATAGCGTTGTTCTATCAAGTGTCTGGAAATACAACAGGCCTGAGGCTTTTTCAATGGCTCTCAAGTCAACCTGGAATCTATCCAAAGGCGTGGTGTTGGGAATAGCCTGATTGGGTAACACAAACGAAGCAAGAGCGTATTTGCCGTCCTTCACGGTTAAAATAATTTTGTAAAAATGAGTGGGAACAGCGACAGCAGGACTTTTAGCGCCGATAAAGCTGTATTGCATTATATATTTTTCGCTGGCAGCAGTAGCTGCACCCTTTACATAGCCATTGTCCCCAAATGAAACCTTAGAACCGTCGAAAGCATACTCTTTGGAATTTGTAGCCAACTGAGGTAAAAATAAGGGCCCGGTATAAACAAATACGTCAGTGAAGTTTGAGGTCAAATCACGGCAAAAACTTTCAAGATATGCCCAGTATTGTCGATTGAACCCAACTCCAACTTGAGGTGCGATATTAGTTAATAAAAAGGTTTCGTCGAGACTATCTTGGGTAGCGCCAGCGTCTGCTGCTGGTGCCATGTGTCCACGATCATACCCACTATTGGTGTAATCATTTGTATACACTCGAAATATTTCAGGTAAAGCTGGATCATCTACAAACTTAGACTTGCCTCGATTTACACCGTCTCCTGTCTTGATACTTTCTGCTGTAAGGTGTTCGCCAACCCAATGGGGAATACGTTCCTTGCGATTGTAAGCGGCGGTATAAGCTTGTCGTTCAAACAAATCAACAACGGGCCCTTAAATTAATAAATTTTAATTTCACTAGTTGTTGTTGATAGATTGCACACAGTACTATACCTGGGTTTCCAAACATCAAAACTTTATTAGGTGGGTCTGCTCGTCGTTGGAGATGACTCATGTACACATTCGTTCTCAGAGAGAAGGCATTGTACATGAAGAACATGCCGAGGAGAAAACCCCCAGCCATGTAGAAAAATGGAGTGTTGGGTATAGCCATTCTCTGGGTATGCTTTATGAAACAAATATACAAAGAAAAGTAGAATGAAACTAAAATATCAGGAATTTGGTTTTATATACTACAAGGAAAGGTTAATCGTTATTGCCTTATTAAGAAAAAGTCAACAATCATGTTACCAGTGTTTCTTAACCAAAATATGCATCCTTGTTTACATTAGCAAAACTTTCATCATTAAGTAGGCTATATTCGATTTTATTACGTTGAGGGCGTTCTATGATGATGCCTTGCATCCTACATCGTTAAAAAAACAAAAACTAACGACCACATAACATCATTAGACTAAATCGCTAATTAGTTATTGATAACTCTGTACCGAAGATATGTTGTACTTCATTATTTGCATGTCGAATCATTGCACACATCAACATAAGCAGTAGAAATTTTCAAATTTGGACAGTTCTTAGCAGACATGTAACACACGTTTTCAATTATCATAAAATAAGTGGACGTTGGTTTAATGAGAAGTATTAACAAATATAAAAGTAGTGCAATATGAATGAGAGAGAAGGAGATAAAGGGCGTGAGAGAGATAGAGAGAGAGAGACCTAAAGGACGAATATATATTATACAGGTAATGAAAGTTAATGAGATGTTTGTGAGAAAGTTTAAAAAAATGTAGTAATGTAAAGAAGTAGTGGTAGATGAGTGATATTACAAGATTAAATAGCAAGGAGATACGTATTCTAAATGGCAAAAATAAGGTAGAAAACAAAAGGTTTAAAATAATCTTTGAGGAATATTCTGCGACGATAATTGCATCATTGCAAGAACAGCGTCCTCTTCGATCGAGGTCTTTTGTTTCTTAAACGAAGCCAAGTTTCGGAGAGGTGGAAGTCTTACGGTTGGATCAAAGCTTGAGACAGGTAATTGTGGAGGTGAATATAGCAGAGATGAATAGCCAGTAGAGACAGGGAACAATTTATCATAAGAGTGATGTTGAGGTGGTGGAGACATGGAGTTTAAGGATGCACGAGGCGAAGGGAAGTGAGCCATCACAGGACTTTCTTCGGCGCTTGAGCTTTCTGTACCACTACTAGTGAGACTTCCTCTACGTTCAAAGTAACCACCAGGGTTAGATGAATCAGGGAAAGCAGAGGAGGGACTAATAGGGCTAGCTTCTTCGGTACGATGAGGAGGAGGAGGAGGAGGAATGGAAGGCATGTATTGTTGGGTTTCAATTTCGAGCTTTCTTTTACGAGAGGCAGCAGCGGCAACGGGTCTGTAATAAAAAGATTATTAATTTAAGTTGGTGTTAATTTAAGATCCGATGATATAATTACATTTGAGCTCTGTTTTCTTTGCGAATTCTAATACGTGCACCCTGGTCAGAGAAAGATCTTGATATGAAAGTTGAATCCAGCATGCCGGGGAATTTTTTTGTGGGGTACACAGTAAATGGACTTGTAAATAAGTGTTTGAGACAAACAGCACCAGTAGATGTAATTTCAAAGAGTGAAAGCTTCAATCTGAAACTACCTTCTACTTTTACGGATAAATCACCAAAAATGAAGAAAGCTCCATCTGAAAAAAAGGAACGGGTGAGCAAATACAGCTCAACATATAAACGAGGGATGTTGCAAACGTACCATGATTGTCAATGTCTTTGAGTTTATACATTGAAGAAACAGTTTGACCAGATAAAGCGTTATGAGTTGGAGTATAAATTTCATCGTCATCCATTGGATGAGCCAAGTTTGCGCACATATAAAAGTAAGAGTTTTGATGGAACGAGCTGCACGATGTAAAAAAAAAAAAAAAAATCAGATAAAAATTTTTTAGATGATCAAGGGTAGTACATACTCAGTTTGTTGCGGAGTAGCGTTATTCAGTCTAATTTGAACGATGGGAGGAGGATCTATTGGTCGACGATCTAAGATAATGGTGCAGCGTGTAAATACCAGAACCCAGGCTAACAACAAAAACCCTAAAACGAACTAGGGAAAAAGATAATATATTTACCTCGTTCATTGTTGGTACTAATACGAGCGTGGATTGGTTGTTGACGAGTTATCAATGAGAATGATCTGTTTAGATCAGATAAAAAATAACTGTTAGTATTTATTTTTGACCCCATGTTCATATAACTCTTTCTTTTTCATACCCTGAGGAGGAAGCTACTGTGGGGCAAGCTGGTACGTAGTTGTAATGATTAACTTTTGACATATTTGTATGTTTGCAATGTATAAATAGTAGAGTAAATTGTATTTTCGTTCAAAAAGCTATTGTTTCGGTTTTCTTGTATAAAAAAAACGAAAAACGATGATAAAGAAAAAGAGAAGAGTTTAGGGAAAAGAAGGAAAGGTCGTGTTACAGTGAAAAAAAGATCTGATAAAATTATATTTTAAAACGGAGTTTTCGCAAATAAAAGGTATCTCAAAGATAATTCGACTCTTTATATACACAAATTTTGATCATCCGACAGATAAAGGAGTGTCGAGAAAATACATGTCATATACACAGCCTTGCACCCTTCTTCAGTGAATTTTCAAATTGAACCTTCACTATCTATACTGAGCCACCTTTTTTTAGATACTTTGTTCGTTTAAAGTCAGTTTTTAGAGAGTAAAAACTGCTTTTTTTTTCAGACCGAAAATTCTGTAAAACCCAAATGAAATGAAAAAAACTCGGGTATGTAACAGTTGTTTCTGTATTAGTCACAATTGCGGCAAAATTCGTTTTAGATTTTTGATTGTGACGAGCAATGTACATGCTATAAATTTAGTGATGGCAATAAAATACCCGCCAGATAGCCAAGGAGAACGAGAGTACTCGATTTAGGAGAGCTGGAGATCAGTGGAGCACAGAGAATCGGTCTGTCAGGTTACTGCAGAACTTTGGTCCATTTTAAAATATACGTTCACTATAACTTTGCGCTAGAGTTGTCTTTCGAGGGTGATGATAGATAATTAACACTCTGATCTCCTTGTTTGTTTATTATTTTAAATACAGTTTAAGCTATTATATGCTGATCTTTTTTCCCCTGTAAACTCGATTGTTTCTTTGACAGCTCTACTTCGTCACGATCAAACGTATAAAGTAGTATACTTCTGTTGATTATATTTAGCTTTTGAAATAATCGTTCGTCATGTGTCTCAGATGCCGAGAGGATAAAAATGAACTATTCAATTACTAGTACTAAACACATGGCGGCCATGTATTTAACCATTTCCAGAGCAATGCATGCAATCCCATAGAGCATGGTTGATGCTTTTCATTTGATGCATACACATGATGGCGAGAATATTCCTCTAAACCCCTGGATTCACATCCAATCTAATCACTATCATTTTCAAACTGATTGTAAAAGTGGACTTTAATCAGGATGATCTATTTCATTATAGGTATACAAGTAAGCAAATTACGGGAGGTTTGCATGTTTGCATTAACAGGCAATCAATGGCCATATCGCATTTAATTAAGTGAAAGTTGCTTGATGACATAATATTTTCTGCAGTGAACAATATATTATTATTGCTGTTGTCTCATTCTACTCCGTTATTTACAACTTCAAGGTACAACAATAAGGTTGTTTCTTACCGAAAATAATTGGTGCGTAATAGACAATTAGCGTATAGCGCATTCATATAACGGCGAAGCGTTTTATTAATAGTCATTATACGGCTTCCGTTTCTTAACGAATTGCAATAATAAAACGGCAGTCCGCATAATATCTCGCTTTCATTAAAGAGACTACGTAATAAACTTGGGCGTATTACTGCTTAAACACAAAATTTTGTGGTGTATATTAAAGACTTCTGTTATATTTTGACTCGATGTATATTGAGTACTTGTAAGCAGAAGATTCATACATTCATCATTTTAGCAAACATTCAATTTCAGAACGAGAACCGTGGTTACACTCACCAATATCGTAATCAGATGGAAATTTTGTGTAACATGAATAGCAAAATCCCCTCTATCGCATAGCTTTGTATCTCCTATCCTCCCTGTTTCAGTTTACGAAGAAAAAAAAATAAAATCGAAAAATTCATTCAAGGTGTACATAACATTTAAGACATACTGTGATTTCAATACGACCCAATCTTTACAAGGGAGAGAGGAGAGCACTAAAGAGTTTATAAAGTAAATTCCCTTCACTCTAAGTCTAAGTTACTCGGAAGACTGTTGTACAATTTTTAAAAGTCAAGATGTAAGGACGGGGAGAGAGAGCCGTGGAAGGTAGAAGGAGATTAAACTGTTTCTGCGGTTTATTCCCAGATCAAAATCGAAAAAAAAAGCTTATTACCAGTGTTAAGTATATCGCTTTGTCCTGAGAAATCTTAAATTGTGAACTGAGCAAGTCATGGCCTGCACATCAATCATTTATGAATGAAGTAGCAATTCTTCATGATATTTCTTTTGCGAAGCATTGATCACTGTGAAGCAATTTGAGAATAAGGAGAGAGGTATTCATGCGAACTTCTTTTAAGCGGTGCTAAGATAGTGAACAATGAGTCCATTATCCCTACACCTCTTCTTGTCTCCCCTTTCATACTCCTCCTCAATCACTGCGCTCAGGCACTGCTTCAGTTCCATGCGATTCCTGGGTTTAGCGAACATCATGATAATGTTTCACTTGAGATTAATCAATGTACATATTTGTGTCTCGTTACGTAATAGTATTATCAGTAGTAGCGTTGCTTAATACACGTTTTAAAACCAATCACTATTCTCTTTGCTGTCGACACAGGAAATGACAAAAGGAGCATTTGAAAATTACTTTTTGGAGCTTTTCTCCTATTACAAATACAAATTGCAGGTGATATTTTATTGTCACACTCGATATATGGTGGGGGGGGGGGTTTATAGATACACTTTAGAATTCAAACTCTGGACGGAATTGGTTCAAATCAGCTCCAACAACGGCCTTGTCAGCTAAGTCACGACGATCCTATGTGAAAACGTATATAAGTATTTGTATCTCCAATAGAACAATTTCTCAGTAATTAATTACCATCATGATGAAAGCCTTTCGTAACATTTCCCAAGAGTTATTAGAGACATTGACACCTTCCTCAGAATCACCGCTACCACGCTTATGCATAGAGAGACCTGTCAAGATATGTTCTGCTGCTTCCTTGTAACATCCAATATTGACGCAGCTGACACCAATGTTATATCTTGCACGCACAAATGAAGGACGTAATTCCAGTGCTTTGTGATATGCGTCAATTGCCTCCTCTGAACGTCCATTGTTAGCCAATGTAGCACCCATACGGTTCCATAATAAATAATCCTAAGAAATTCGACAATATATGAATATGATGTTGTCGCAATATTCACTCGACTCATACTTACATTAGGACGACCCTTCAATGCTGAAACAAAGCAATCAATAGCTTTGTCCAAATCACCACTACCATAGAACAATACACCCAAACCAACCTGCACATCAGGATCCATCAATTGACCATCAGGTGCTTGTCTAGCAGCAGTCAAGAACAAGTTTGTAACTCTATCATGAAGTTCGAAGGGAGAGGCAGCTTCAGGCAAGGGCTCCTTGACAAGGCCAGGGTATTTCTGGGTAATCCAGCGTTCAAGAGTTTGATATGCGGCATGGTCATAAGATTCATTTGTGTAACTGACGGCCAAGGACATCAAGGCTTGTAAATTTCCTGGATCGGTTTCAATTGCTCTTTCCAAAGCACGAATAGCTGGTTCTTCCTTCTCATTTTGTGCTTGTACGTTACCCAAATGCATCCAAGCTTCTGAGTTATTAGGGTTCTTTTGTAAAACAGCTTCAAATGCCATAGCAGCGTCACTCAAGGAGCCACCTTGATCCACCAAACGTAAACCTTCTGTCATAGGATCAGGATGGTTCAAGAATGGATTGTTGACTTCAAATACGTATTCACCCAAATCAGGCTTATAGATGGCAGAGCCATTATTGAAGTTACCGAATTCATCCTCCCAATCATTGTCCTCAGCCATTTGATCGCGGATATTTTGCCAAACATTTTCGAATTGTTCAAAGGCGGGATCTTGCGCAGCAGCGGCTTCTTCCACTTTGCGGGCCATTTCTTCTTCTGTCTCGCCTTGTTGATCAAAAGCAGCAAATTGCTCTTCCCAAGGAGCATTATTATTTAATTCAAGACGTCCTTTGCCCTTACTTTGATGGAGATCAAATTCGTTTGCCCAGTCAAAATGCTTTTGGAAGGCAGTTTCAAATTCGGCCAATTGAGCCGGATTCATGTTGGTCACTTCAGGGTGATTCATAAACTCCTCTCTCCAAACTGGTATTTGAACGGCTTTTTAATGACAAGATATTTTAAACATGGATGTTGTTTGTCTTACCTGATGCACTTTGAGATGGACCAGCGGCAGCTTTGCTTTCCAAGAAAGCCTTTTCCATAGCAGCTTCCTCACCGGGTGTTAATTCCCAAAGTTTAGGACCGTTATGCTGTTGGTGAGCACCAAACTCATTGGCCCAACCTCCAGGAACTTGTCTAACAGCATCCAATTCTCGTTGTAAAGCCGAAAATTCAAAATTGTTTTGTCCCATTCCCATTCTTTGAGGTTGTTGCTGTTGTTCTTGTCCGAAAAACTCATTTACCATATCCCCACCTTGAGAGAAACCAGGACCTTGTTGTCTTTGAGTACGCATCTATATATGCCATTTATAAATAAGCACTCATTCACAATAATAATACTAGTGTATACACTCTTACCGATGGGGGTCCAGCATTCTGTTGAGAGGGTCCAGCAAATTGATCCTAAGTGTTAATATGCTACGGTTAGCATATGGAGCGGCTGAATCTTTTACCCCTCTACTTACTCTTTGCAAAGATCTATCTTGTCCAAACTGCTTCAACATCTGAGCCATGGGGTTAGCACCACCACAAGAGTCGTCACCATTCATCATATTTTTAAAGGCCATTTCGATTTACTTCTTTGATTAAAGTCAAAAGAGAGAGAAGAGAAGAGAAAATAGAAGGCTATATTTCTCTTTTTCTTTTTTCAAAAATACCATTCAAAGCTGACTAAATCGTTTTATTCAAATCCCGGTTAAATTCACAGTCTGAGCTTATGTGGGGTAAAGATGCTGACATGATAATACTAGTGTATACACTCTTACCGATGAGGGTCCAGCATTCTGTTGAGAGGGTCCAGCAAATTGATCCTAAGTGTTAATATGCTACGGTTAGCATATGGAGCGGCTGAATCTTTTACCCCTCTACTTACTCTTTGCAAAGATCTATCTTGTCCAAACTGCTTCAACATCTGAGCCATGGGGTTAGCACCACCACAAGAGTCGTCACCATTCATCATATTTTTAAAGGCCATTTCGATTTACTTCTTTGATTAAAGTCAAAAGAGAGAGAAGAGAAGAGAAAATAGAAGGCTATATTTCTCTTTTTCTTTTTTCAAAAATACCATTCAAAGCTGACTAAATCGTTTTATTCAAATCCCGGTTAAATTCACAGTCTGAGCTTATGTGGGGTAAAGATGCTGACATGCGCGTGAGAAAGGTAAATTGACATTACGAAGCTTTCTTTTTTTTGAAAGAAGGGTCACATTCCCTTATTTCTTGATAGACTACGTATGCAATTCTAAAGGTCTTTTCTTTTCTTTCACCTCTGGAGATACCAGAATAAAATAAGGTCATATTTCAGCAGCATATCTTAAATTTCTCTTTATTTGGTTGTGGTCACTTCAGCTTACGGCATAAGCACATAGCCCTGACTAGTGTCTAACTCTTCCTATATGCATTTTCAATTTATCAGTAAAATAAATGTAGTGTAGATTCAAAGTGGGGTATGCACATCTTTGTGTTACTGATAGTTGACAAACTAGTGTCACTTGAAATAGTTGTTTCATTTGCCCTGAAGAAGGTTTTACTACATACTCCACAAATTGGATAGTAAAAAAATATCAAAATATGGCCAGCTTGATTGATTGTTCAGTCAATAATAAATCATTTTGCGGGCTCTTCCGTAATAAATTAGCTTATACTTCTAGAAATATTGAACACAAATGTGTCTCATCTTACATACTTTTTCTTGTTTAATGATTTCTATTTACCTTGACGGACTTTGCAGAAAAATGCAATCGATCACAACTATTTGAACCGAAGCATGAGCGAACCTTCTGGACTGACAAGATTATACACATTTTTCAGTCAATTGGGGATCAAACTGGCCTTGTGGGATTCGAGTGGTGTGAGAAGAATCCGGAGTCATCTTCAGAAACAACAACAGATATAGAGACTTGGAAGCATGGTCCTGTCAGATATGTAGATGGTTTGGGTTATGATAAAGGAAGATCTGATATAATTTTGGAACAATCGTCTGGAAAAAACTATTAAGATATGGAACACAGCAGAGATGACATTCTTGAAAATGTACATGATTCTATTTGCGCCCTCGGGGCCATTTAAAGACGCTACCCGGACGCCAGCTTTGCAACCGCATCCAGTTTATTATTTTTTACTGCCTTAACCCAATCCTATTATGATGTTTTTGGAAAGTGTTAAAGGATCGATTTAGAAGAAAGACATTGAAAAACACAAGAACACTATCTTCAAGAAAAATCGAAAGTAGTGAAGATGTTCCTGTTGAAAACACCTAAAAATTCGTTCAGCATTCGATCAATTTAGTTTTTAAATGCTTGAATAAAGAACCTTTGTGATTGCTTTACTGTTTGATCAAAACAATCCGGCAATTTAGATTACAAAACCAGTCCAAATCCGTCTCATTGGCTGCATAAACCTACCTCTACCCATATTTGTCCATCTCGAATTACATAAGACTGATTGGCATAAATAATGGCATTAAGCGTAATTAGGATGATGAGTTGAGTTCATATTATATGACAATATTTTTTGTAAGCATAGCATTCACTTGTAGTTTGACAATACTACTATTGTTGATAGCATACACTACTCACTGTCTGGCTTGTTGATTAAGAGTATTTTCTCGGCGTATAAAAGCTACTCTTGGACGTAAATGTGACCCTGATATGTGTATATAGCGCGTTAGTTTGAGAGTACAAGCCGCGGCACTCAACAATAAACATATTTTAACTCGATATATAAAGTTATTCATGTGAAACTGCTTCGCGCCAAGAGAGTATCACTTTTAAAACTTTGTACAATCAATGATCAAAGCCCCTGTGTTCATCTCGATAGTGACTTTTGTCAGACACTCTCCTTACAATGTACATAAAAAGTTTTGTTGAGTCTAAAATACTTGTGAAAAAACACGTAGCGTAATATAAAATTTCGCGTTCGAATTAATATATGCATTTGATTTCAGAAGAAAACGATCCACGCAAGGCTATGAACACATCGAAGATCTGTGATTTACGTTGAAAAATCATTTAATTGAAGACCAAGTCTAAATTAATTACTTTAATTTCAGGTGCTTTACCACTTTATTGGCCAATGTGGACCTTACTATTTACCCAGAAAAGCTAGAGTAGTGTTACAAGATATGCATTAAATCCACAATTTTAAAGCATGCGTTTGATCAGAGTTCATTGATCAATACATGGACTACCTGGTATTGCTTATATGTAGGAATATTATTAGATGCTAAATTTTATTCTATAATTAAATTCTTGCCTCGAGAAATCAAGCGACACCACGTTTAAGAAAGATGGAAGCATCAAGCAACAAATTACAAAAAAAAAAGAAACCAGTCTAATTTTAGCAGTTTTTATTTGATGTTACACGGACTATAAGTTGGAAAGTGGAGACAGTAATAGCTCCATCTTGAAAAGCTTAATTTTTTAGAGTAGCATCTCTGTTAAGGGGCTGCAAATCGATTTCTCATCAGTGAGCCCTCTTACAAGTGGGCTCTGCATAAATTA
Organism: Mucor irregularis B50; assembly: GCA_000587855.1. Classification (NCBI taxonomy): domain Eukaryota; kingdom Fungi; phylum Mucoromycota; class Mucoromycetes; order Mucorales; family Mucoraceae; genus Mucor; species Mucor irregularis. Next base: position 305,949 of record AZYI01000017.1, on the reverse strand, counting down.
TCTGTGAATAGTCTCGAGCGCCCTTTTACATTTGAAACAGCACCAGTGATGGTATCATTTAGCATTTTTATGAAATGCCGGACTTAAAAATAGTAAAAAGCATATTTTTTTATAGTTTTGCTCTATTGGGACAGGACCTAGTGGTGAGTTGCTGAATTTAGCCTTAAGTTGGAATCGCCTCAACATAACCTTTAACTTGTGATTTACATTACTTTATTAGGCGTTTTGATTAAAGAAAATTAAATGCTAATGTAATACAAACGAACGTCTCACAAATTACCTTCTCTCTTTCACGATTTTAATATCTTCACAAAGATGATGCTGTTGAACCTCCGCTTAACAAAGATTAAATAGTATGGTCGAATAAGATTTAGTAGCTTTCTTTTTCTTTTCTTTACATTTCTTACTTTTTCCCTCTTTTTTATATGGCTTCCTCCGAAGAATTCATAGTTCCAAATTGCCAAGGCTGCTCTTCACCGATAGAAGAGGGTGCCGTTGTTGCTTTCGGAGAGTCTTTATTTCACGTCAAGTGGTAATGCTCACAAATGACCTTTGTTCCACACATAATTTTTTAACGCCACTTCGCCATTAGCTTCATTTGTGCAAAATGTGGAGAGTGTGTAGATAGCAAGACCAATTTACTATTATTAGACGACGGCAGACCTGTTTGCGACAACTGTTCTTACAACTGTGCTGCTTGCAAGAAAGTTATCAAAGACGAAGCTATCATGACAGGTATAATTTGAAATAAGGTTTATTAAAACATGAGTGAATTAACCGCTTGCCGAAAAAATATGAATAGGAGAGAAAGCATATCATTCTGGTTGTTTCCAATGTGTGGCATGTAAGAAAACAATTGACGATCTGATATTCACACAAACTTCGAAGGTTCGCAATTTACATTTCTTCTGTTTTATACATGAATTACTCACTTTGTACCTTAATAGGGCATCTATTGTACTACATGCCACGATTTACGTAAAGCAGAGAAAGCCCGTAGAAAACAAAATAAGGTATGGTCATTGCCAAAAAATACCATTTAGTCCTATGAGATGACTAATTTAGAATTTTTTTTGATTTCATTAGCAAACTTTATCAGACCAACAACAACAAAAACCACAACTTCCATCCAACAGCATATCACCTGCATTATCAGCACCTGCATTACCTTCACCAGCCCGTTCTCGTAGTAATTCCTTAAAGAACATCGGCGGGTTAACACTGGAGGGCAATTCAAAGCCTAGCGAGTCGTTCCTGTCTGAGTTTTCACCCATTACACTTTCCTTCTTCGATAATGATTCTAGTGATTTAAGCAATTTATCAGATTCTTTGGGTGCGAATATAACTTTAGATACCAACAACAGTAAACCAATGAACTCAACACAGAACCGTATTAACAGAGTATCTGAGATTTTACAGTCGTCTTTACGCACTTCATCGTTAAAGCACTCTGAATTTAGTAGCAACGATGAGTTACATACCTTAGACGCCACTAAGCTGAAACAAGAACTCTCAGAGGCTCGTGCAAGAATAAAAGAATTAGAAACAAGCAATAAATCTCTACAAGACGCTAGTCAACAAGCACTAAACGAGTTCAACAAAGTAAAGGAAGACTATGCAAAAGAAGCCGCTATCCAGCAAAAGCAAGAGCTTGTCATCGTATCATTATTGAAAAAGAACCCAGGAGCCTCAGCCCGAAAAGAAATCGAACGCGCTGCACAATTAAAAATCGACTTGGAACGTACGTGTAAAGACCTGATTCATTACCGTGACAAGATTATGTCATCCATTGGTAAGCTTGGCGAAAAGCACGAAATGAGGTAAAGCACGAATTGGTTTAATTACCATAAACAGTAATAGCAATTAACGCAAACTTTTGTACGTAGCACTTTTTATTCCAGTCACCAAAAATCACTCGCCATTCAAATCAAGTCACTGACATATGAGCGAGATTTAATAGAAAATCAAACAAAAGAGTTGAAAGCAACACGCGATGAAGTGGTTCGCGAGATGGTTTTATTGAATACAAAAAATGCCGAGCTCACTACCATGAACAATGATCTTTCACGAAGAGCCATTGAACAAGAAGAGTTAGTGATACCTACGATCCATAGACACACACCTCCACCTCTTTCTCCTTCACAATCAACTGAAACTTCCGCTCCACCTCCTCGACCACGTAGACCTTCCGACGCTAGCTCGATTATGTGTAAAGTATCCTCTCGTAACAGCTTCATCTCCGAACAAACTCCCACATTATTCCGCATCAAGAAAAAGGGCAGCACAATGTTTAACATGCTGAGCGGCGGAGGTAGTAGTAGCAGTAGCAGTGGCAGCAGCACAAAGCCTAAGCCAGAACCCTCAGTTTCTTCTTCTTCCATCTCAACATACGGCTCCAGCAGCAAATCAAGCTTGTACATGAACAATAATTTTAACAGCAGTTTGCAAAGTTTGCATCTTGATGTTGGTAAATCTTTAGTAAAGAACAAGTCGTTTATGGACTCTTCAGCCTCACTCCAACTTACTACTTCTCAGCACAACAGCGGTGGAAACGGCCACTCGTTCCAGCCCATGTCGTTCATTCGACCTGTAAAGTGTGGTGCTTGTGGCGACAAAATTTGGGGGCGCTCAGAATACCGTTGTGATGGCTGTAGTTTCTCCTCTCATTCCCGTTGCTTGAGTAAAGTGCCTCAACACTGTATGGCTGCTTCTCATAGTAACGCAGAGCTTACTCCCTCTGACTCTGCAAGTACCTTCAATTTACCCTTCATCTCCCACGACAAGCCTTTGCCTCCCTCTAAGAAATCTGTTTCTGAGAACAGCATGTTTGGATCTGATTTATCAGAGCGAGTTGCAATTGAAAATCAAAATGTGCCTATCATTGTCCAAGAATGTATTAAAGCTGTGGAGTCAAGAGGTCTTGACTATGAAGGCATTTACCGTAAGTCTGGTGGAGCTGCGCAAATTCGCTCCATTCAACTCTCTTTTGATCAAGGAGAAAAAATTGATCTCTGTGATGAAGAAGAATACAACGACGTGTGTGCAATTACAAGTGTCTTGAAGCAGTACTTCCGCGAACTTCCTAACCCACTGTTGACATTTGAAATGTACAGCACTTTTATTGATATTTCTTGTAAGTACTTGTATTTAGTTTTTTTTTTGATTATTCTATAGACACTAATATGCATTTCTTCTTAGCTATGAATCCAGATGAAAAGAAGACTGAAGCATTTATTGCTGCTCTTTCAAAACTTCCCAAAGCTCATTTGAGCACTATTAAACTTTTATTTGAACACCTTGGTCGCGTACACGAAAGAAGTGAAGAGAACCGCATGACAATCAAGAACTTGGCTATGGTGTTTGCTCCCACTCTCATGCGTCACAGCGATCCTTCCCGCGATTTCCTCGATATCAGTTACAAGAACGCAACCATTGAATATATACTGGCACATACATCAAAGTTATTCGCTGTATAAATCCCTCGCCTAAATCATATCCATTCCTTCATTACATATTTATTCATCTAACCTCTATCAACCCCATGTCTCCTTTGTAATTCATTGTATATTAGACTTTTTATTTATTTTTTTTTTTGCTGTATTTTTAATAAATATTATATGTACTTTTTCTATCATTCTCTTTTTACATGTCTGCAAAGAAAGCAGTGCTCTTGATGTCCTTCTTCTTTTCTGCCTTGTTTTTCTTTTGTGTCTTCTTTCTCTTCTTTTTCTTTTCCTTTTCGTCATCAGAATCAGTACCCCAGCCATCGTCAGAGTCAGCTTTGTCCTCTGCGGCCACTGCTGCCTCTTTCACTTCCTCTTCATGCTTCTCTTCTTCTTGGCCCTCCTCTTCCTCTGCGAAAAGATGTGCCACATCCCAGAACTGTAATGTATCATCATGACCACTTGACACCAAGTACTTTTTATCATGACTGAGTCTCAAGTTTTCAATTGGCATATCTTCACCATGATCTCCCAAAGCGCCTTGGAATTCGTTCGGTAACACAGTGACTAAACGAATGATACCATCACTGCTACCTGTAGCAACTGTATCTTCATCCAATTTACAAATAGCTTCGATTGAGTTGGGATGACCAATAATACGATCATTGTAATCTCCCCAATCTCCCCAAGACCATAAACTCAATACACCGTCTTGTGTGCCAACAATAGCCTTTTTGCCGTTCTTGACGAGCTCAATCGATAACAACTCGTCTTCGATTTGATCGGACATAGCTGCCACATCTGGTTTACGAATATCCCAAGTTGAAAGGTACCCATCTCCACTGTTAACAGTATACAAATAAATCAACTATACTCTTCAATAAAAGATAAATCAAACAAAACTTACCCTACGGCTAATAATGTCTTGTGTTGACTGCTATAAGTCATATCAGCAATATAATCTTCGTGCTCGGTATAAGTCACAACTGGCTCCTCTTTACGACTATCCCAAAGCTATCAATCAAAATCCATTAGTACATATAAAGAGAAATTGCCTCTTGGACAGAATTTACCTTAATAACACCTTGATCGTCACCAGTGGCCAACATACGCTCGTCAATGACATATAAAGAGTTGATAGGTGATCTGATATTACAACGAAAAGTCAGAGTGCATATTTTTTTCTCCCGATGAAGATTACTATTTACTCGTGAGTTGTTTCTCTTAAGCGAATACTATTTCCAGTTTCGACGTCCAAAAGTTGAATAGATCTGTCACGAGAAATGGCATAGACATCTACTTGAGCGTTTAGTTTTTCTATTATATCTATGACAAAGGTTTAAAGAGTACATACTTGAACCATCGGGGTTAAATGCTACACCACGGCAAGACTTTTTGAAGGTCTTGGAAGTCCACAAGTGTTCGTGACTCTCCATGCCATAGCGATGACTGCAAGAAGAGGTGTGTTAGTATAAAAGAAGTGAGCGTCAAGCCATAAAGCAATTACCATTGCACACGACCATTAATCATACCAGTGACAACAATGTCATTGCTGGGATGAAGATCCAAGTGGAAAATGTTGTCCTTGAATTGCAAAGGAGCAGGCTTATTCTGTCCAGGTTCCATAGTGTAGCTCTTCTTCAGTAAGGTCAAAAATTATTTTTTTTGCATATTCGAATTGCCTGTTTTGACCCTAGGTAAAAACCGTCACAAAGCGGCTTTTAAAGTGAACTTTCCTGCAGGAACCCGCAAGACTTTCAGGCACCAAGTGTTGAAACAAGTTAATGATTACACAATCGTTTAGGCCTAATAACGTGCTGCCTGTGCTACCATAAAGGATCGCTCTTACCTCCCCTTTTTTCTGACGGAATACAGGTTTTTATGCACACAGCAGCAAAAAAGTATTAATTTGAGCGATTCGTAACTATGATATCACTCGCTTGGACAGGCTATCACTCTCTTTCGCTTGCCATATGCATCACGGAATGGCTTTATTGGTATCTCTAATTGTTTGTATGTATTTATCGCTCCCGTAATAAATCTAAAATAGTTGTTGAAGCTGGCAATGAAATTCATTTTAGCTAGCGTTTTACAGATTCTAAGTTAGCAACAAGAGATACTTGGGCTATACTTTTCCTACTGAAGATGAGAAATAGCCGCACCCAGCATATTGCAAATATAAATATGGTGATTTCTCCTTTTGTTATTTCCAAAATGATGAAATGTATCACTTTCTGTTGTATCACTTCAAGTGCTTACAATCAGCTGAGGTTAAAAAGCGCCTTGTGTTGTAATTTATTAATTTTAAGTTACTTTGTTCTCTTTTTCGTTTCTTTTTTTTTATTTCCTCATTCCATATTATTTAATAAAGCTTCTTTTAGTGTGTAAATGACAAGCGGTAGTCAAACGACAGCTGTTCAAGTAGGCAAGTACCAATTTAAATGTTCTTTTTTCAATTATAAAAAAATAATATAAATAACAAGTGTAAAAACAAATAAATATAAAATATAAAATTCAACTCCAAAAAAAACAAAAAATTATATAAAAATACCGATACAATAGCACTACGAATTCGACCATTGAACGATCGTGATCGAGCACAACCAAGATTCGCTAATCTCTCCCATGACGACGTACTAAAGATACACAACAGCACAGTACAAGTTGTACCTCAGAATAAGCTATTTACATTCGATCATGTATTTGGAACAACAAGTACTCAAGAGGAGATATTCTCTGCTGTGGGTGAAAGCCTAATAAGAAAATTTGTGGAAGGTAAGCCAAATATCATATTTTCAGGTACACAATTTAACATATCACATTCTAGGATACAATATTACGATTCTCGCCTATGTAAGCCAAATCCCAAGACTGTGGATCAATTTCACATACTAAGAATGTTGCATTTTGTAGGGTCAAACGTCTTCTGGAAAGACCTACACAATGGGCACAGCCGCCGACGGCGGACATAATACAGCCGATGAAGGCATTGTGCCTCGATCCATGGCACTCTTATTCGACATATTAAACAACAATAATAACGACTCAACTAGACCTATATCTCCTACTTCTTCTATATCTTCCTCCACCTCAGCGTTACGTACACACTAATCTCTCCCATGACGACGTACTAAAGATACACAACAGCACAGTACAAGTTGTACCTCAGAATAAGCTATTTACATTCGATCATGTATTTGGAACAACAAGTACTCAAGAGGAGATATTCTCTGCTGTGGGTGAAAGCCTAATAAGAAAATTTGTGGAAGGTAAGCCAAATATCATATTTTCAGGTACACAATTTAACATATCACATTCTAGGATACAATATTACGATTCTCGCCTATGTAAGCCAAATCCCAAGACTGTGGATCAATTTCACATACTAAGAATGTTGCATTTTGTAGGGTCAAACGTCTTCTGGAAAGACCTACACAATGGGCACAGCCGCCGACGGCGGACATAATACAGCCGATGAAGGCATTGTGCCTCGATCCATGGCACTCTTATTCGACATATTAAACAACAATAATAACGACTCAACTAGACCTATATCTCCTACTTCTTCTATATCTTCCTCCACCTCAGCGTCCAACAAAAGCGGCGGTAGTCGCTTACGACCAAAATCTAGAATAGCCAATCGTTCCAGTCATATACCTCACGTACCCACTACTAATAATAACCCGCATAAAACGAAATTCACCGTCAAAGTTTCGTTCATTGAAATCTATAACGAAGATCTACATGATCTACTTAATTCCGCACCCTTAGAGGAATTACCACCTATTACTATTCGAGAAGATACAAAAGGTCGCATTTATTGGACTGGAGTGAAAGAAGTGGTTGTCCACAGTACCGACGATGTATTATAGTAAATAACAGATGCACATGCAAATATTATACAGGGAACAATAAGCTAATTTATTTTAAATTTAGTTATCTCGAGCAAGGAACCCAAAATAGAGCGACCGGTTCCACAGATATGAATGAGAAATCTTCGAGATCGCATGCAATTTTCTCTGTTTCTTTGAAGCAGGAAAAATGGGTGTCATCCTCCTCCAGTCAGCATTCCGTAGAAAAGAAAAGACCCGCCAGCTCTATGAGCTCTCGTTCTTCTATTACACCCAACACGTCTCGTTTTTTGACCGCGCAACAAGACGATGGTGAATGGTTAATAACTACCTCCAAATTTCACTTTGTTGATTTGGCTGGTAGTGAAAGAGTATGTTATAAAAAAAAATGAATTTATAGATATATATCGATATTTATCCTTTTTAATACACGTACATAGTTGAAGCGCACTGCTGCAGAAGGAGATCGACGTAAAGAGGGCATTAATATTAATGCAGGACTCCTTGCATTAGGAAACGTTATTTCTGCACTCGGAGATCAATCCAAAAAGAACAAAATTCATGTCCCTTACCGTGATTCAAAACTGACTCGTCTTTTGCAAGACTCTTTGGGTGGCAGTGCCACAACATTAATGATTGCGTGTGCTAGTCCTGTTGAATATAATCTTGCAGAAACCTTGAATACGCTACAATATGCAAACCGAGCACGTAACATCAAGAATAGATCTGAAAAAAATCAAGTCGAGGAATGGATGACAACCGATAATATCGAGCTGTTAAGATCTTTGATCGGAAAACTGAAGTCAGAGCTCACGTTTATGAAATCCAATCCCGTAGCCACTACCAAATGGAAAGAAGAAGGAGGCGAAGACGAAGACGAAGACGATGATATGGATGAGGAAAGTGAAACGTTCCATCACCAACGCATGCTGATAGCAGATCTTCAACGACAATTAGAAGAATTGGACGGTGAAGCCTCTGTGACACGCGAACGTAATCGCATTGTTGAGAAAGAATTACAACGTGTCCGCATGGTTGAATCCATGATGAAAGATAAACACGAACAAGACGACTTTCAGCATTTAGTCGAACCCGTCATTGAAGAATACGAAAAGAGCGTCTCAAAACTAGAATCTCAATTAGCACTAACAAGAGCTGCTTTGAATCATTCCGATATGGGCCATGAAGAGCAACAAGCAAAATTAACCCAGTTGGAAAACCTGATCCGTTCTCAAGAGCAAACCATCAGTGAGTTAAGATTGCGTTTGGGAAAGGTCTTGGAAAGAGAGCAAAGCAGCGAAGAATATATTCATGAGCTCGAAACGAAATTAATGAAATCTGCCAGTGAGACAACCAAAGATCAAGAAATGTTGAACGACCTCAAAAATAAGATTATGAAGCTCAAAGAGACAGACGAAAACACTGAACAATATATTCACGACCTGGAAAAAAGATTAGCAGCAGGCGAAGCCGAACGCTCTCATTTGCGTTCTTGTATCGAAGACTTGGAATCCAAGATTGAAGCGAAAGAACGAACAAATCTTGAACTTTTGAAAAGATTGTCAAAAGCTGATACTGATACAAACACTGAGAAATTAATCTTGAAAGAATTGGACGAAGTAAATGCTAAATTCGCTGAACTGGAAAAAGAACGCGATAATCTTCAGCTGCAGGTTCAATCCCTTCAAAGAACTGCAAGTCACCGCAACAGCACAAGCAGTAGTGTTCATGATCTCAATACAAATGCCAATGATCTATCTACTTTAGATGACGAACTGAGAAACACCGCAGTCTCCTCACCCTCTAACTACAACCATAATCGTAGAAGCCTTGCTGATGAAAAAGAAACGCCTTCTTCAATTGCTGCTTTAAGTTTAATGCAATCTGAAATGCGAGTGAAAGAAGAAACAGAAAGAGCTAATAAATTGCAGTTGACGTTGGATAGTTTGCAATACGATCACCAAGAGACACTAAAAGAATTAGACGAAGTTTTACAACGTTATCATGAGACCTTAGAGCAACTAGACTTTTTGGAAAGAGATTCCTCTTCAACTACAGCGCACGAGGAGGAAATGTTAGCTACACCCAAGTCACTCGATCTCAGCAAAGAGATTGCCCAAGCTAAAGAAGATGCATATGAACAAGAAAAACGCGCTTATGTTTCTAAAATTGCTACTTTGGAGGAATCACTTAACAAGCAACGTGAGGCTGCTGAACGTGTTCAAAGGTTGGAACATGAACTATCAATTGCCCAGAAACAAATCGATATATTGAAACAAATGGAAGCAGATCACAAAGCTACCGCTGAAGTCGAAACTATTTTGGAGAAACTTGATTCTCCTACTGTCAAAGAAAAAGAAGCAGAATTGAACAAGTTACTGGAGAGTGAGAAGCAACAAACAAAGCAATGGAAGACTGCACACCATGAATTGAAAGAGGACATAAAGAAAATGACTTTGGACCTTGATGAAAAGGAAAGTTACATTGCTGATTTAAAGCAACAGATTGAAGATAATGCCAGTCGTCACGTCGAGTTGCAAACCTCCTTTGATGAAGTCAACGGACAAACAAGTTCTTTGCAAAAGCGTTTGGCTGAAACACTTGCCTCATTCACTGTGTTGAAGTTATCTCATGATGGACTTTTGAAGAAACAACAAGCCGAAAATGCCGAAGCAGTGAACCAGCATACCTTGGAAAAACAATCTTTAATAGATGGCCATCAAGTTGAGCTATCCAGTCTTCAAAATACCGTTGATGAAATGAATCAAGTGTTGAAAAACACCACATTGGATAAAGAAGCTGCATTGGAAAAAATTACTGCTCTTGAAGCCGAACTCAAAGCTGAAGCAGTGAACCAGCATAACTTGGAAACACAATCTTTATCAAAAAGCCATCAAGCTGAACTTTCCAGTCTTCAAAATTCTATGAATGAAATCAATCAACTTTTGAAAACCACTACATTCGATAAAGAAGCTGCTTTGGAAAAGATTGCCTCTCTCGAAGTTGAACTCAAGACGAAAGCAGAACAAGCTGAACACGACAACTACACTGAACAAGAAAGATTGGTCGCAGAACATGAAACTCGTGTACAAGCCCTCACAAAAGAATTTGAGGCTCAAACACATGATTTATCTGAAAAGTTGGTTTCTTTAGAATCAGAACTTGAACTTTCTAAAAATATTCATGAGGAGACATTAGCACTTCATAACCAACGACTCAAGGAGGCTACGGCTCAACACACTTCGACTGTATTGGAATTGGAAGAACAAATTCACAAACTAGAGGCCGAACTGGTGCAACATCAAGGTTTTACAGATGATTTCCAGAAACAACATGTTCAACAACTGAGTATATTACAATCAGAACTATCTGACCTCAAGAACTTGCAAGCAGATCGATTACAAGCAGCAAATGAAGAACATCAAAAAGAAATTGATCAACTAAAGACGGAGAATAGTCGATTGCTGAGTGAACACGAAAAATTGAATGCCGAATATGAAAATATTGTTCAACAAGTTCAGTTGACACAAGTTAAACTCGAGCAACTCGAAGCACTCCATGCTGAGCAACAAACTCAGCACGAGGAATTAAAGTTGGAAAAGCAGACCCATGAGTCGCGTGTATCTGCATTACAAAACGAACTTGAGCAACTGAATTCAACCCACGCGGCAGTCATAGTTGACCATAAGGAGAAGCTTGGCTTTTTACAAGCAGAGAGAGATGCGCTTGCCAGCAGTATACAAGACTCTACCAAACTCGAACAATTGGAGGCTGAGTTGAGAGCTATTCATGCAAAATATCAGACTGATTTAGAATCTTCAAGGGCCAGCACTGATGAAAGTACAAAGAGAATGAAGGTGTTACAAAAAGAGCATGATGAACTTAAAAAGGCACATGCCGAGCAAATCGCAACGCTAGACTTAGATCATAAAGCGCAACTAGAGCATTTACAAGCGCTGCAGTCCCAATTAAATTCTGCTCACGAACAGCAAGCCACTTTGCAATCCCAACTAGACACTGCCAAGATGGAAGAAGAAAAGAAAGCAAAGTCTTTGGAAAACGAACGCACAAGTCTCACAAAGGAGATAGTTCGTTTGGAATCTGAGTTGAGAACTGTCAATGTCACACTTGCACAACAGAATGAAGAGGCATTATTAGCACTGAAGGCGCTCCATTCCGAACAGCTTGCGGATATTCATAAGCAGCATTCAGGGGAACTAACGCGTCTCGAAACCGAACTTGCCGAGTTCAAAAAAGAGAAAGAGACCACACAGCATTCCACGAAAAAGCTTACAGAGGAAATAGCAAGATTAGAGAATATGATCAAGAACAACGATGGACCCACGGATCGTATTACAAAACTTGAGGAACAATTAAAACAAATAAGAGAAGAAAACATTGAATACTCAAGTCTCTCAGAAGAGTTAGAAAAAGAAATACATCGTATGACAGTGGAAAAGGAAGCACTTGCCGAAGATCTGGATATGTGCGAAGAAAGTATCCAAGCGTATCAAGAAAAGATGAACGATATTAAGATAACGATTGGAGTGGAATCAGATGATGATATTCTTAATATATTAAAGGAAATGATCAAGAAACGATCGACTTCAGCAGAGTCCGAAACACAAGGTGACCGGTCATCTGCTAAAAACAATGACACTTTGAAAACCAACAATAATCTCGGCAATGACGGATCGGGAGCCATTTCACAACAAGGTCCTGACTCTGATCATATCACCGAGCAAGAAATTATTGAATTAAAGAAAGAATTAAAGAATTACCAAAATCAATTGAAGGATTCCGTATCTCGTGAAACAATGGATAAATTACTGAACGACGAAAAACAAAAGTTGGAATCATCTTTAAAAGCGAACCAAAGGCTGGAAAAGCAAGTGGAAGAATTACTGAAAAAAAAATCTTCCTTCATGTGCTTTTAAACACACACTGTAAATATTCACGGCCTTGTTTTTTTTTCTTCGGATATAAAAGGTAATTCCTATTTATACTTTTTCATACGCGCCAAGTTGATTGACATGTATCTCTTGTACAGTTAGCCCAATGACCTGCAATAATTGAAAATAAAGCAAAATATAAAAAAAGCATGTGTACTAAAAAGGGAAGTTCCTTATGTACTTCAAAACTATTAGATGTTAAAAAAAAAGAGGCTTTCTGAAATTCCAAGTGTCAAATGACACCCCTTTACGTAGTCGGATGAAAGTAGAAAATAGTTATATTGTTTTGATATCCTGTTCTAGACGCACCTTGTTACTGCTTTGCGTACACACGTGGTCAAGAAGGATTTCTAACCAACAAAATGAGATGGATGATCTTATTATTCCTAATTATCGAAACGTGTCGTCATGCAGAATGTATGCATGTATATTCCTCCCCAACAACAACAAATCGCCCTTTTGGCAAAATAAGTGATGTGTGATGAGGTGTTTGTATTTTTTAGTAGAGGTGGTACATAAAACTTGGTCCGTTTTTAAAGTACTTTTATATATTTATATATATATATTCAGGTGATTTATCAATTCCAAAGCTTATTTTAGCCCTTTATATACATATAAAAAAGAGTAAAAAAAAGAGAGAGAGAGCGAGAGAAAAAGTAATTATACATATTACTATTACCACGACGAAACAAACAGGGCGTATAGGTGCATATGTCATTGCTCAATACGGAGCGGTAGAAATGTTGTCAAGGTGATATGTATATGGACAGATACGTAAGTATTGTACATACGCATATAGCTCAGTTGTCAAGAAAGACACATTTTTTTAAAAGTGACTGAGTATTCACGCTCCTTTGCGAAAAAAAGAGAGCAAGTAAGCAAAAAAGCAAAAAGATACGTTGCCCACATGATTTCAGAAAGAAAGAGAAAGAGAGTTTTCTGTCCAACTGTAATACATGGAATACTACATATACGATTCCATTGTTCGACCTTTGATTTCCATGTTTATGCGCATTGCCAAATCCAAAAATGACATGATTCAAGACGTGTGTGTGTGTGCTTCGAAAAGAAAAAGACATATTTATCTTATTCCCGTTTTCCCTCTCTTTTAACTCCTATTTTACGTAGTAGCACATAGGCGTATGTAATTCGATAGTGAGTAAGCAATAAAGTGATTAGTGTAATGTAACTTAACTGTAAAAAAAAGTTCCCTCGTCCTCTATATGTCTATAAGGCTATTATCATTGTGTCATTAAGCCATGGGTCACATTTAACTATATTAGGTGTGTCTAACTTTTTTCTAATTAGAACTTCAAAGTCAAAAATATTTCTTCTGTTACATTTTAGTTAATAGATTTGATTGATTTGCAGCAGTGTTTAACAAGTTGGATAAACTATTAGATACCTTGATTTCACTCCGCTGTGAACTGGACAGCGCGTTGTTTATATACTTTCTAGGTAATGGAAAGAGTACACGATTACATATTTGAAAGTAATCACCTGGTCCGTGCTCGCTTTCAGTTTATGTTTGTACAGGTATCTTTGTATTTGCTACCTCTGAATGCTTTATTTTTACCGGAAGTCCCGACCGAATGAATTGAGAAGCTTTTTATTTCTTTTAGGTTTGGTATGTATGTACTTAGATCAGACGATCAATACATAGACTACGATACTTCTGCCTAGTAGAATTGCTATTACTGCTTTTCTTTCCATTGTTTCAAGTATCTCTACAATGAAGTTATACACTAATTTACATATGTAAAAGTACGCACATAGAGTCTGACTTTATTGGGTACGTGAGTCTACAGAGTAGTACAACTTTACAGGTATCTGAGAATGCATTTTTGTTTTATAAGGGGGAGCAGCAGCAAAAACAAAGAATATCGATAGAGTGCAAGGGATGAAACGCAATTGATTGTTGTGTTCATCATACTATAACAACTTTTTCTTTATTATTATTTTTTTGTCACTTGTCTGATTACCTTGGTGTCAAGTGCACACAAAGTAAATTAGATACATATATACATTTGAACACATACACATGTCTCTCTGTTTTAATTTAATAAATGTACATACTTTGAACTATCTATCTCTGGAGAATGTGGAAAGTATTTCTATAAATACTTGTAATTACTAGAGTACATGAAAAAAAGAAAGTTGGCTTTTTTCATGCTAAAAATGAACATCATTAAAATATCAGATGGCATAGCTTCAAGTCGCACCAAAATTAGATTTTTTGGGTCCATGCTACTCTTTAACTCCCCCCACCCCCCTTTCCTTTTCCTCTTTTAGATCCACTACCCCTTTTTTCAAAATATTCAACTTGACCTTCTTTCTCTCTGCGGACTGCGCGTTCTACTAAGTCTAAATCTTTTTTTCTTGTGCTACCAAAATTCGGTTGAAAGAATAGTATTTAGAGAGGAGCGACTCTCAAGATAGAATCTATCAGGTGCTGTCCATCTTTTTTTTTTTCATTCAAATAGCCATCAAAAAATAGACACTAAATCTTCTTTCTCTCTTTCACTTTGTTCTTTTTTTTTCCCTCCTCCTCCTCTTCTTAAATTTTTTTTTGTAAAAGTTTGACAGTACTTTACAACATATACAATGACCAGCACACTTGAAAAGGTATACTTTTTTTAAACGAATAAAAAAAGTAAAATTAAGTAAACTAATAAATAAATAAGTATTCACAAGTAAAGACAACCAGCACCGCATCAACTCGATCATTTTGTCCATTAATCCTTTACCATGATAAACCATCAAAACAACTGTCTATAAACCTAAATGTGAACAAACACAATAACCGCACAGCCATCGATCGCCATCGTGACAAAACGAATGAAATGTTAGAACAAAATGCACTATTCTGGACTGAAAAATCTGGCTTAGTTGATGGTAATTTAGACTCCTCCTCTCTTTTGTAACCATGACATTGGTCGCACAAGAAAATCAGTGCACAGTTATACTAAAACAAAAATTACCATCTTAGATTATTTAGATAAAGAAGGTATTAAAGTATCTCCTAGCACCAGTACAACCTCAAATATTAGCTCATCAAGCTCAAGCTCAGGTGAAAGCATTGCCACTGTTGACATGATGCATGGTATTCATCCCGTTACTACTTCTATGTCTACTGCGGCACGATCCCCAATGATTGAATCCACTAGTATGTACGGTCAGCGCTATTTCAAAAATAGCATAATTGAGGAAGAAGAAGATGAAAAAACGTACTATCCTCCATTAAAAATAACCAATAAGCCATTGACAAAGCCAACACCAACAACTGTGGATTCATCAGCTACTAAAAAAAGAAGAAGAGGAAATTTACCAAAGGAAGTTACTGAATTCCTCAGAAAATGGCTCATTCAACACAAGAAACATCCTTATCCAGCAGAAAAAGAAAAAGCTGATTTGGCTCGTCATACTGGTCTAACTGTAAATCAAATCAGCAACTGGTTCATTAATGCAAGACGTCGTATTCTACAACCCATGTTGGAATCTGAGAATCTTACTGCTCAAATGATGGCTTACCCAGAGCTCTCCAACAACAATAGCAACCCTTCCAATGCTTATATGGAGCCTCCAAGAAGACGCAGACATGACTTTTACATTTACCAAAGAGACTTTAACTCTAATATACGTAAGTATTCTTTCATGTAGTATCGATTGGGATTTTAAGCTAAATGTTTACTTTTTTATAGCTGATCATCATTCATCTTCTTCGCCCTCACCTTCTCCTCCCACCATGCATCGACACTATCATCAAGCACACGATTATTATCATCCACGTTACCCTTATCATCCCATGGAAGAAGATGCTCCATTCCATAGAAGACCAAGCATGATGATGATTGATTCTCCCACAGAGTATAACAACAATCAAATACCACCTATGCAATAGTTCTCTTTTTTATTTGCTTCCTCTCTTATTATTTATTATCATCTTTTGTTTATAGTCTCTTATTATTATACTTATTATTATTACTTATTACTTATTATCTTATCCCTCCCCTTTGTGTATATTTTATCCCCCCCTTCCCTTTAAAAAAACCCACCTCTTTCGTTTTTTTTTCTGCACTTATGTAATTTTCCCCTTTTTTCCACTCTTACAAAAAAAAGCCAGCATATAAACACACCCAACACAACTACTACTACATGCCCGACATTCGTTTAGTCAACGTATGATAAGCCGTACTATGTATTTTTTTGACAAGTATACAATTATGATTTTTTATTTTTGTACAATACAATCCATCAATCATTACTTCCAAGTGTCGTGTCGTTTTGTCAGTTGTGTTACATAGCAAATGATCAGTGTGTATTATTTGGGTGGGAAAAAAGATGAATGTAATATGATCGGTTTTAATAAGGGTGCTCGAATATAGACATTCCGAAATATAAAAGAGCTGATTAATAACATCGAGTTACACTACTTTTCACATTTTCTCAATGGGGGACGTGTCACTCGGCCCTTTTTGACACTATAAACCTAAAAATAAACATGTCATCGGATGTTGACTTTTCGCACAAAAATGGTGTAGATAGAACGCATTGGTCAATAAGTCACTGCAACTAATGCAAATACGTGCGCTCTGAAAGGAAAGGGGGGAAGAGCGAACGTGTTTCCACTGTAACACAATTTAGCAATCAAATTTTTGACTCACTTGATTAAAAAAAAAAAAAAAAAGTCGAAAAAACAAATAAAACTTTCAAGGGTACAAGGAAAGAGGTTCGAGCACTTTTTATGTTTTTTCACCGAAAAAGTTTTATACATATGTTTGAGAAGCACGTACGCTCTAGAAAAAAAGAGGTCTGTGCGTTTTTAAAGATAAATAACATATTTCAAATAGTAGCCACACAACCCGATCATTGATAAAGAGTCCACTTGTCTATCCTGCCCGCTAAATCTTTTAAAGCAAATAAGTAATACGAAAGTCAGCAGCACTTTTTATGGCTTGGGTACACATCCCACCCCCCTATGAACTCCTTATATTGAGTCAGCATGAAAACAAATACAATAAGCAAGTAAAAAACGAAGAAAAAAAAAGGTTTATTAAAATGTATATCGGTCGTATGATTAGTAAGTAGTAGTAGTAGAAAGAAGAAAAAAATAAAGTAAATAAACAAGCAAGTAATTATAATTCGGATGATTTGTAAAGGATATTGCGATTGGCTGTTAATAAATAGTAGTCTTCTTCATAGCTGCAATGGTGCCTATCTTGATAACCCGCTTCATCATGCTCTTCATCTGGTGATGTTTGCCTTGTTTGTGGCTGCTGCTATGGTTACTACTATGATTGCTGCTGAAGGTAGTCGTAGTTGTGTCGGTAGTAGTTGCGCTGTACTGAGAGGAGTAGAGATCAGGTTGATCCAATGAGTGCTTGTTACTAATGACATCTTCATGACGTGGCTTTTGATATATCACGGCAGGTGGTACAGCGACTGGTAACGTTTCTTCTCCAACTACATCAAAAGCGCCTCCTCCTTGAGATTTGTGCTTCCTGAGATTAAGTTTCATATGGGAGATAGAGGAGTTAATCATATTCAAGGATTTGTTTTTATGGTTATTATTGTTAGAAACAAACGTCTTTTCATTCATGTAACCGTGGTCCATGTGCAATGGTGCCTATCTTGATAACCCGCTTCATCATGCTCTTCATCTGGTGATGTTTGCCTTGTTTGTGGCTGCTGCTATGGTTACTACTATGATTGCTGCTGAAGGTAGTCGTAGTTGTGTCGGTAGTAGTTGCGCTGTACTGAGAGGAGTAGAGATCAGGTTGATCCAATGAGTGCTTGTTACTAATGACATCTTCATGACGTGGCTTTTGATATATCACGGCAGGTGGTACAGCGACTGGTAACGTTTCTTCTCCAACTACATCAAAAGCGCCTCCTCCTTGAGATTTGTGCTTCCTGAGATTAAGTTTCATATGGGAGATAGAGGAGTTAATCATATTCAAGGATTTGTTTTTATGGTTATTATTGTTAGAAACAAACGTCTTTTCATTCATGTAACCGTGGTCCATGTGGCGACGGGACGTAGCAGTCGATTGAATGAGAGGCACAAAGTCGTCAAAAGCAATACGCACTTGATTTTCAATCTTGGTCTTGTTTGATAAATAAGTGTTTGCAAAAGGGTCTTTTGGAATTGGTACAATCGCTTTACTAGCCTCTGTAACTAAACGGAATAAGACAGGTGATAAAATAGCGTCGGAGGGCTCTAGACTCTTTGAAAAGATACTGATATAAGGTTCATTATACGAAGGAGGTTCCTGTTGAAAGTCATCCTCCAAGAGTGAAATCAAAGCCACGTCCGCGACTTGGAGGGGATCGAAATTTCTGGTGCGAATCTTTTTGATGAGTCGATTGTAGGATTTGGCTTTAGCCCGAGCAGCTTCTGACTTGCTCATGGGTTTTGCAATAGATACACTTGGCCAAGCAAAGCGGGAATCCTCCGCCCTGAATAAAGATTGTTTTTCTCCGTGGATCGTTTTTGAATGTTCGATGATCATCCGGGTCAGAAAATGACCCGCCTTTTCTGCTATAATTGGATCGCAGTCCGCCGGACCCAATGTTACTTTACCCATAGCTTCTCCAAGATGATATGCATCCATTTGATTCTCTTCTTTATAACGCATGAGTTGGACTAGGAAATCAAGTATTTCAACAAGCAAGTTTTCTCCTCGTTTGGAGATGAATCTGGATAATTCATTCAACGTACAGGCTACATACAAGTACCACATCAGTGATCAGGTTGCTGTGATATATTTTATAACTTACTTTCATAATTAATCACTCGCCATACTTTCTTGGGCACAATACGTTCTTGGCAACACCATAAAGTATCTTGCATTAATGTTGCAACCGAATGAATACTAACATGTGTAAGATCGTCGGCCGTGCAATTCTGTTTTCTGAATACTTTCAACAATAAAACACTGTTGGGGACTATGGGAATCGTAAGTTATGTTAGAAAATAGGAGAAGATAAAGTCTTTTTCTCTTTAGACGGCGATGCATCAAGGGGATACATGGTGTGGAAAGGAGAATATACTTGCCTGATTTACGTAAAATTTTACGCTCTCTCAATCCTAAAACATTCATGCGTTATACAAAGTGATAGACAATATACAGTGACAGCCCTTACCTCTGTTTCGGATTTCGTCCATACATATTCGACTTACTTGAGCGGCAAAATCTAAAGAATACATTCTATGAAGTGGTTAGTACTCAGGTCTTCTACAATTAATTGAAATTGTACCTTTTTTATACTTTTAGAAAAATGTGAAAGAAGAGAAAGAAAAAGAAGAAGTGAAGAAATACTTGAAGGGACTCTACATATAAAGAGAAAAAAAAATAAAATAAAATACATAAAAAAAAACTAGTTTATACATACATGCTGTCAAGTCTCTTTCTCTCTAGTTGTTTTCTTTTCATGTATACCGCTCCCTGTTTTTCCACTAGAAAAGCAACTCCTATGGATGTGAAAGGAGGAAAAGAATCACTCTATCTTAGTGTTTTAACCGTCTCTATGCTTGCAGGACAACAAGACTGATTTCTATTGGCTCAGTGAGAGATGGAGACAACAACGGAAGGCGTTGATAGCAGACAATTGAGTCAAGGGATAGTCTCTGCTTCTAGAATAGTAACTGTAGGTACATAGAAGCTAGTATATCTATTTTTTTAAATGTGATATGATATATGACTGCTCCTAATTATAGTAGGTAAGTGATAAAATACATTTAATAAATGCCACAATCTCGTCATATCCCGAGCAATACACCTGGGCTAAATGTAAAGGGTGTATGTACGTCTATTCAAAGAAAGTTTATTTCCCAAGTCATTACAGAAGGGTGTCAGATTCTCCGCGCTTAAAACACGAACTGAGTTTTACCTTTCACTGAGTTGAAAGCACACCCAAAAAAATGCGTCACGTCACTCGCATTTTTTTCCTCTTAATTGAAAGTTTTTTTTTATTGTTAGTTTTTCACCAAGTTTCATAATTCAACATGGACGCGGAAAATCCTGTAAATACTAGTTCACCTCCTAAGGAAACCACAGAGATGGAAGTTGAACACGCTGTAAATACTACAACCGAAGCTCCCACTGAAGACACAGCTGTGGAAGAGCCCATGGAAGAATCTACAACCGTGGAAGAAGCTATTCCTATGGAAGAGTCTACAGCAACAGAAGCGCCTTCTCATACCGAGGAGCCTACTCCTATGGAAGAAATCTCAGAGAAAGATCAAGAACCTGCCAATAACACCGCTGCTCACGTCACTGCTACTACTACTGAAGCAGCACCAGAAGTGAAGCAAGAGATGAAAGAAGAGGCACAGCCTATGGAAGAGGTCGAATCGAGTAGTAAGGAACCTCCACCATTCTTGAGCGCCCCAGCTTCTTGGCAAATTCCTGTCGCTGCTTTACATCAACAACAACAGCAACAGCAGCAGCAACAACATTCACCAGCTCCACAAAAGCCTGCTGAAGCTGTTGTGAATAAGTCAAATGTGAGAAAAGAAAGATCTGAAGCACGTATTGCAGAGAACAAATACGACCTTGACGCTTGGACCAGCTTAATTAACGATGCTCAACAAACTGGAGATTTGGAAGCCATTCGTGAAGTATATGAAAGAGTTTTGAAAGTATTTCCAACTTCGGTAAGTTGTGTTTTTTTTTACTTCTTCTTTGCTCTCTTCTCCTCTCTATCAGATTCACTCCTTGTATTGCTGATACTTTTTGACGTTCGAGAGTCTGTCTGTCTGAATTGATTGAGGATAATTGGGTTTCTATTCATTAATTGACGGAAGAGAGAGAGGAGAGATAATTTGTTTTTAGTTGTGGGATCGTTTTTTATTCATTATTTTCTTGTCTGTGTGATGTGTCCCTGTAGCCAAAACACTGGCTTGCCTACCTTGAACTCGAACTCAAATACTCCAATTTCAATGAAGTCGAAGCTTTATTTACTCGTTGTCTTAAAACTGTTTTATCTGTTGATCTCTGGAAGTTTTACCTTGGTTACATTCGTCGTATTAATTTGGGTGAAAGTGGATCTGCTGTCACTCCTGAAGCAAGAGCTATTATTGAAAAAGCATATGAGTATGTGTTGAGTAATGTTGGTATTGATAAAGATGCTGGTCCCATTTGGGCAGACTATATCTACGTTTTTAAAGTCGGCAGAGGTAATATGATTGTACTATCTTGTTAAACTTCTTATTTACACTACCTCTCATCAACAGACTTCAAATACTTGGGAAGAACAAAGAAAGATGGATTCCATGCGTCGTGCATATCAAAAAGCTGTTACTATTCCCTTGAACAATGTTGAGCATCTCTGGAAAGAATATGATCAATGGGAAAACAATTTGAATCGTTTGACTGTAAGTTAAAAGACTTTGATCTTTTGCGCATGAAGGGGCAAGCAACTCATTCATTCTGTGTGTTAGGCTAAAAAATTCTTGGGCGAGAAATCCTCTGCTTATATGACAGCTCGTACAGCTTTGCGCGAAATGCGTTTATTTACAGACAATATTAATACAAACATTGTCTCTGTGCCTCCTCAATGGACTGCTCAAGAATTAAATCAGTTAGAATTATGGAAAAACTATATCCACTGGGAAAAGGGCGATCCATTACAGTTAGAGGACGAAACCGCTGTCTCTGAGCGTGTTGCCTACACTTATCAACAAGCCTTCCTTGTTTTGAGATTTTATCCAGAAATCTGGTATAGTTTTGCTAGCTACTATCAAGAACTGAATAAGCCTGAAAAGGCTTTGTCTATATTGAAGCAAGGCATCGAGATCTTGCCCGCCAGGTAATTATAGCAGAAAGAGTATAGAAGAATAGCGAGTTTTAACATGTTGATACTAGTCTATTGTTAAATTTCTCTTATGCCGAATCATGCGAGTCAAGAAGACAATTGGATGATGCACGTCAAGCTTACGATTCATTATTAGAAACCTTGGAAAAGGACATCAACAGCATCAAAGAAGCCGGTAATGCAGAGATCGCCAAGCTTCATAAAGAAGCTGAAGAGGAAAAGGCCTCTATGAACTTGTCTGACGATATCGATGGTGAACTAAGAGAGCAATTACGTTCGCGTGAGAAGCATGTAAAGAAGGAGCAAGATGCTATTGAGAAAAAGATGAATGAGCAAGTGGAAGTCATTGCACGCTCAGGATCTCTAGTGTGGATTTCCTACATGAGATTTGCTCGTCGTACCGATGTAAGTCAACTTGTAACATTATTAAGGAAAAATGATACTTATATTTCTCCATTAGGGTATTAAAAGCGCTCGTGCGTTATTTTCTAGAGCTCGTAAAGCCGCCAATTGCACATATCATGTTTACGTTGCCGATGCATTAATGGAATATCACAACTCAAAGGATGCTAATGTTGCAGGCAAAGTGTTCAGTTTGGGACAAAAGACATTCTCCGACAACCCCAACTTTGTATGTCAATACTTGGATTTCTTGATTCAAATGAATGATGATAACAACACCCGTGCCTTATTCGAAAGAACCTTGGCCACTATGCCTGCTGAAAAGGCAGGTCCCATCTGGCTCAAATTCTTGGACTACGAAAACAAGTACGGTGATTTAGCTAGTGTTCAAAGTGTAGAGAAAAGACGTATTGAAGCTATGGCCAATACCTCTGTCAACACCATGGAATCGTTCCTTATTCGCCAGAGTTATTTGGATATTCAAAATATTCAAGAAGAGGAATTGGGTAGTTTGGCACGTCAACAATTATTGATGGATCAAAACAATGCTGCAGTCAATGCAGGTCCCCACGGTGCTCAGAATGTGAATGCAGAATTGACACAAATTCAACCTCCACCTCAATTGCAGCAAGCCCAACAACAAGCCCAACAACAGCAACAACACCACCACCACGGTAAAGATAATCAAAAGAGACCACTTTTAGAGCCTGTTCATCCTGAACGTTATCCTCGACCTGATTTAAATCAATGGCAATCCTTCAAGCCTTCTGCTGAGGTAAATCGTCGTGTGCCTGTCGCATCATCACCTGCTTTACCCAACTCTCCTCTTGTGAATGTGAAATCAGAAGTGAATGAACCCATACAACAACAACCTCCTATTATACCTCCACCTGTTAGTAACAACTACATTCCTCCTACACAGCCACTGCAACAACAACCACCATTGCCACCACAGCCTCAACAGCAACAACAACTTCCTCTTCCTGATGCAGTTGCTTATTTCGTTTCAAACCTGCCTCCTCCCCATGCCTTCAACGGACCTATCATTCAACCTGGTGATTTGGTGGATTTATTGCGAAATATCAGCATACCCTTACCTCCTCAAGGTGCACCTGGTGCTCCTCCTCTTCCTCCTCAACCTGTTCGACCTCAAATCAACAACAACAACAACAAACCTCCTATGCAATCTGGAAATAATAATAATATGAGAGGCCAATATGGAGGCAATAATAACAATCGTGGTGGAGGACGCAGCGGTGGTAATGGTGGAAATTTCAATAAGAGAGGCAACATGCCTATGCGTGGTGGTAAATCGAATATGAAACGAAACCGAGGTGGAAGAGACGATTATGAAGATGACTATCAACCTCACAAAGGTAATACTCATGTCAGCAATTACAATGAATTTTATATCAATTAACCCAATTTTTTGTTCTTAGGTATGGGCCCCAATAGACCACCAGACTTTGATTTATTTAGACAAAGACAAGCAAAACGACACAGAGATGAACCTCCTTACTAACACACCATCTTGCTATATATATATTTACAACTCACATATTACACGCAACATCATAATCACAGTTAAAGAAAAAGATACAGCATAAAAATAAAAATTGTTTCTAAAATTATGCTAAACAGTGGTTTTTCACTCCGATCACGCGTTTTTAGTCCAGTCCATGTGTGTGAGATATGAATTAATAATCCTTACGTAGTCGTTAAAAAAATGTTGTTCACGAAATATTAAAAAAGGAGAATTTTTCATGTATGTGAGAAACGTGATGGAATGAATTTATTTTATTTATTTTGTGATTTGAGAGAAGCAATAAAGAGTTATTTTATCATACAAAATAGTCATAAAAGATATAAAGGTTGACTTATTTTATCGTAAGCATACATGTTGTGAATTAACCAATTATTGACCACCACGAAGACGAAGGACCAAATGGAGAGTGGATTCCTTTTGAATGTTGTAGTCGGAAAGAGAACGGCCATCTTCCAATTGCTTACCAGCGAAAATAAGACGTTGTTGGTCTGGGGGAATACCTTCCTTGTCTTGAATCTTTTGCTTTACATTTTCAATGGAGTCAGAGGACTCAACTTCCAAGGTAATAGTCTTTCCGGTCAAGGTCTTGACAAAGATTTGCATACCACCACGAAGACGAAGGACCAAGTGAAGAGTAGATTCCTTTTGGATGTTGTAATCAGAGAGAGAACGACCGTCTTCTAATTGTTTACCAGCAAAGATAAGACGTTGTTGGTCTGGGGGAATACCTTCCTTATCTTGAATCTTTTGCTTTACATTTTCGATAGAGTCGGATGATTCTACTTCCAAAGTAATGGTTTTACCAGTGAGGGTCTTGACAAAGATTTGCATACCACCACGAAGACGGAGAACCAAGTGAAGAGTAGATTCCTTTTGGATGTTGTAATCAGAGAGAGAACGACCATCTTCAAGCTGTTTACCGGCAAAGATAAGACGTTGTTGGTCTGGTGGGATACCTTCCTTATCTTGGATCTTTTGCTTGACGTTCTCGATAGAGTCAGAGGACTCGACTTCTAAAGTGATGGTCTTACCAGTAAGTGTCTTGACAAAGATTTGCATCTTGAAACTATTTTATTTATAAAATATGGAGAAAAAAAAAACGAAAAACAAAAAGAAATAGAGGGAAATGTGCGTTCTTTTTATATCAATGGGAAAAATAAAGAGGGCTGCGGCAATGAGCGAAATGCATTTGATTGGTCCGATACTGACGTCGTCGTCATTTGGTAGGACAGTTTTTGATATTTTATAATTTAATTCAGTTTCTCCTTAAAATACGCACCTATAAAAATGAATGAAATTTAAAACCGTATAAATGAAACGATTAAGCTATAAACAGCTTGATATTGAAATAATATGTGCATACATGTTACTTGCTACTACATAAATGATTAAATTATAGTTTACTACATTCATGCCATTTTATCAAACTCAGTATGTAGCACACAGAACATCAGGTGAATAAAAATGATAATTGCCAAAGTAGGAAAATCTCGAACTTTCCATCATAGATTGCTTGGCCAGGTTTTTTATCATATTTATTGACCCTAGAAAAAATCAAGTACTAAAGTTTTCCCTTCAAATTTCCCGTTGTTCATATTTTTTTTTTACGAAGCGGGACAGACTCATCATTGTAATCATCATACTCGAGGAGTGGAGGAAAATGAACCTTGAATATAGCTATCTATACGGAAAGGAAGAATCATGACAAAGAGTCAGAATAATGAAGAAAACTCGCTTGTGAGACTAGACGATGAGACCTGACAGCAAAGAAGGTTTGCGATTGATTTAGAGAGGAAACTTGTTTATTTTTCGTTCATGTTTATATAGCGCGTTTTTTCTCTCTCTCTTTATTTATCTTTTGCTTTTCTTTTTGCTTTAATACAAAAAATGATGTAACTTGTCACAGTTCGACGGATCGGGTACGTTGTAACTTGGCACAATATTCTATAAACAATAAACCTCAAAAAGAGGTATAAATGGCTTCCAAAACGCAAGGTTGTAACTTGCAGGAATTGGCGAAAGAGCACCACCAGGAGCAGGGAATACGGCATGATTTGACTCAACACGAGGGAAATCATTCAGTTCAGACATAGTGAGGATCGAGGACGTTTGTGAACACGAGTACGAGTATCGTTGTGTTCAATCCACCATTACCGTGAAAATCAAAGGTTTTTTAACTTACATAAGTGTTCTCGTTTTTTTTTTAATTAAACTCTAACTTTTGACTCTATGGCAAACCTAAAAAGTGCATATGTCAAGTAGAGACGATGGACTATCTTTCCAACCAGACAACTTTCTCAGGATCGAGAATTTTATCAAATTGTGTTGTAGGGCCAATACAAGATTTTTCCATGACATCTAATCGTAAAACTGAGGTAGATAACATGTTAAAGGATTTGGTAGTATCGAGCAAGGGTTTTCGACCTTGGTCGTCATCGATCATGGTAGCACATAGGTACGTTCTTGTACCTTGATGGTGGTATAATGACGTTTCTGATAATATTCCTTTTTTAATAAACAATTCATGTAACAACATATTTAATTTTCGTCCTTTTCTCTTTGGGAGAGCAACTGGCCGTGGGCCTAAGGCGTCGACTAATTTTAATGTCTATTTCAACACCAGTACTTTTTTGTTTGCCCTAGAGTCAATAGTTGGAGTTTAATTAAAAAAATGAGAACTATTTAATTGTGTATCAAGCACTATGGTATGTACTCATATTGATGTCTGCTGGAAGTTTCTTCTTTCCTAAAGTTTAAAGTCGGGCAATGTACATACACAGCTTATTGATCTTGCCATGTTGCTTGCTGTTCAAAGTTGCATGATATCAGTAAAATTATCGCGAAGATTGCCCCTCTCTCTCCTAAAGAAATGCACCTTTTGTGTATACCGATAATTCTACGCGATCTCTAAAAGCGCAGCAGAAGTTGTGGTACATTTGATCCTTCACTGACGGACATTTGCATGATTTCAAACTCCACGAAAAAAACGAAAGCTGCAGCTGCTCATCGGACGACTTTTATATATATATATATTTTTTTTCTATTCGTTTCTGTTATCATATATACACTAAAATAAAATGGCTATTTTGAATGAAGTCAATGAAGATACCAAACCCAACAAGGAAGTTGTGGTTAATGTGCAAGCCCAAAGTGAAGGAGAAGAGTCTGAAGTAGACGAAGAGTTTGAAGAGAACACTGAAGAGGGTAAAGCTTAAATATAAATAATTTGTGTGTATGTGTGTGTATGCTTACGCTGTGTGTAATAGGTATTCTTGACGATTATCCAGTAGACACCGAGGTAATTCACTCAAGACTACTACTTTTTTTATTCCAAGTACTTAATGAGCTTATTCACTGTATAGGAAATTGATATTATTCACATGAGAGTCAGTAATATTCCTAATCTTGGGTTAGAGAGATTCAAGCAAGTCAAGGTAAATGAAGAGAGTCAATAAGCGAGATTAGAACTACAATACTTATTGATTGCCTCTGTAGCGTATTTGTTTCCGTCAAAATTTTATTATTGATATTGAGGGACTTGAAGCCGTGCCACAGTTGGAAGAGCTTGATTTCTACGACAACAAAATATCTCATATGAGAGGATTAAACCATTTAACAAATTTAGAGTGAGTCGTTTATTAGTTTTTGTGTATCCATATCAAGACTATGAACGCTTTTTTTTTTTTTTTACTGTAGATCCCTTGATATCTCTTTCAACAAGATCAAACATATCAAGAATATTGATCAACTTACTCAACTCAAGGAACTCTTCTTTGTCAGTAACAAAATTTCACGCATTGAGAATTTGGATACATTAGTCAATATCACCAACCTTGAGTTGGGTGCCAATCGTATTAGAAAGATTGAGAATTTGGATCACCTTGTCAACTTGGAACAGTTGTGGTTAGGAAAGAACAAGATTACCAAGTTGGAGGTAAGTGTGTAGGATATTTAGTAGTTGTACATAGTATAAGTATACTCATGAGTATCATACATAGAATTTGGGTGCTTTAAAGAACCTCAGATCTCTGAGTATTCAAAGTAACCGATTGACCAAGATTGAAGGCTTGGAAGAGTTGCATAATTTGGAGGAGATTTACATGAGTCACAACGCCATTGAAAAGATTGAAGGATTTGAGCATAACGTGAGTATCATGTGATATACGATAGTTATTATTGATCTAATGTCTTTTCTAATAGCTCAAATTGACAACAATTGATTGCGCTAATAACTTGATCACTCGTATTGAGAATCTATCTCATTTACCCAATTTGGAAGAGTTTTGGGCAAATAATAACCAATTTGATAATGATTGTTATGAACAAGTTGAAAAGGAATTAGGCAGTATCAAGACATTAACTACAGTGTATTTGGAAGGAAATCCTATGCAATTAAAGAATAGAGCCACTTATCGTAACAAGATTAAGCTTGCTTTACCCAATATCCAACAAATTGATGCAACGTAAGTAGATGTGATTTTATATATAAGAGTGTACCTAATGATTGATTATTATATGTATGTAGACCTGTTAAATAAAAAAAAAAACTATTATATAAAAATAAAAAACTTATGTGGTGTTTGTTAGTGGCTTATTTTTTATTGGTCAAGAGGGTTTTTTTGCAATCATTTTTTTCACTTTTTCCATCTCCTCCCCCCCTCCTCCTCCTCCCTCCACTCTCTCTCTCTCTTTCTCTCTCTCTCTCTCGTTTTTTTTTATCTAATAAAAATGCTGGAAACAAATAAGCCTTACATGTTTGGTTCAAGTACAACTACTACAACTACAACTACTACTACTTCTAGTAGTAGTAATAGTACACCTCCACCACCACAACCACTGCCACCACAAACAACAACAACAACCACTGCCTCTTCACAACAAGTAAGACCTTTGGATCACCATTTACCAAGTATTCAACAACAACAACAACAACAAGGACCAAGACCTATGACCAACTATTATTCTACACCTTATGTTAGTAGACAAAAAGGAGAAGAGGTAGTTGTAGAAGAAGAGTATTCTTACCTTGGTCAACAACAACCTCCACGACTTAATTCCTCTTCTGCTTTTGGTCGCCATCATGAAAATAATAGTTATACATATAAACCTACTACTAATACAACAACACAAGCATCACATAACAATAATAGCACACTATTGCATAGTAATAATAATCATAATCATCATACAAGACCTTTATCTTATTCAACTCCTCCTCCACCTCATACAATTATCAAAAGAGAAGAACCCGCCATAGTCATTCCACCACCACTACCACCACCAGCAGCAGCAGCAAGAGTGGAACACACGGAAGAAAATAATGAAACGAGTAGTAGTAGTTGGTTTGATAATAATACTACTAGCAACTACAATACACTTGCCATGTCTCATCATGAAGCTGTCTATGCTGCTGCTGATTCCAGTGATAATAAACGAATCAAAAGAAGGAAAGAAATGACGAGTAAAATGGAAAAGTTGAATATGGACTTTTTAGAGAAAAAGGACGGGTAAGTAAAAGGAGACTCTATATAAAGTAAAGAGAATACTTGAACTTTTTTTTTTTCTTTAAACCCTAGGTTATACGCTGAGAAAATGTTGCTTGTAAATGCAGAACTAAAAGAAGCACAACTAGGTAAAATTTTGGTGATAAATTTTTCGTTTTTTTTTTTTTACTAATAATAACAAAAAATAGATACACACGCTGTTTACTTGGAGGGTTTAAGGAGTTTGACAGAATTACGAAAAAAGACAATCCAAGATGGTCAATTATTTAAAGAATATCAAAATCAGTTGACAGATAAACAATTTGAATTAGAAATATACCAAGCCGAAGAAGAATACACCGTAAGTCCATATAAAATATGCCGTTGTTATGGGAACCGGTTAATATTAACTCCGACCTTCGATACAGGCTGAAACACAAGAAGTACGAGAAAAGTTGTTTACCATCCTAGAAGAAAAGAGGCGTAAATTAAAGGAAGATAAAGACAATTGTGAATTGGCATACGGTATGATAATTATCTTGACTTTTGAATTCTTTACTTACACATGGACTTCTTTTCACAGACGTCGCACTCGAGTCACAGTCAAGACTGCATAAGCGTAACCTTAGAAAGAGAGGACCTGAAAACAACGACAACAAGTCCAACAAAAGAAAGCAGTTGAATGATATCCTTTTTTTTTTTACTACTAACCAATCTTACTTACATTGACATAACATATATATTCTTAACCTTTCATATTACGACCGACGCTCGTGTTTAGATTAAAAGATGAAGATATCCATTCAGATATGCAAGCCATGAGAATTGTAAGTTAGGGAAACAAGTCAACTTTGATCATGTCATAGTAACGGTTGCATTCATTAGGGACTATCAACATCAACCAAGAAAAAGTAATATGGATCCAATACAGAAAAAATATCCCCCATCCTCCCTTCCATAGTCTTTCCTCTCTTTTATTCCCATTGTAAATAATTCCCAAATACAATCTTGTCAGTTATGGATTCGAACAAAGTTAGACAAAGTTTAAAAATATGGTTCAGACGTGTCGGTTGAAAATGATGGACTCAAGCAGAGTGGTGTGTTAATATTGATGTGGATGGGCGGGCATACGTAGTTATAATAATACAAAAGAGAGTAATTATCATAGATGAGCGTGGGGGCAATGAGTGATGATTTGAGATACGCGTCAAATCTTGATCTTCTGATAAATACGTACTAAAAACTCCATCGTATCTATCTTTCCTGAAAAGATATCTGGTGAATAATAGATGTGAGTAAAAAAGATGTGAGTAAACAGATGTGAGTAACTAAATTAGTTGTAACAATCCACAAGATTTAAGTATGTAGTAGTCTCTCGTTATTATTGGATATGCAATTAGTCAATCTCATCAGTCCTTTGGCTGATGTGTACAAGCTGTAAACTCTTGTATTTGTCTGTGGGCATATTTTACGTTCGAGAAAAAAAGTAATGCAAATAGAAGAAAGAGTTTCATCAACCCGTCGTAAATAATTCTTGGCCGGCCTAATTCTTATTCAGAGAATTTGCTGAGAATAAACATTTTAATAGAGGGTGGGAAATCTATCATCAATCCAATAAAGCACTCCTTGTTATGCAGTATAAATAGCAGAAAACTCTGGTATAAAAATTTAGCAAGTAAAGCACTTGAACATGGAGCAAATGTAGTACTTTACATGTATAAAACACAAACTTTGGATATTTTGCTGTTGAAGCGTTTTTAAAGTACGTCTAACATGTCTGCCACGCTTTTCTTACCAATGGTGACACGGAGATCACAAAACTCGTCATTATTTTTTGAACTATCATTTACAAGAATAAGGTACAGAATAATAGAAAATGAGTTTGCCGTTGCAGCCCCACCAAATTTGAGGGCCCTTTCTGAAATCAAGATAACTGCTAGAGAGTGGCAATACTTGTCCTACGTACGCGTGATGCGCGATACTGGCAAAGGGTCTATTTTAGTGATCCATACAAAAAGCCATTTTCTTGTGTACCAGACGCTCGATACTTGCATATGAGATTGTCTCTCTGAGTCACTCTGATGGTGATATATTTGTCATCACCAAACAGTCACCTGTCGCTTGTACAATTATTCGAACAATAAACTCACGTTCATATATAAAAAGCATTCTCTTTTTTTTTTTCCCACCTTCCCACAATAATGGAAAGAGAACTTTTTGATTCAGCTGTAGAAAGAGACATCGACAGAATCCTGCACACGCTCGGCGTTCATGCCCCGCAGTACATTTCGATTTCTGACATCAAAGTGCCTTCCACCCCTCTGACCGAAAAAGCCGTTCAATATGTCAAGTCCGAACTAGACGCACCTATTTTCAACCACTCCCAAAGAGTGTTTCTTATTGGCAGTCTCCTGCATAAAGATCAATTTCCCACATGGAAAGTGGATTCGGAAGAGTACTATCTTACCTGCTTGTTCCACGATATGGGTCTCGCATCCAAGTTCCATCTCACCACACCAATGTCCTTTGAATTCCAGGGTGCTATCCTTGCCAACAACTTTATCACGTCCAATAGTGGGAGCAAGTATGTCGCAGACAGCGTATTTGAAGCCTGTGCAAACCACACCCTTGAAAGCCATGGTGGCACCGTCTCTCATATGGGTAAGTTGATGCAAGTGTCTGCAAGTTTGGACGTCAGTGGTCGTAGACCCCAGTTATGGAACGCACAGAGTATGGGTGAAGTGTATGAAAGATGGCCTCTGTTGGACTTTCATAACTGTTTTGCGGATCTTATGGTACAAGAAGTGAAGCATAAGCCTGGTTGTCTCACCACAGAGTGCGGTGATGGCTACCCTGATCGTGTACGCACTATCAACCCTCTTAAAATTTTTAATATCATTAAAGATTAAATTCATCATTGCTTTGATCTTGAAAAGTGGAGCAAAGTTTTCTTTTTTTTTCATTCGGAGTTCATCGATAATAATCGCCTTGAATCCCTATTGTTCGGGATTTGGAACAAAAACAAAAAAACGTAAGATTCTCGGACCCTATCGATCAAATCTGTCAAATTAATATAAAAAGAGAGACGTTGAGAGAAAAAAGAAGTAAAAAAAAAAAAAAAATAGACACGCATTTACTCAAATTTTTATTTATTACCAACCGTATACGATGGCCGGAAGAGCTACACGAATTAAGCTGATTACCTTTGACGCTTATAATACTTTGTTTAAGCCTAGAGGCAACTTGACCGAATTGTACGCCTTGGAAGCCTCAGTCCATGGTATCCAAGTATCCAAGAATGCCATCAACAAGCACTTTGGAAGGCTATATAGAGATCATTTGGAAGAAAAGCCTTTCTATGGTTATCACCAAGGTCTCTCTGTGCGCACTTGGTGGGAAGAATTAGTTTATACCACCTATGTCCATGCCGGAGTATCAAGAAAAGGTATGCAAATTGTCTACTATGCTTATTTTCCATCAAAGTAAACTCATCACGTTGTAATAGATCTGGACCCTAAATTCGATAAGTTGTTTACTGGTTTATTCAACAGATTCACTCATGAGAAATACTATGATCTGTTTCCTGATGTGACACCCACTCTGGAATTCCTCAAGAAGAATGGATTCAAGACAGGTGTCATTAGTAACACCGATGAAAGACTCAGTATGTATTCCTTTTTTTTTATATCATATCTAATTGAAATCATACTCATTTTTTCTAATCGAAATCTATAGTTCCTATGATGCAAAATTTACACCTGGACAAATACTTTAACTTTATTCTATCCAGTGTCCACGCCGGTTCCGAAAAGCCGTCTCGACAAATCTTTGAAAAAGCTAGAGGACTCTCTGGCCAAGTGATTTCTCCAGATGAAGTCTTGCATATCGGTGATGATGAAGAAAAAGATTACGAAGGTGCGATTAATGCCGGTGAAAATGCGGTATTCCTTGACAGAGGTAAGTTACTTTTATATGACCTGTGGCACTTAATCATCATATCTTAATTTCGTTTTTTTTAATTGCAGAAAAAATACCTTATGAAGATACCCCCGAGCACATCAACGCCTGCAAAGCAAAGAGTGCCAATTACACAAGTATATTATCTCTCAATGAATTATATCCTTTAATGTGTAACAACTTTAAACCCAAACCTCTGTCCGCGTAGCACACTACTTTTTGTATCATATTAATCATTTATTCATCTTCCCTACGTACTAATAAAAAAATTATTTATTATTAATCTCTTCATGGAATTTTAGAAAAGGCCTATCTTATCAAGGGGCCCCATCAGTAGTAGCGGTAGGTACTTACATCGCGACCCATTCCACTCTACAACAGTATCGCCAACTTCTTCCTCTTTCACATGTGGTAAAATCTCTTCCAAATTGCGCAAAGGGTTCAACACCAGTCAATTCCATATCAGACAGCGACTCTAAATCCATGATTTCACTCTTCATCATAGCGTAACCTTGATAAGCGTCGGTCCTTCTCTCACAGAAAAGCAGAACAACAGAGGGTGTGGTCTACACATAGAGTACAATAAGTAACATGATGTAACATCCATTTTGTCTTCTTACATTGTACAAATAGTTTAAAAACGACATGTGTATGGAATTGAACGACCAATAGCCAAAATCCTGGGAGAGTTTTCTGTCTTGTCTCCTCCAAGGTTTGACGACGACGTAGTGAGTAGGTATGAAAGTATGCTCTTGAATTTTGGGCAAGATATATTTGATTAAATCTTTTTGTTGAGCGTTGGCACAAGCAGGCGGTTTGCTATTGGTTTCATAGCCAGACTCTGACAAGGTTGGATTCTCTTTTCCAGTGATGATACGAGTAGAGATGGTGGATGTTTGAAGAATACCATACGTTTCAGGAATATATAAATCGCGATCTCTGAACGACTTGCGAGAACGTCTTTTCTTTTTCCAGTCATTGTGCAGAGTCTTGCTTTGTACTCTATCGTCCTTACGGTATTCTCCATACTACATCGGAGAGGAGTTAGTTCTCATATGCCTTCTATAAATGATCATTGCACTTACGTAAGTAGGTCTACAATAAATAACATCTCCACGAATTTCTAATTGACATCGTATATGTCAGATAAGTAAGGAGGATTACTGAGTACTACGACAGCGATAATTACTTACGTGTTTTGTCGTAAATTGAAACTGCCCTGGCCATTTCATCATAATTTCTGTACATAACGTACGCACACTTAAGAGGGCGAAAATACTTGATGAACTACAGATGACGTTCTTCTATCAGTACCCAGGTCACATATACGATCTCTCTTGTGATCAACTTACCAGTACGTGAGGACTAAAAAAGTGGTACTGAATATCTTTAAAGCGAAGACGTCCAAACAGTCCAGTCACTTTGATTGCACAAGCATTTTCAGTTATAGATTGAAGAATGAATGGGTTTGCCGCTACCGTATTGTATGTATTGTCACCAAGATGAAGTTGCTCCCATAATGCTCTGCTGTAGTTGTAGCAGAACATTTCGTACATTCTTTGCTGGCGCTTTAGTGACAATCTATTGTCTTCTTTGTAACGACTGGATGCTGATCGACTCCATGAACGAAACGAGGGCGAATTGGTATCATAAAATTTTTGGTTGCAATTTGGTTGAAGGATACTATTGTGGTATTGTAGAAGAGGATAGTGGTAGTTCAAATTATTGCTGATTGAAATGTTGTTATAGTAATTCCAGCTATCTTCTCTTGTAATCATGTAGGATCGATTGGGAATCTGAGTTGCCTGGCTAATAAACAATGTATTTGTATCCTTGGGTTCGTTGTTTGAGACGAGCTGTTGTGTATTGGGAACAAATGGTATTGATACAACAACAGGCGTACAGGAGTTGCTTACTGTCGGCTCGTCATTTTGGAGTATTTCTTTTTCTGTAGTAGTGGGGGTTGCCTTGGAACTTTGTTCTTCGATAATAATAAAGTCTTCATCATCGCTGCACACTTCTTCTTCTTGACTGATCATGAAAGAAACATCTTGTTTCGTTTCTTCCTCCATATCATCAGTACTTGAGGGAGGTATGTTGACAATGTTGCTGTGTGGCGGTGATAAGGCAGGAGCATGGCTGCTCGTGAACAACATCTGAGGTAAAAGCGAGAGATAAGAAAGCGCACTTGGAGCAGAGTGGCTGTAAAAAGAGTCTTTTTCATGACGACGTATATTTGGTATCATGGATATGTAGTCCTTGTTCTCGCAGTTATTCTTGTCTTCATCTAAGCTTTGAAGCACAATCTCATCGTCGTCTTCTTCTGAAATTAAATAGTTGTCAATGTCTTCCTCAAGGATATCCTCTAATTGTTGATATTCCTCAAGTTCTTTGCTCATTATTGACTTCATCCTCATTTTCATTATATTTCTCCTCAGATAGTCCGTATCGTTTGTCACAACACTTGATGATAATCCAGAAGGTGCTTCGGTTGTCGGCTTGTAATATCGTACTTGCATATCTATTGGCCTTGGTTGATTGTTGTTGGCTCCAGTTTCTTCGTACATAGAAGATGAGCGAGAAGAAGTTAAATCGTCCATTTGAAACAAAATATCTTCATCACTATTAATGCCATTGTCTTTGTCGGGAGATGATACTTCACTGGAGTGCGTAGTGCTACTGGTAGGAGTAGTCATCATTTTTTAAGAAAGAAAAAAAAAAGGAAATGGAGTAAAAGAAAGGAAGAAAAGTATTTTTGACAGAATGAATTGATCAAAAAGGTTGAACGGTGTCACGGTGAAAGCAAGATAAAAAATGTTTGTGGTGTTACATAAACCAAATGGTATGCTGCGGATATATGCTTTTCTTGTATCTGCCTGCTGGAATAAACTGTATACGCTGTTGGGTTATTTTGTACTAAATTGATTGAGCATTGCTATTAGGCGATCGTTGTGTATAAAAGGAGTAAAGTTTTATCTTTAATCTTATAAGATCAAGTAGTCATAATTGAGGCCAGCTCAAAGTTAGTAAAGTGGGCACCAATTATTTGAGAATAGTGAGATAGTCATTTTAAGACAGTGGTTGTTAAATGAGGTAAAGTTTAGGTATATACGACAGCGGGAATAGATGCATAGCTGGAGATGGTAATAGGTGTATGGTTATGAATGGTAAATGCTAGTATTAATAAGATGATAGTGAGTGAGATCGGTTGGGTAAATACGTATATAGTTTGAGGTTGCAAAATTTAGATAGCACAAATGGTCTCTTAAAGCTCATTAGGAACTTTCGGTTGATATTCTATACAGCGGGGTTAGTTTTATTCATTCACTATCCCAATGGCTTTTACATGGAAAACTTACCTAGTTCGTCGACAAGTGTTCGATTTTCAATGCAAGCCTGGATCCATTCCGTCGTTACGAAGCGGGGTAAACGTGGTCGATGAAATTGATTTTTGAGTAAAGAAAATCTTGACATATCATTTTGATTGATAACAACATGAGTTACTTCCTCATCAGCTGTGGTGGTACGAACGTCACCCATTTCGAACTTGAATTTCTCCTTGGAAATGTTCATTTGATCGCGTAGTTTCTTCCATCGTACCCAGGGGACAGTTTTAGGTGAAGGGGGTTCATCTATATCCATCGATGTATCTTCGTCAAAGTAAGCGGAAACATTTAAGAACAAAAACCCAGGCATGTGTTGATCTTTAAAATATTCTTCCATCACTTGTTGACAAATGTGTCGACGTTCCTGATCAGTTTCGCTTTCATCCTTTTTTATTCCTTCAAGAATCTACTCATTTTTATACTTTTAGTGAGTAACGACTATGATGATCTTTTCTGCAACACATACCTCTTTAAGTTGATCCTCCTTTACATGTTTAGTATAATGATCACCGTATTCATCCATTCGTGTAAGCATCTCTGCTCTCGTAGCGTCTGAAGTAACATACATGTATCTAGAGACATATTGTGTTATATTGTGTTTCATTAGCCGTTTGGAAGCAGTATTCTTACCTCGGTTCCAAAGGCAGCAAATCATTTGCAGCAACGCAATCTACAATCCACTGAGCTCTTCTGATATCACATTTTTTGTTATCATGCAACACTTGAAGACGGTATGGTTGATTTTTGTCTAAAAGTAAAACGTTAGTTATATATACTTGTCGATCACAGAGGCATGCATAGCTCACCATCATCACTGCCTATAGCAATCGCATTGTCTAGCAAAGATTGAATGAATGTTCCTCCGTTCTTGTAGATCAACTCTTCAATATCGTTCTTGTTCAAGTCCTTTGTTCCGTTCATTACATCTGAAAAAAGGAAAAGTATTCCCAGTTAATTTACACAATTGCTCTCGTCCAGACCTTCTCTGCTACTTACAGAACTTCATTTCCTCAAAAAGACTTCCCTCCACTTTTAACTTTGAAATGTCAGCACCTTGTTGACTGGCAATGAGGGAGTATGTCTAAAAACGAACAGTGGTAAGCACATATACAACATTATGACACATTTTATCCTTACGCTCTTTCGTTGCTTTCTCTTTTCATTTTCTCTATTGAACAAGATATAAGTATATACATTATCAGGTATTATGACATTAGTAGCACATACGCGTCTTCTTGGGCAGCTCGTTTTTGCCCTCTTCGTTTCTCTGTCTGCATTCTAGTGAAGTCTGTCACCGTCATGATGTCTTTCCAGTCTTTGTCATGTCTAAATTTGACTAGACGGGGGAATCGCAAAGTGTGTTGAAGGGCGAATTGGGCTACATAACGTACATATGAGTACCATACATTAGATTGCTCTTCTATTTACTCTCACCTGAAGGTATGACCTCAGAGCCTTTGATTTCCGCTATCAATGGATTCACACTAAATATCAAAGCAATCTCAGTCAGTGGTGTAATTTGATTTCACAGTAATTGTATACTTACTCATCAAAAGGGATCCATGTATCTGGTTTTTCGTTTGATTTCGGGGGATGATATACCCAGGAAGGATTTTGCCCAGGAACACTTTGTTTGCAATTTTCGGCTCTCGAGCTGCCATCAAGGTAAGGAAAAAAAATGTTAGTCTGTTGAATGTATAAAATTAAAAGCAGTTCCTTACTTTAAATACGTAACGTCTGCGTCTTTCAACCCAGAGTGAACCATGGCAAAGGTTAGAAATCTGAAGAAAAGCAAAAAAAGTTAGTATGAGATGTATTTCAATTATTAAAGTGCCTCTTACCTGGGATCGTTTTTATCTGGATTACTGTCGTCTAAAACTGCACATAAGATTTGTCGAAGTACACCTCCGTAAGTACCACTGCCGTACTTTGCACCTAAAGGAGGCATTCAATATAATTGAAGCATACGATTGCACTTTATGTATACATACCAACTACCAACACATCACAATTCTCTCCAAAGGAATCCATAAACTCAGGCTTGAACTTTAACCAAGCACCTGTACGAGAATGAAGCATGTATTTACTGGTAGGGTCCTTGACGACCAAACCCTCTTGTCTGAATTAAACTACGTAAGCGATTGAATTGGTTATATATGCAATTTATATGAGCGCTTACTGTTTCTTTATGGCTTCTTCAAGTGCCAGTTGAATTTCCTCCATTGTGCTCATTTTTTGTCTTGTCATTAGCATCATATGTTGATTCTGATTCTTGACGACCATATTTAATAATTGAAGGCGCTCCTCCAGAGGATTATTAATAATCGACTTGCCATCGTAATAGAGTATATCAAATACGACGTCTAGAAAAGCAAATATTAGAATCATGCAAAAACTACCACCTCACCTAAGGGCGACTAACTTACAGCATGGATGCGGTTTGGAAGGGTCATTAATATCTACGTTGACATTTACGTCAGCGCGTTCATTTCCTTTGTCATCTACGGAAGTAGACTTCAAGGTGCCGAATGGTAAAAAGCCTTTGAATGTTGGGTCATAGGCTACCATTTCACCGTCCAATATACAACTAAGATTGCGGTTAGTAATGAGTACTTCACAGTCAAATGCAGGTGAGAGAAAATACCTTCTATTTGGGAGCCCTCTGAAGATGCGACTGGACAACTTGGCCGTATTTTTCGATGTATCGCCATATCGTCTGGAATTATCATTTTGTTTTCTAGCACAAAGAATGAGTCGAGATGGTAACACAGGGACCTGATTTAATTCCTATTTACCTCGTGAACCACATAAACTTGTCAGTATCAGGATCATAATGCATCAGCATTCGTTCCCCATCCAACTTTTGTTCTACGTAGAATGGTTTGTGCAACTTTTGGAAATCACCGTCTCCCTTTGAGGATTGAAACTTCTTTCCTGATTGAGGTATGCAAGGTGAAAAGAGCCGAACGCCCTACATTATAAAAGAAAGGTTTAGTTCTATCACCATAACAATGAAATATTCTCTTTCTTACATTGAAACTGGACTCAAATCCTTTAGGATCTGCTACGGATTTGCATAATTCCTTTAAAGATCTTCCAGCCTCATACAATTCTTTGGCATTTGGGTGCAATACTGTGAGGATAGACAGCTCGCTAAGATGAATATTCAAATCTACAAATGATATATTAGGTAATCAATTCATCAGCCAATATTTAATTTATCTCACCTTTGAGGATGATACGAATGATCCATTGAATTTGATGAGGGGTGTATTGGTCGATCATTTTCTTGAAGACCTTTACGTGCTTTTCACCGGTAGATTGAGACTCCAAGTCGTCGTCATCGTCAAGATCTCTCTTAGAAGACAATTCATCAAGTAGAACATTGAGATCGTGAACAGTCTTATTTGATGAAGTAACCTGCGATCTTTTAGAAATAACATCGTAAACTGCTGCGTGAAATATACCAGAGGGTCTCTTCGTTTTCAATAAAGAGAATAGTTAGTATTGAGCGCGTTATGACTTTTACAAGTAGTTCTTTACATTTCCGTTAGGTCTTTTATAGTTTTTCAGGTAGATCGCGTCTGGAGCATTAGCACTCAACACTAACGCTTTGTTAATGACAATAGCTAGTCCTGCCTCTTTCAAGTTGTACTTTCTACCGCAATACTGGATTATTTGAACAAAAATATGTGAGTATTACTAGAAACGACTCAATGCTTCAGCTTTTATATTTACTTCTGGCATAATAAGTCTCAAAGGATCATAAAAGTCTAATCCATATTGTCTTCTCCAGTCATGTAAAAAGTCGCTCAACACGTCTTTTTTTCTATTCACACCTTTCACGCTAGCTACTTTATCTAACAAAGAAGTGCAGAAAGTTTGGAATGGTTGAGAAGGTTTTTCCATTTTGGCTGACAACAATTTGAATAAAGGAAAGAAAGAAGCGCAAAATAATGAGAGGAAACACGCAACTTATGTACTCTATACTCTCTGTATCTAAACTCAGTACATACACATACACAACACATAATTAGTATTTATCCATTCATTGCAAACTATTTGTCTTTAATGATAAGAAAAAAAAAAGCTGTCAAGTACACAAAATGCTTAGTAGAAAGTAGTGGGTCTCTTGGCGACGAAGAGAGCACGGTGCTTCTTTTCGACGTTGGCAATACGGTGAGGCAAGGGGAAAGCAAGCTTGGGAGTCATGAGTTGCTTGATGTATTGACGACGGACATCAGCATCCTTGACTTCAGCAACACGGATGATTTGAACAGATCTGAAACGAGCACGGTGACGGGCAGCCATGTCTTGGTCTATTAAAACAGATTACAAGCAATTAAATTTCAGGTTCTTCCCTAATACACTTTAAATATCTAAAACTTACAACAGGTCTCAACGGCTTCAACACGACGCAAGGCACGGTATTCCTTGTACATGTTGTGGGTACCGGAACGAGAATCGTAACGGATCCAGATACCGAAGTTCTTGATTTGTTCGGGACGCTTTTCAGTGATCTAAAAGAGGTTCAATGTAAGTATCGAACTTGCAAGCTAATTGTACTTTGAAGCGTTCAACATACTTGGTTCAAAGAAACGATTTCACCAGCAGCCTTCTTGACCTTACGGAGCTTCTTCAAGAAGTACCAGAAACGGGACTTAGCGACAACATCGTTGGGGGCAAAAATACGCATACGGAAGAGCTTGGGAGCAACTTCTTGAGCGGAAGGGAGTTTACGACCAACCACCTAAGGCGAGATAGTATTAATATACAATATCTTTGTAACTGAGTCCATTATGCATATTAACATACCTGATATTCGTGGAACTGTTGTTGTGATTGTAATAATGGTGAAAGAAGGAAAGGAGAAAGGAAACGGTTAATGTCAAGATTCTAATGTTCACATTTCTAAACATTCCAACGAGGGCCCAAAAGCCCATATTCAAAACATCAAAGCACACATAAATTTAAAGATCAAAGGTTCTTCTAGTGTTGATTTGAATATCATTGATGTCTGTCTATATCTACGTTGTATTATTTCCACAGTGGTGAAGGTATATGTAAATGGATGGAGGTGTGTATGCATGGATGGATGGATGGATGGATGGATGGATGGATGTATGTATGAATTGATAGATGTTGCATGAATCCATTCGATTATCTGCATTGATGAATCCATTTGTGTATGTGTGCGTTTGTGTGTTTTGAATAGAGTCTTTTGATCATCGTTGTTCAGTTTTATATTAAAACTTACTCTAGCCATCGTGCCTATAAGAAAGAGAGAAGGATTCTATAACTGTGGCCCTTCGACAATTCTATTTTGCTTTGTCGCCCCCCACATTGAATTGTGTGCACAAGTGCGCATACTCCACACACAAAAATAAAATAGCTCGAGCCGGACAATTTTGGTATTCCGGACCAATACACTTTTTTTAACTTTTCAACTTTTTTTTTTTTGGCTGGTTTACCTTCAACCTATCGACCCTTCTTTCAACATACCAAAAATGAATAGATCCAGAGGACATGGTGGCGGCGGTGGAGGACCTTACAACCGATTATCCCGCTCCATTGAAAACAAGATTCTTAATTGTCTCGATCTGTATAAATCAGACGGACACAAAGACATGTCCTTATATGCTGTGCAAGAGTACTCTTTGAAGGTAGACTCTTCGCTTAGAAGAATAAAGAAACGTCAGCTTGAAATGGTCATCGAGAAGGTTCTTTCTGAACTTGTTTCCACTCCAGTTCAAGGTTCCGCTGCCAAGTAAAGTTTGTAAAAATGACAGAGCTTTCGAGTTGATAAATTAAATATCTTTACATATAACAGCGATTCAGGCGATGAAGAAGCATCCGCCGAGTATGCCTTGGTGAGTGAAGAGAAGCCACAGTCTTGGTTAACAGAATATTTGCCTCCTGGGTCATTAACTAACTTTTCATCCTCCTCCTTCAAAAAGCCTGCACAAGAAGATAATGCCATGAACAAATCTGTCACTAATTTGTGGAACCTGCATAAAAGTCCTGCTGTCAGTGGGGCAGCCTCTCCCGTCGTATCAGGTGCTGCTACGCCAGTTGAAGTTGCTACGCCAGTCAACGAAGATTTACCTGCGACCCCCACAGCAACAACAACATCTGTAGCCCAAGGAGCTGCTGAAACTACTACTGCTGCTGCCACAACCACCACTACTGATGCAGCTGTTGATAGCGCAAAATCAAAAAAGAGAACAAAAGCTCAAAAGGATGCTGGCTCCTCATCCAAGCGCTCTAAAAGTAACCACATAACAAAGAAGACATCGTGAATTTCCTCTAACTTACATGATCTTTTTCTTTAACTTAGCATCATCCGAAACTAGAGAAGCAGCTTTCATTCCTACAGCCAAATTATCAGATTTGGGTGGTATCGATCATTGTATTGAAGAAATCATGGAATTAATTGCTATGCCATTAGCGCATCCCGAAGTATACCTTCATACCGGTGTCCAACCACCTAGAGGTGTTTTGTTGCACGGTCCTCCCGGTTGTGGTAAGACAAGATTAGCTCACGCCATTGCCGGTGAGTTAAATATCCCATTTTACAACATCTCTGCACCCTCTATTGTATCCGGTATGTCAGGTGAATCCGAAAAGAAGATTCGTGAGGTGTTTGAGGATGCTAGAGACAACGCACCATGCTTATTATTTATTGATGAAATTGATGCCATTACACCCAAAAGAGAAACAGCACAGAGAGAAATGGAACGTAGAATTGTTGCTCAATTATTGACTTGCTTGGATGATTTATCTTGGGAAAAGACAAATAATAAGCCAGTGATGGTGATAGGCGCAACCAATCGACCCGATTCTTTAGATGCTGCACTTCGTCGTGCTGGTAGATTCGATAGAGAAATTAGTATGGGTGTCCCCGATGAGAAAGCAAGAGAAAAGTAAGTGCCAGGATGAGTTTGGTAGTGGGATTAGAGATATTGAT
The DNA here is from genome assembly GCA_000587855.1 of Mucor irregularis B50. NCBI lineage: Eukaryota > Fungi > Mucoromycota > Mucoromycetes > Mucorales > Mucoraceae > Mucor > Mucor irregularis. Next base: position 262,143 of record AZYI01000017.1, on the reverse strand, counting down.
CTTTCTCATGCAGGATCCTCAAGGTTTTAGCCTCTAAACTTCGACTCTCTGGCGATTTCAATTTTGCAGAATTGGCTAAAGCAACGCCAGGTTATGTTGGTGCTGATTTGCAAGCACTAATCACCACAGCTGGTGTCATTGCTGTCAAGCGTATCTTCAAACACATACAAGCTGCTGCGATAGCAACCAGCGCTGCTAACCAAAAGTTAGCGTCAGAAGTAAACGAGATTGAAAATAAAGACAAGGAGACAGAAAAGGATGAATCTATGGATATTGATGAAGAATCACTTGTTGAAACAGAACAAACAGAAATTGTCGAAGCAAGTGTTGAGGAAAAAGTCGATAACATGGATACTACACCTGTACAACCCATACAAACCACCTCTGTTGAAGAGTTTGAAGCACAAACACCTCTTGAGCAAATCAGAAACATCTCTGAATTCATCAAATCACACAAGGAGCCTTTATCTGAGGCTCAATTAGCATCCCTTTCAATCACTCAAGAAGATTTCCAACATTCTTTGAAAAAGGTTCAACCTTCATCCAAGCGTGAAGGTTTTGCTACTGTGCCTGATGTTTCTTGGGAGGATATTGGTGCACTTCAATTTGTTCGTGATGAATTGCGTATGGCTGTCGTAGAGCCTATCAATCACCCCGAATTCTTTGAAAGAGTGGGTATCACAAATCCTGCTGGTGTTTTACTCTGGGGTCCACCTGGTTGTGGTAAAACTCTATTAGCCAAGGCTGTTGCTAACGAAAGTAATACCAATTTTATCTCTGTGAAGGGTCCTGAATTATTGAACAAGTACGTGGGTGAAAGTGAACGTGGTGTTCGTCAAGTGTTTGCTCGTGCTCGTGCATCATCCCCTTGTGTTATCTTCTTTGATGAATTAGATGCTTTATGTTCTCGTCGTGACGACCAGCAAAGTGACGCTTCTGCTCGCGTGGTGAATACCTTATTGACCGAATTAGACGGTGTCGAGAATCGTAGTCAAGTCTATGTCATTGCCGCCACTAACCGTCCTGATATGATTGATCCTGCTATGCTTCGTCCTGGCCGTCTTGATAAGTTACTTTATGTTGAATTACCTACACCTGGAGAAAGACATGATATTTTGAAGAAGTTGAGCAAAAAGACACCACTTGCGGACGATGTGGATTTACAAGCGATCGCTAACGATGCTCGCTGTGAAGGTTTATCTGGTGCAGATCTTGCTTCTCTTGTAAGAGAGAGTGCTGTCGCTTCTTTAAGAGCCAAATTTTATGCTACTGGCGTGATGGACATTGGTGCAACTTCAAGTGCTGAAGATATCTTTGTAACCAAGAAGGACTTTGACATTGCTTTCACAAAGGTCACACCTTCCGTTTTACCTCAGGTAAGTGAAATCTTTTTGAGGGGTTTACGTTGCACACCTCTCATACATTTGTCTTTATGTAGGATAAGATTAAATTTGACAACCTTAGAAAGAAGTACGGATAAATTGTTTTCTGTACTTGTAATGCTTTATCATACTATCCCTCCAATTCATTAGACATATCCCATACTATTTTTGTTTTTACTACCATCTTGTTTATTATAAAAGAAATACAAATTACACATTGTATAACTGTCATTATTTGATCAAACACTTGTTTATCTTTGCACTTTTTATTAAATTTAATTAATGATTGTGAGTCTTTGTCTGAAACATTAATAGCGTTCGATAACCTTCTGCGTACCTATCGTCTTATATCACTGTCGTCTGTCGGAAAAAAAAAAGTATGCCTACCTTCGCAAGAGGAGATTGAATTGTATTGTTGTTGTACACGCCACGGTTGACAATAACAGAACTTTAAACGCCGCTCTTAATTCCAAAATTATCACGGATTTCTTTTTTTACATCCTTCTTTTTCTTCTTTCGAGTTTATTGTACAATTGATAATTTTATTTTTAAACTTGTAAAAGCACGTTTTCAAATAAACAACGCTAGAGTTTGAAATATTAGAAACATTGTAGAAAAATGGCTGAAAAGTCTTCACTAGCGGGCCCTACTGTGCCTGTCACTATCACAAAGGTAACCTGATAAAAATGATATTGTAAGGATAACGCGTGCAATAGTGTGCTCATGAACAATAACTCAATAGATTGGTGCAAAATATGTTGCCTATTCACATACACTCTTTGCCTACAGTGAGTATTGCAACAATGGTAATGATTTAGAAAGCACACTCATTTTTTTGTATTTAGGCGCCTTTTTGGTTGCACTAAGTGTCGCCTGTTATACACACTATTATAAGATTGTACAAAACGAATATTTTGGATACCCAGATGTAAGAGGATGAAGTAGAGCGTTGTTATATTGCAGTTAGTGGACTGAATGTTGATGTATGTAGGAATGGTTCCCAAGTGTCAGCGCGACAACCGGTGATCGTTATCCTGCAAGAGCTATCTTCCAAATTTTAATTGCTTTGACTTCAGGACCCAGATTTGCCCTTGTATTCTTGTGGTACTTTTATACAACCAAGTCGGCCAAGACTGTATCAAGTGGATTCGGAACGTTTTTATTATTTGTTGGGATTATCCGTACTGTTTCTTGTGGTGGCTGGGTTTACATTACATCGACTGACGATCATTTAACGCACGATATTACAATGGTCATTTATCTTTTATGTACCTTACCATGGCAATTAGGTGTCTTATATTCGAGCGCATCTGAAAACAAGACAGCTATCAAATGGAGAAAATCTTTGACCGCTGCATTCTTCACAACTTTACCACCCATGATTTATTTTTTTATTCAACACAAGGTGCAAAAGGTTCCAGGAGGTACAACAGTGTATACATTTTTTTTGGTTGACGTATGATTAATTAATTTTTTTTTGTAGCCTACACAACTTACGCCTTCTTTGAATGGTCTTTGATTTTATATGACGTTGCTTACGACGCTGTCACTGCTATCGAATTTCAAAACTTTGAAATTTCTATTGTTGACAAAAGTGGAGCTACTGCTATTATTCCAGAATCGTAAGTTTCTATTGTGACTCTTTGCTCCCTATCGGAAAAACTAATTTTACCTTAACATATTAGCTCAGCAAAATTTGCTTCAAAGTAAGTAGCACCTTCTTTTTTCAATTTCAAATATTTTATTTTTTGGGGGATTTATGGATTTTTCAAATGGATGAAGTTACTAAGATCAGAAATGAATTAAACACTAGTCCTGAGGGAAATATTGCACCATCTACATTGCGTACTATTACCACCTTTGCAGGTTTTGCCACCGAGACATATTTGGGTAAGAAATAAGATAGCTATGGAGCTGAAAAGGGACAGAAAATCTAAACTATTACAACAGCTTTCGTATTCTGGTCTATGCTCACATCATTGACCCTTTTGATTTGGTACTTCCCTCTCTGGTATATGGGAATTTCTGGATTTGAAGCCTTCTTGTTTATCACTTTGTTGCCTATCGTCCTTGGTATTGCACCATTGAGACGTTTGGTTGCCAGATATCGTGGTGTTTTCCATTTGTTATCCTTAGTCGGTGTAGCATCCTATCTCAAATTAGACCCTGTTTGGCGTTTATCCATGACCGCCATTGGTATTGGTATCAGTTTATGTACATGGACAGCCACCTGGATTGAATCCAAGAAATCCACTGGTGATTTGGAACGTTCAGCACTCATTTGGGTTCTTGGTTTGATTTTGCACAACGTTGTCAAAATGGCATGGTTCACCGAAAACCCCATCTGGCCTATTATGAACAGAAACAATGGTGGATTAAACGATGTTGGAATCATTTTGGGCGTCATTGCATCTATCGAAGTTCTCTTCCGTGATAACAGTGTGCGTCGTTCAGCTGAGACCGGTAAGGACCTCAACTCAGTTCAAACTGAAGATAAGAAGATGGGCAGTTCGTTCTTGGCCGCTTGTGGTTTCGGCTCCCTCTTATTTGCTCTTCACTCCATGTACACCGATTCTTCTACTATTATGCGTTGGACTGTTGACGGTTATCCTAACTATGGTCCTGAGCCCGTTCCTTGGGGTGTCGCTACTATTGCCGCCCTTGCTGCTGGTCTTTTGATTTCCCCTTACCGTCGCTTGACCACCAGTCTCCCCTGGTACTTGGTTGGTGTTGGTGCCTGTGCTGTGTTTTACATCTACTCCGCCTGGACTGCTTACTATGGTGGTCTTGTATTGGGTGCTTACTTTACCTCCATCACACCTGCCCTTATTCGCGGTATCTCCACTCAATCTACATTCAAGACCTTATTCACTTCTTTCATGGTCTACAACATTTTAGCTTTAGCCCATGTCTGGGTTGTTGCTTACGAGTTTGTCCCTGGAGGTGTTTATGCTCGTGAAAGAACCGATGCTATTTTAATTACTTTGATGTTGTTGATTGGTTTGGGTGTATGGAACGCTCATAAGCAAGCTGCCCAAGACGTTCAAAGAAAGATGGCTCAATTCCATGTTTTGAAACATGCTCGTTCCATGACCCGTCTTTTCGTTGTTGGATTAATCGCTCTTTCTGCCGTTGTTGCCACTAATCGTGTTGCCAAGGCCAAGACCCCCGTTCCTTACACCACTTCTGAAAAGTCTTTCACTGCTGCTATTTGGACTATTCACTTTGCTCTTGATAACGATATGTGGGCCAGTGAAAATCGCATGCGTGATGCTATTCGTGATTTGGAACTTGACGTGGTTGGTAAGTGATCGTGCCACAAAACCGATAAATTGGGAAAGAAAGATAGGTAGTTGCTAAGCATTCTTAAAAATAGGTTTACTTGAATCTGACACTATGAGAATCATTATGGGTAACCGTGATTGGGCTCAGTCAATTGCTGAGGAGTTGGGTTATTATGTCGATTTCGTAAGTTTCATGTGCATGATTATAAAGGGAGAGAGCGTATGAAGTGCTAAACGATCTTGTTTTTTAGGGTCCTGCCAGTATGAAGCACACCTGGGGTTGTTTGATGCTTTCCAAATTCCCTATTCTTAAATCCGAACATCATCTTTTACCTTCGCCTGTGGGAGAACTTGCTTGTGCCATCCACGCCACATTAGACGTATATGGTCAACCTGTCGATTTCATTGTCAGTCACAACGGTCAAGATGAGAATTACAACGATAGAATTCAGCAAACTACCGAATTAGCACGTATCATGCGTGAGAGTCCCAACCCATTCGTCTTCCTTGGTTACGTCGTAACAAAGCCTCAACAAGAAATTTATCACTTGCTCTTTGACGGCGGAGAGATGAACGATATTGATCCAACTGATTGGGATCGTTGGTGTGAGTATGTTGGTTACCGTGGATTGCGTCGTGTTGGTTATGCTCGTATCAGTCACGGTGGCATCACTGACACTGAAATTCAATCTGGCAAGTTCCAGTTGGTTCAAAACCCTAAGGATTATTGGAAGGCATCTTATGATCGTGTTCATGAGTCACAAGTTAAACCTGCGTTGAGATATCCTCCTATGTTTTATGGAAACGGTGTACGTGGCCATCGTTATCATGTATTTGATGAGCCTCGTTACTTTGCTAATTAAATTATTTTTAATTCGATTTCTAATAAAAAAAATATAAAGCATAATAGTATTATACTTATTTCTGTCATTTCGTGTAACTAAACAAATCATTATTCTCTTGTTATCACAGACAAATGTGGTCTAGCCGTACATCTAGACACAGAGAAAAAAAAAGGTCAACCCGGCCCTCCATTGTTGACGTTTCGAAAAGACCTCGAAATTCCGGGTACATATAGTAGAGACGGTCTCCCGTAAAAACAAACTGGCGATTTACAGAACGCATAATATACACATATCCCCTATTCTTCGTTTTAGACTATCGACCTCTTTCACGATGGTCTCTAACAAAAAGATATCAATTGAAAAAATCTCTGATAACGATGTGAGTCTGATTTATATGTTATTAAATCGATGTATGCCATGTTATTAAGGGGTGCTGAGGAATTCTTCACTAGTGTTTGATGTTGCGTTGTAGCGGAGTCTGTGTTCAATCAAAGAGTTCGTGCAAACGTCTCTTCCTGTAAAAACAAATATATACCCGCAGCAAATAAACAAAGCCTAAGTCGAGAAGGTCTAGCGAACGACGCTTGGTGTACGGAGTTGTGGAATATTTTAATGCTTTGTTGTAGTATGAATGCTAAATGTGTCTTCAAATTATTTGATAATAATAACAGGTACAGGTTCCTACATGTATTTTATTAAGCAATGATGATCTCTTCTCATTCCTCCTTACAGTGAGTAAGGTCGCATGAACACTCAACTTTTGATTGATTGTTTTCCACTCTCGTATGTATTGCTTTAGTGAAGTATTACCTTTCTATTTTATGCGGTATGAATAAAGCGAAAAGATGAAATGTTTACGCACATACAGTAACACCTCAACTTGGGCAATGCTGTCAGACTTTGGAGAAGAATACCTATATACATAACAGAGATTTTATAGCTTGGGAAAAGTATTAATCTCAACTTGCCTTTCAAATATGCGACTTCCAAGAAGTATCACTTTTTGCGTTAGCTTAAATCTTAAATTTCCCAATACCCTTTTGTTTTAGCACACGGCGCCTATTGTAAATGATTTATTATAAACTTTGTATCTAATGCGTGTATAATATTGTATCGGATTGTATCTTCAGCCATTGTTTTCAGGTTTGTTAAAATGAGCTTGAAGGGAGACGTGAAAACAAACCCTACAAACACACGCAGAGGCAATTACTAACGAATAGGAACACACAACACCGCGACCATTATTATTATTTATATTAAATTTTACATTTTATAGAGTCGATGTACATGAGCACGTTCTTTCTTGATATGTGTGATAGTAGTGTATAGATCATTTTAGGCGTCTTATACATACATGATCTGAAAACAAGCACTTCCAAAATGATGGATCTATTTTTAAACAGATGATGTATTGCATAAAAAGTTATTGGATAGGAAACAGCACAGATCAATCATGATTGCACGCACGAGCCTTTGTTTCACGTTCAACTTTATTTATTAGCTTCTTTTTCGTTTTCTTGGCTAAGCCCATTCTATCCACGTTGAATAAGCTGTGTGTTCAGTGATACATAAGCGCAGGCCTCTATAAATGAAAAGATAGGAACACTAAGAACAATGGTGGTATGAAAATGAATATGTGGAATTACCCTTCTGATCAAATTGATAAAAAGCAATTTCCCCTGGATTGTGATCACAAGAAAAGCGAAAAAGGTTCTTTGTTATAATGACTTATTTTTAGGTTCTAGTAGCTTTCGTCATTCAATCTTAATTTATCGAGGGACAGGATTCTAGTCTTTAAATGCCAGTTTGAATCAATATATCTATTAGACTATACTTTGAAGATCATTAAAAACATTGCTTTTTTGCTATTCCAACGGTACACTTCCAGCGAGAGGTATAAACAACAATGTAATCGATTTTTCCCATTTTTAAAATTAACTGCGGACGTGATACAATCTTACACGTTACACGGAGCTACTACAAAAACAACATAATAACAAAAAGTTTTTTTTTACAGTAGCTATAAATTATATGTAGATTGGATAAGTTGGACCTTTCTTTTCTTTTTCTTTTTTCCTCTTTATATATTTGCATTAAATCATATATACATATTGTAGCATTATCGCACTATGGCACTTACAATAGATGATGTCGTTACGCATTATGTTCTATCCAACCACCCTAAAAATAGAGCTCTTATTGACATAAAGAACAAAAAGACGGGAGACTTGCGTTTTATCAAAATCAGGCACAGACTTTCTAAATTTTATGCTGTCAGTCTGGTGGACCCGGTAACATTTGAAGTATTGGCTGAGACCCAAGTCAAAAGTGCTTCTGCTAGATTGAAGCCTATTATTTTACATTTGGATGAGAACAAAAAAGATACTCCAGTTGAACTTCGTGACACTTCTCGTATTGGTTTTGAATGGAGTTTTGTATGGGAAGGAGAGAAGTACAGATGGTATGGATTCATTTTATGCATGAGAAATACTCTATCGCTCACAAAGAAAAATTACATTCGTACGTAGGGTTCGTGAAAGTAGAATGAGTAATTCTTTAGAATGCAAAGCTATTAGAAAATCAGGTATGTGTTTGTTAATAAAAAATATGAACAGAGGTCAATAATAATAATAATATACTAAACATTTCCGAAACGTTAAAAAAAAAGGCGATATTTGCGTTGCACAGTACTTACCGCGTATGTTGAAGGACGAATATTTTGGCATTTTCTCTTTACTTGGATACAATATGCTTCGATGTAACCTGACAAAGTCCCGCGAACTGGAACTTTTGATTTTGATGTCTTTGATGACTTTACTTGATAAATCCGATGATGGAGGTTGGAAGAAAGACTCGATCAGTAAAGGAGTCCAGGAGGATATTATCGGCGGAGGTTACAATCAACCTTCCACAGCGGAACACAACAGCAATAGTAATACTAATAGTGACGTTTTATCCTTTACGTACGAAGACCCGATCCCGAAAAAGTCCCTGCAAAAAAAGTATAAAATAGAAGCTTTAAATGACCAAAAGCTACAGTTGATGCTTGAGAAGGATGTGCGACGATCTCAAAAACAAATCCAGTCAGACCAAAAAAACAAACCTTTGAGCGCTGGAAATAGTCCTTCGCATACCCCTAAAGTATCACCTTTGCCTACACCGTCTGTTTCCACAACCAACGTTGAATCACCACGCATCTTGACTCGGCAAAAGTCTGCGGGTAATCTGAATTATTCAAGAGACAGTTCTTTTGTTTCTAGTAACGATGGGGCCTCAAAGTCAACAAGCACCAAGGCATCGGGTGGTAGACTGTCCAAAATATTCAGCAGTTTATCACATCCAAAACAAACAAATGTCTCGGCGGCAACAGTCACACCAACGGATTCGAAGAACACATCACCTGTTGATGCTAACAAGCATACAACCAGTTATGAGTCCAATGATTCGCCTGGAAATTATAACTTGAGTAAAGTCAGTTACAATAATGATCCTCTCCTACAACAACAACATACACAGCGAAGACAAAAGCAAGCGCAACGACAACAACGGGTTCCTCAATATGAGCATCCCTCCTCCTCCTATTATGATCACCAACGTAGTCTCCCCGTAGGACAACAAATGGCTCGTTTTACAGATGATTTTGCTAACGTGAACTTGAATGGTCATTATGACAATCATCCTGTCAGCGTTAGGAGTATTCGATGGAATCCAGAACCTCTCCTCCCACCTGTTCAACAAACAACGAATAACGCTACCATCCCTTCTTCCATAAACAATACCCCAAACAGTACATACCTAAAAAGAACACCTAGCGGTAGTAGACAACTTTTCACTTCACAACAGATTCAACATCGTAGTCAAAGTCAAGACAGGAGAAGACCACGTATGTTGGATGAACACAGAAGAATGTCTATCTCTGAATACCCATTATATGCATATCATCCTCAACCACCTCCACCTAATCATCCTTCTCAACATTATGGTTATATTCCTCAACCTACCGGAACGAATAAGTATAACCGATATTCAACCTCAGAGTTTTATGCATATCAACAGCAACAACAACAATACGATTATTATCAGTAAAGTGTGGGTGCTTTTTCCGTTTTTGAAATTCTGGCATCAACGATGTTGTGGTTCTTGTTTGTTTTGCATGTGATTAGTGTTTAAGAGAATTATAAATAATAAAAAATGCATTATCTCCTTTCAGCCCTTCTGTTGACATCATTTTCTTACAAGTGCTACGTACCAGACGTATCTTTTATTTGTTTTCGTTTTGTTACAAAACAAATATCCTGATAGTTTCACTTTAAAGGGAATATGTGATGAATGTGTATTATAATAATGTAATGCTGCAAAAAGTCTATCTGGGTTAACTCAGTATCGGTAAAAACTACAACGGGATAGAAAGTTAGTATAAAGAGTTTATAAAGAGTTGATTCTACTACATACATTTCCTACAATGACACTGGGCAAGTCGAATATGTCACGTTTGATTGTGAAACAAAAGGTACAAGGTACAACGCGTTTTGTGGGACTTATTAAAATGCACGTACTGTATACTGCGGAATCCGTATTATCAAACGCATGTAATGCATACTTTTCCCAATACTCTACAGCAGACGGATTGCTCATAAGCTAAAGAAATAAAAAAGGTTTTTTAGTGGATCGCCTGTACAACATTTGCTATGTTACATACTTCGTATATATATGTCTTTTTACTTAGTAATGCATCGCGCGACCATTGTGTTAATAAAGAAAACTCCTTGCCCACAAATGCTATTTCGCCGGTTCTCCTCCAAACTACCGTCGGTGTACCTGAATAACTGATCAATTTCTCATACTCTAGTAATGTACGCTGTAAACATTTCTCTGTAAACACCAGATCGTCTTCTGTTAAATTCATCATTGAGGCCAAAACAGAAGGTCTGAAAAGCGCCAGCGCTCTACTGATTCTCATTAAATCCTCTCTTCCCATTCTATATTTTTTATACATAGCACTAAGTAACAAAATCATAGACGATAAAGACAAGACAACTTACTTTGATTTGACATAATCAATCAAATAGTGATACCCTTCTGCATAACTATAAGGTTTGACTGTACTTGTGTAAACCATGGCGGGAGTCACAATTTGATTTTTACGTCGGACAGAGGGTCCTGTGCTCGCGGTTACAGGACTTGCCACCTTCGCCACAACAGCGCCATCGCCATATGCAGATAATGTAGATATGCCCGATGCAGAAATTTCAGACGCTCCCATTGTTGAAGATGATACAGATGTGATATTATTATTCGTTTCATTGGGTAACATTTGGTTGATCGCACTGGGTGAAGATAAATAGGTTGTATTGTTATTATTATTATTATTATTGTTATCCGCTGTGGGTGATTGATGAGACCAAATACTTCTTAATGCATCGTTGGCAATAGTCGTTTGTACAGGTGAAGTGGAAGCAGTCATAACACTCGTTGATTCAGTCATTGGAGAGTTCAACATGTTTGACAGTATCGAGTACTCGAGATTAGTTGTAGTGGAGCCAAATCCATAATTAAACTGATTGACGGGGAGATTACCTACGTGTTCACTAGTCGTTGGGTTTGGCGTTGCAAGCGAAGGTATTCCCGTGTCTAAAAAGTTTTGCGGTTCAAAGGCATTATTGTTAGAGATAAAAGGTGTTGAGAGAGAGGATTGAGAGCTGCAAGGTGTGCCGGGTGAATTAACAGAGTTGCTGGTATTGTTGATCTCCGAATCTGTTAATCACCAAGTATTTAGAAATTCCTCAGTTCTGAATCGAACAGTTCCAAATCATACCTTCAATATCTTGTAGATATTTTGCTTTTTTTCTAGTACCATCGGTACACGTAGACGATAGGTTGCGTTTAATACAGCGTTGGCAAGGTCGTGCTAAGTTTCGAAATATGTGTTAATGTTTAGATTTATTCGTAATATATGGAATGTCTTCTTACAATCGTCACAAGTAAGGTGTGCCTATAAATCCAAATTAGAGATCACTTTCAAGTGTTAATATGAGGGAATCTCCAAAAAAAGAAATACCTTTTGACAGTGTATACAAGCTCTAGCAGCTTTCTTTTTTCGAGGGGTAGTAGTATTGCCTTTCGACTGTTCAGACTTCATAAAAAGGGTTTATTGTACAAGTTGAAAAAAGAATAATTCCAGACTTTTTGGCTTTATTCGAGGGAAAACTCCGCTAGCAGTGTTTTTTAGACCATACTACATCGAAGACACTCTTATCTTTAAATAAACATGGAATGAAAAGGCAAATAATATCAGGTATTCTTTTTTATTTGGAATAGACTTTACAAAACACCTCGATATCAGCCAATTGTCAAAAAATAGAAGCAATACATGAGTAGGTTGTGCGGGTGTACTGAACCTTATAAGCACAGGCCACATGAATCATTTACTAATGAAAGAGAAAGAACACACTCTTAAGGAATTTTCTATCTATGTATAAACCGAGGCTTGATATATGTAGTCATCTGTAATAAGCGCATAAACTGGCACCTTTATTTTGTTCACTCCCACCATATTCTGAGATACAGATTCCTTCTTTTCATTTTTTTGTTTACTTCCTTCATAAAAATGACAGCGTATATGATAGAACTAAAGTGAGAGCGTATATTGCACTAATTACATTAGAAGCATTTAAATTATGCCATTCAATAACTATGTATTTCAACAAAAGGAACGATATGATCATGGACTCGAACGACAAAAAGTCTCTTATAGTGGAGTCGAGAGACACCCTAAGGTGTCCTCAAGATTACTATTTCTTGGTTCAATGTCTTTGATGTTGTAGGCTCATCTTGTTTTGCCTTCTACATATACCTACCATGTATGAAAGGTTCGAATTTTTCTTTCTGAAATGTTTCTGTGAGATATTAAGTGTATTTACACAAACACTTATAAATCATAGAGTGGATAATTTTGAAGGTTCACTATCTTTACATTGCATTCTTGATAGCGATACGTATGTATTCTTTTACCTTCCTTTGTTGAAATGAGAATTGTACTTTTGAATCTTATTTACCGCCAGAATATAACGCATTGCCAATTATTTTTCATGTGTAATCCCATGCAAGTTTTTAGCTATTCAAGTCATTCAAAATAGATTTTATAAAAGGAGTATATTTTTTATTATAAGAGTATCAGTAGGTGAAAAAAGGGATAAAAATTAGTTGATTTGGTTCTACTTGTATAATGTTGTATAAAAATGCAATATGATAGTAATGAAAGAAAAAAAAAAGGTAAGCTACTTCATTACTAAAAGAGTGAGAGAGAAAAAGAAGGGGTATTTAAAGGACATCAACATCAGCATCGTTTGCAACATCGTAGAGTTTCAAACACGCAAGGAGATCATTGAGAATGTTTTCGAGCTCGACGTTGTTATCACTAACGTCAATAAGGTTACGCTTCAAGACTTTAGCTCTAAGGTTGTTCAAGACATCATGGATATCCAAATTTTTGGCAATGTCGTTTCCAACATCATGAACATCAACATTGGTATTCTTGACGTCAACAGCACCACGACGAGTGAGAACTCTGGCATCAGCATCGTTAGCAATATCATGGGCGGAGAGGTTTTTAAGAAGATCATTGAGGATGTTGCAGAGTTGGACATAGTTATCTGAAACTTCAACTGCATCACGCTTGGCAACTTTGACCTTAGGATTGTTTGCAACATTATGTAAACGAAGATTTTTGAGGAGATTGTTGAGGATATTTGTGAGGCGTACAGTGTTTCCGCTGGCCTTAACTAAACCACGCTTAGCAACGTTGACTCTAGCATTGTTAGCAACATCGTGGACATCAAGATTTTTGGCAGCATCGTTAGCAACGTTGTGGACGTCAACGTCAAGACCAGTTATTCTAGCCAATCCACGCTTATCGTTGTGGCCACATTCGTTACAGCTATCATCATCACCAGAATGGTCGTCGCCATCGTCGTTGTGGTCTTCACCATCGTCACCCCAAGTACCAGAGTGGCCTTCACCATCATGACCCCAGTTGCCGCCAGATTGACCTTCACCATCGTGACCCCAATCGCCACCAGAAACACCACCGTCACTTGCAATCAAAGCGGTGAGATCGTTGAGAATATTAGTGATTTCAACACCCTTGAGAGCATCGTTGAGAACATTGGAGACACCGACGTTGTTATTGCTGACATCAACAAGAGATCCACCAGAGTGGCCCTCACCATCGTGGCCCCAATCACCACCGTCATGTCCTTCACCGTCATGACCCCAATCGCCACCATCGTGGCCTTCACCGTCATGATCCCAGCCACTGTGACCTTCACCACAATCACCACCACAACGAGCAACGAGATTAGTGCTTTGCTCAGAGTACAAAGAACGAGCAGAAACAGCAGAAACGAAAATGCTGGCAACAAGACCAAGGGGAACGAATTTCAAGAGCATTTTTTTTGTAGATTATTGTCTGTGAAAGTTAAATAGGATGAGTATTTAGAGGAATTGAAATGTCAAGTAGATTTTTTTGTTTTACCTCTGAGAGTTGTATTAAGAGATTGGTTTATTGGTTTTTTTTATTTTTCTGAAAAGTGGGAAACACCTTTATCTTATATAGTTTTTTTTTTTTCAAGGATGTCTTGCTCTTCTCAGTAGCTCTTACCCTCACTTGTTTAATAATCAGGGATCAAATCAGACTATCTAGAATAAATTTGAAGGGGGAGTTTTTTTTTAAGGTACAACACGATAGCCTAAATAAGAATTTTATCCAGTGACTTGAATGGTCGATCATGCAGTAGCATGCAGTATAAACCAAAATTGTAGGGCATAACGTCTTTATTTATTTGAACGTATTTGTTACAGTTACTATCAAAAAAGTTTATATCCGGTTCACATTACTATATTTTCAAAGGTATTTTTCTGCTCTTACATAATTCCATGAATGAAATCAAGATGAGAGCCTCGCATCATTACTAAAGCCAACTTAAAACAGAAAAAAATAAAGGGGTTGGATACAACATATATTTTTGTTGTTTCTGTTGTTCGTAAGATTATTAGGCTATGTATCAGGGACTTTGGGAGAAGTAAACGCAAGTAGGCTACTTTTCACATCATGCAAAAACCTTTTGCTAAAGTAAGAAAAAATCAAGATTTTATTTTTACAGTTACACATTCGTAATCTTAAAGTTTCTTATACATCATGACCTGTGCTCTTTATCTGCTGCTGAAAATATAACAATTTTAGGAGAAACAGTATTCATAAATGATACTAATTCGCTTTTCTGCTTTCATTATAGACTTATGACGATATCGTATGTCGAATAACGGAATTGCATCGTAATTTTGGTTCCTATCAGATGTGGAAAGTATGTTGTATTTTTTTTTTTTTTTTTTTTTTTTTTTTTAGCAATGTTGACACTGCACATGTTTTGCATTGCATGTTTATGCTCATCAGTCCAACCAAAATATTTTTTCAAACAAAGCTATAAAGAACATTCTTTAGGATAGTATGCATAGAGAACTCACACTCTTTGTTTGGATCTACTGTGCATAATTTTCTACGGCCACAACAGTGCGGATAGCTAATTTGCGCACTAAAAATGTGCGACAGTAAAACTTGAAAAGAGTACGTATCTTCACAACCGGTTATGAATTCATGACTTAATGCAGCACATTTATACCGTTTTGTTGTAGATTTTTAGCAAAAAATACAGAAATAAGTTACAAGATGTTGAACCTATTTTACATGTGCTTAATGTCATTTACAATCAATTCAACTCAACTATCAGTGTAGAAGAAATACTAGGAGAAACGTCTTAAAGGAGAGAACCACCCTACTTTTTTGTTTTAGTTGAGCCAATTTATCTAAAAATACCCCTCTCCGTGTGACACAGAGCACTATATTTGTAATTTTATCGTGGCAACATCTCTATACGATTGAAACGACCACAGGTTAGGATCCATCACATTACCGCTGTCAAGAAATACTCTTTACATGAAAGCAGATCAAATGCCTCATGCTCTTACGATAGTTGCTAATGACGGTCAGTTCCATGATTATTGAAAATAAATAAAAGCCACTTTCAGGGGTGCTTTGCAAAATCACTCATTATTTTCGATGTGAGACTACAACTTTCAACATACGTCTAGAGGTGGATGGCAAACGATAAAAAAACTATCATTATTATAATGGATCATCAAGAGTAGGTTTATTTTAGGAATATGGCTATAAATATGATTAAAGGTGCTACTTGTATTAACGCTAATGGATACATATCTAACAGCTCGACAACATATACGAGATGCAATACGAAAATCAAATTATTGTTAGGCATACAAAATATAAAGGAGAGGTTAAGGTTTGTTCCCCTTCGGAGAGCACTGCTCAGCTTAAACGGATTTGGCTACATTCTTGCCCACTCTTCCAATCTTGAAGTCTCTGGCCATTGTCAAAGTACTGCGTCTAGTTAAAGTTCCAGTTTCGTCGGCCTCATCAGGATCAATCATTTCGTCAAGAATGGCGGCAAGAGATTTGCTTCCCTTTTCGTCATCATTTTCATCTTCGTCCTCTTCCTCTTCGTCTTCATCCTCCTCTTCTTCATCTTTTTCTTCGTTTTGCTCAAAATTTCCATTAGCTAGAAGCTCGGCTATGTCGTCCTTGGTAATTTCTTTGGATTCCTTTTCAGATTCTTCAGTATCTTCGAGTTTTGTAGTGTCTTTGGAATCTTCACTTGCTTCGGCGCCTTCCGCACTTACAGATTCTTCATTACCATCACCGTCCTCAGACTCTTCATTACCATCACCGTCCTCAGACTCTTTGCTGGTATCACCGTCTTCAGATTCTTCGCTGGCCTCAACGTCTTCAGATTCTTCGTTGGCTTCAACATCTTCAGATTCTTCGTTGGCTTCAACGTCTTCAGATTCTTCATTAGCATTGATGTCGTCATTACTGCTATCTTCAACTTCAGATTCTTCATTGCTTTCGGTGTCTTCGGATTCTTCGGATAATTCATCCTCCTCAGATTCAGCACTGACTTCAGGAGATTCATTGTCTTCATCCTCGTTTTCTTCCGTAGAACTAGATACTTCATCATCGGCAGCTTCGTTATTATTGTGTGATTCATGATGGCTGTGACGACCAGAACCTTTTTTAGAATTGTTTTAGAAACAAGCCGATTGTATAAAAATTACAAAAGCAGATATATACCTTGACGATGGTGATTCATACCGCTGCTACCGTGGCGACCATGTGATCTACTTCCACCATCACTGGCAACATTGATATGGGCATTGCCTCCAATACCGTGAAGGTTTACTCCATGGAGAATATTGTTACCAACGTTGTGAACACCGACATTGTTTCTCTCAACATCAATCGTTTCACGAGCAACGAGGACATTTTTCATGTGAGAACTCTCTCTGGTCAATTGGTTACTAATTAATTCTTCAGAGTAAAGAGATCGAGCAGAAACTGAGGCTATGATAGTGCTGGCAATAACACTTAAGGGTACTAATTTCATATGCATTTTTGGTAATCTATAAAAATTATTTGTCAAGAAATTGAAGTAGTCAGCACGGCGTAAAATTGAATCATAAAACAAATGTCATAAGCATCGCAGTTCAATTTGTTTTTTCATTTAAGGCACATACCTATTTAGTGATCCTGGGTAGGAAAATGCTTATGTTTGGACAATTATTTTTTTAGGGCAATGCAAAGTAGTAGTTGCTTTTATATACTTTCATCCTCTGCAAGTGCTCATGTTATGTATACTTTCAAGGTACATCCTTCATCATCTATTGTTTGTGATCTGCTTGGGAACAGTAGTTGTAAGCAAGTGAATATCAATAAATAGGCAATGCACTCATACACCAGGAATAAGAAAAAAAATTGGTTCGCATGCAAATTTTTATTGTTGAACTGCAGATCTTTCACACTATAAGAGTGAGAGTCCATTATCTGCCTGAATTCATAAAATTGGTAGTCATGATTCAATTATAGGGTGGCATTATTCACTATCGATTTGTGGATATACAGAAAAAAAATCACCTAGTAATGCTCAGGGAAGAAGAGACTTTCTCTGGTGTATAATTTTTTCTTCGCAAAAATTACATTGAATGCAAGTGTCACGAACAAGAAATCCGATTTACATGATCAAAACAACTTTTCGTGAGGATGCACATCAACTTCTTTTCAGCGTGACATTCACAATATGCGAATTATGACTTCTACGCCTTTCAAGCAATTACCATACCCTCTTCTTTGCTTTGGAAAGGGCTTTCCAATGTTAATTTTTTTTGTATCACTATGTCAAATGGTGGCAATTACAGTAGTGAGTTTATACATAATTTGTCGCCACCCTCCTATATTTTCTGGGAATTGACAGCAAGATGTTAATTACTTTTACTGGCACTATATAGACGAGATCGGGAACATCCCCTATTTACTCCTATTTTAGATTTTACTCTGCTTATTACGAAAGCCTTTGAATAGCGGTAAGTTATGTCTGTAAGGGGAAATCTATAAACGACTCAAAGTTTATGTGCGCGTAAATTTGTTTAGACCCCTATAGTCAAATATAAAATTTGTGGGCTTGCATGAGACGCATGGAAGGTTGCTGTACATGTTGTCAATATATAAAGTTACGTTTAAGAGTTTTGAATACAGTACTTTATTTTCGAAAGATCTCAAGTACTTGAAAGTATGTACTTGAAAAAATCACTTAAAAAAGATCTTCGGAAAGTGTATATTTATATTGCACGGATCTTTGTACCTACATGCGTAAATTGCGAATTGCACTTTTCATCAATCCATATTAGAAAAATGCTAATACAAATTAAGCAGAGTTATTTGGGGTTGTCATGTCAAAAGCAATATTAAAATTGAATATAATAAAACATATGGATTGAAAACCATCTGTATATTTCAAATATCTGCTGTGATTTGAGAAACATTTAGATAGTTCTGCTCTCTTACGTAAAAATAGTTTTATATTTGAAGCACAGATTACGTACACCAAGGATACAATGCTTTACGCACGAGCAATTTTAACACTCAGAACCAAGTTCTGGTTTTAGCTATGTACACACACATGTAAAGACTGTGAAGTAAAGTTGAGTTTTTTGTTTTTCTGTATACAAGCGTATATTACGCGATTACTGCATTGTATTTGTATTCCAGGATCTCTAAAAAACGTCATTGTAGTTACAGCGTGTCATGAATAGCTTACATACATAAACCGTTGTGATTTTTGCTCATATGAGAGGCAAAAGTTCTGAATGCATACCTATATATGTGGCCAACCTTCTTATGTCTACACGAGTTTACGCGAGAAAAAATGTATGCCTAAAAGTATATACTCGTCGCTGTTTCCGCTGCCATAAAGTTCTTCCCACTGCACGTATGTAAGCTAATATTCGTATGAACATCGGGCTATAAGAGAATAGACTTCACTACAGAGTATGTAGATTACCTCCACTGCGTTTCATATTTATGGCCAAACCTAAAGCGTTGCAATTCTGAATCAATGCAGCACATTCTCTATAATTTGAAATACACTTCTTGACAGAAAATCATACACATAAAGTTGAACACTAGAAAGGCGATTTGTTCCGATGCTAGTGATCGCTGGTGCATGGATTACAACTAAAGGCCAATGTGTTTATAGCAAACTTCTATTTACAATTATCATTAAAAAGTCAAATATGATCTTCAACATTGAATACAACTAGATTGGATTATATTGTATGGAAGCTCAATATACAACATTTTACGATTCAGAAGTTATGTGAACATGAAGCAAATGCAAAACACCAGGTGTCTATGCTCACCTATTATTAATAGATGTTATGGAAACAGTTTTCACAGTTGGGAGATTTGTGTATTTGCGGATAAGTCTTAAAAAACAATCGACTCCTCATCTAACACAGATAGCGTGTGTTGGACTCTATAAGAAAAACTGGCAGAATACCCATAGTTATTTAGTCTTGAGGGTATGAACAATGATAATGTAAAAGTAACGATCATTACAGCTCAGTCGCGCCGTTATTTATCGACATTTTCATGTCATTAGGAGTAGCACGTATTTGATTGATTGATATAAAAAAAGTTGTTTATTATTGGGTCATGATGCCGCAGTGATGGAAGTAAAGTTAAAGTAGAAATAGAAATAGAAGTCAATATAATCGTAGGCAACGAAAAAAAAAATGATAGGATTGTCGACGAAGATTTTAGAACATTTAACAAAACCATAAGTGTCGTGTACTATTAACGACCAAATATGTCATCAACATAATTGCCGGCATTGCTGGGAGGAGGGGATTGTTGAGTCGATCCGTCAGATTCACCATCCTCACCAAGGATATCATCATTAATAAAAGAACGGCTAATCAAACCTTCAAACTCACCACCCTCACTTGAGATGCCATCATCGGAAAGAAGGGAACGGCCAATCAAACTATCATATTCACCACTCTCACCTGAGAAATCATCACCAAAAAGAAGGGAACGGCCAATCAAACTATCATATTCACCACCCTCACCTGAGAAATCATCACCAAAAAGAAGGGAACGGCGAGTCATATCATCAATGAAGTTGGGAAATTCGTTTGCTTCTTCTTCTTCTTCTTCTTGTTCATCTTCTCCTGCAATAAAGACTGTATAGTGTTCATATAAAGATAAACTCATTAGAGTCTCTGGCCACTGTAGATTAAATCGCCCAACTAATGATCTTACCATAAGTTGTTTTAGGAGCAGCATCTCCTTGTTCATTAAGATTGTGGACCGCACGAGCAACCATTTCAGGGCGGTTAAGTCCACGCTTGCTGAGAAGGGACAGTCGGAGATTGGTCAAAATATTACTTAGACTTGTGCCTTTTAGTAGATTGTTCCCGATATTATCGGCAATGACTTTGTTATTTGAGATTTTAACCAGCCCATCAGCATCGGCAGAAACCATGAGGGCAGCAATAGTCAAGCCAAGAGAGACGAATTTAAGTTGCATTTTCACTAGATAGAATATAGTATGTAATGATGAACAAAATTGCAAACCAGTGAAAATATCTCTACTTTTATACTTCACGTTTCAATATCCATCGAGTTGATAGATGCAGACATTTGTTTTATTTGATCACAATATCATGTATGTAACTGGCGTTTCGACATTTGATAATATAGAGGGTAGAAGGTTTGTTATTTAGTTATACCTTTTGCTGTGTGCATTATACAACAATTAATTGCATGATATACATGAAAACGATACTTTCCTACTACTAAGACTCGTGATCAAAGTGCTTCATTTCGCGACTGCTTGAACATCAGAAGACGATCAAATAAATTTCAGTTTACGCTATAATACGTGTTGAATGCACAGCGTATTTTAGTCACTGTTATAATTGGTACGTATGTACGTTTTACGAACAGCTTTTCACGCTGTCACTTTCTGTTAAAACTCATGCATGCTAATAAATAAATCTCGACTCAAACATAGCAATTACTTGTGTGCAAAAGATAAAGCCTTTAAAATATTTATAGAAAACGATGGCTGTCATGTAAGTCAAACGGTTTTATTTATTTACAAGGGCATGATCTTCATAATTATGTTAATTTTTAAGAGTTCCGCATGCATCAAAGTCATGTCATCCTCGGTACATATGTAGCATTTTACTTAATCTATAGGTCAACACAGCCATAGTAAACGAAATGATATTAGAGGCCACGTATATTTACAAAGTAATAGTATAGATGGTACATACAGCATCACAAATTAATCCGGTAAATATGCATGTAATGCTCGAGCTAATATTGAACTTATTACAGTAGTTACAATTTCTGGATGCCTTATGTTTGTTGAGGGCGTTTTTGTCTGATACAATAATCGTAAAAGTTCCCATCTCATAATGTGCATGGTTTGAAGCATAGAAAGAAATTTCTTTTTATGTGCACATATCTCTTTTGAGAGAGAAGTTAGTATTCGAAGACGGAATGTATGTATATACAGGCATAACACCTATGCATTCCATCGACATAGAGAGGTGAAGATAATACATACATCGAATCATTTCAATAAACAAACAGACAATTAGCGAGCAAAAGCGCAATTATGATCAATCAGTATTGAACTAGGAGCGAGCTCAATTTTACGTAGCTCAGTGACACTCGTTAAATACGTTCGTTAAAAGTACATCTGGCAGTCCCATCGGGAAGAATGGACCTTATCTTTGAGAAAAAAATCATTCTACGCCTGTGCACATGATACGAAAGCGCTTTCTTTATGCGACGAATGCCACTTGCATCTCTGAAAGTACGTATGATATAAACATCGGATTTCAGCAGGGACACATAACCACCGCGTTAAGTAAATACAATTTTGACCTACTTCCAGAAAAAATCGGATACATTCGTATGTACAGCATCATCTAATTGATACATAATGTTATCGAGAAATTGTGTGATATATGTTATGCATAGTTCGAATGGTTAAAAGACGTACATAAAAATGAGCTCCTCTCACTCATTTACATAATATCGCAACAAAATCATAATTTTAAATTTTTGCTTTTCAAGTAGGAGACTTTTGTGGTTTATAGTTTTCTAAAACTAATTAAATTGCATGTGGTTTTAAAGATCGAAAAAGCTTCTGCATTTCGAAAAGACCAAATTTAGCTATTGGAACAAAATTGATATGAGTACAAAGTCTTAAAGTGCATTCAACAACTTCCACTTACCTATTGGTACCTGCATAGCTAAAATAGAACGAATGGTATCTTCCACTTGTTGAATTGCATCAGTTTGAAAATAAACCAGCACAAGGAGAGGCATTTCAGATATATCAGACTGAAGTAATCGCGTCAGTATTTCGGATAAATCATTCTGTTGAAAATGTGCGTTGAGAATTGGATTTTTTGATCATCTAAACCATATACGTGTATACCTGTCTTTTCAGAAACTGATCGGCCGATAATAACATAAGGCAAATTGAAAGTAGGACGAGTCTAATTACATTTAATTAAATTAAGGGATTCTACGCAAAGTGAGTTTACGTATTTACCTTTCGTTATTTGTGGTCCCGAGTATTTTTAAAATTACAACAGCCTCTGCCTCCATTAACTTTATACCAAAATAGCCCACTATGCCAGCTAGTGCGCGCATAGCGCATGAAATTTCAACGTGATTACTCACAAGATCAGACTACTCATTGACTTTAACAATCCATTCTACCTGATAATTTATATTGTTTTAAACCTACCGACTGTGCATCAATATCTGCAATAATGCGTTGCTTCATCTTTATAAAATACTGTCCACTATTAACAGACTGTGCCTGAAACCACATTGAGTTTCCATGAAACATTCCATTCAAAAACTCGACCTGGTGAGCTGCACTTGTCAATACATACGGCGCTATTTTCTTTCCTCCAATTCACACTTACAGTGTCACGGCAGTACATTATTGTTAATTTAGTGACCAGATCTGGTAATACTTGCATCTCAACTGCTTTAAAACGAGTCATATAAGCATAGTCTGGATACTCTTCAACTATTTTAAAGATCATCTCGCTTGGTTAACAAAGGTTAGTGAGGTTACTGTTTCAAACTTGTAAAATATTTACAAACCTGAGTCTAATCGAGTTCACCGACTTGTGCGCACCTTGTAGTAACTGGTCAATAAACTAAACACGTATAAGTTGGGTATGAGTGATAGACTTGAAATGATGTTTCTTTGCAGTCTTACATCTTTATAAATATACTTGTCGTTTCTCACTAGTCCTTGTATTAAATCACTTCCTGTCGGGATATGAACGAATCCTTTCAATAAAAACTAAGTACAGTGGCATAAATAGCAATTTACAACAGATTTGACTACAATTCCTTCACATACCTTCCAAGGTGATCTGTCTTCGTCTTCCAGTTGAATGTCGTTATATAATTCGATAACTTCAAATACCAATACGCCGTTCTCTTTCAAGAACACTTCACTAGTCAACCGACGCAGGTTGGAACGTATATTCTTATTTATTTCATTGATCGGGCCAGATTCTATGTTGATCTGTATATAATAAAGTTCACATAATGCTTCACTAGAGTATGAAATCAAGTGTTAGAAAAAGCTTTTGCGATTTGAAGCATTTTTCTCGATAACTTTACAACTTCCAATCGCTTTCCCCTATTGACTTGTATTGAACCTTTTCAGAAATATAGCGAGGTTAGTACGTGACAGTTCTCTCTCTTTCTCTCGTTCTCTATCCCCCTCTTTATTTTTACCAAAGCTTCTTCTAATCCTATCTTTGAAGCTGTTCTTTTGAACTCCAGAAACCGATTCTTCAGATTTCTTTCAACTTCGACATTCATTGTGCAATGTCAAAAAGTAAAAAAGTTGCCAAAATGAAGAAATGCAAAATTGAGTTTGAAATTTTCTCGACATTGAACATCCATCGAATGTCAGGTTCAGCTTTTAGAACGAAGTGGAGGAGCATGTATGTGCCAAAGATAAAAGCATACAACCCACTTTTACAATTGAAAGTACGCAAGATGAAGAGAATAGTTCGTATGTCTAAGCCTGAACAGACAGTGATTGTGTACCACACGCCGGTGTGCCCGTCAATTCCTGCGGTTTGACAAAAGTTAATATCACTAATAGGGAGATCACCAGCCATTCTCGTAAATACAATGCTCGTAGTAAGAACGAAGACCAAAAAACGAACGTCTACCCACATCGAGCATTTTGATGAGTAGATCTTTGCTATATAGTACAGATTTCGTTCGTTGTATATTTTCAATCAAATACAATTCTTACAAAAATCTTAAATGCAACAATTTTTCAACTTAAAAGATAAAAACAGGGTTTATTTTATAAGAACTCAAAAAACTATAGGTGTACAGATTGTCCACTTCTCCTTCTTGACGTAGTCTTTGCAAGAACTTTCTCTGCTCATACAACACCGCAGTTGTCAAGACTACTAAGAGAACTGCTGTCGCTAGCTTTTTCCGACACAGAGTGGACGAATGATGTAAAGTTAACACCATGTCATCTGTCTTTTGTTTTTTCGGTGGTTGTTGGGTTACCGATGACAAGGATGACTCTTTTAAACTTGCTGACCTTGGACGAAGCTGATGCTTTCGACCTATTGATTGTTTCTGACAAAGCAGCAAAGTACTGCTGCAACAATTGGTGACAGATTCTGATCTTTTGGTCCTTGTTCGAATACTATGGACGGCTGGGGATACTGTGAAAGCAGCAGCAGCAGTCAACTTATCATACTCTCTTAGTTGATATATTAATTCCATGTTGGGTCGAATTGCTGGTGCCCTTTCTTGAACATATTTTAATGCACAATTTAAAGTCCAGTTTTGACCCTGAATATCCGTATTTTGATGTTGTGATTTGTTGATAGCTAATTTTTGTCGAGATAGATAAAGTACGTATGCAATAATTAATGCAGCAGATCGTTCAATTCCTTGTTGACAGTGAACTAGGATGGTGCGACCTTTACTGAGAGCTGATTTAATTGTTGAGATAGCACTTGCAAATTCTGATTTTGCAAGGTTGCTTTGGGTGTGTGTCCAACAAATATGATGGTATTCTAACGAGGTGGTAATGTTTACTTCGCTTGCTACATTGATAATACAATTGATATTTAACGCATTTAATTGAGCTGCATTGGAAGCGTTGTGATATCCACCTAAATATAAATTGGGTAGAATACAAACAGGACCCTGCTTGTAAGAGTCATTCACTTGCTGCACAGTGTCGTTTTCACTGCTTTGAGGGATGGATGGTGTTACAGAATTTGACAGTTTCAAGGCTAATTTTTTGGGGTTCTTCTTTTTGCTGTTATTGTTTAGTGTGCAATTATAATTGTACATTTTGGATACTTTTTGATATTGATTCAGTACAATAAAATGAATAGGGAAAGAAAGAGAGAGAGAGAGGTTAATAGGAAAGGAAGAGTGGTTAAATAACAGAATGCATGCAGATCCCAATATTAATTAATATTAGCCAACCAGCACTAACTATTATATTTGATATATGTGAAAAGGAGGTAATGAAAGCCCTTGTTAAAAGTGAATTTATTGTATTGTTACTACTATGGTATGTCATCAATATATATTATAATAATATAAGATCTCCTATTAATTTATCATACGAAGGAGTGTGTTCAATTTTTTGTTCTAGAAAGGGGCAAGACAAAGCAACGTACCTTTACTATTTGCGCGCGACAGCTGAGTCATTATTTCGTATAGTCTATACTCCTTTCACGTAGATCTTAACCATGCAGACGCGGTACGCTTCGTTCTACAAAAGTAATATTAAATTCACCCATTTCGCAGTCAAGACAAGTGTGTGTGTTTTGTATAATTTCTATGAATAAATTTGTGTATGTGTTTGTGTGTGTGTTTTATTAAAACTCAAAAATATCTTTATATGTAATATTTTAAATTTAAGCTTGAGCACCGAGAGTGGGGAAAGCAGAGGCATCTTGGAGGTTGACAGCGGGACCGTTGTTGGCCTTGGGGGCACGACGACCGTTGTTGTTCTTGTTACCACCACGACCACCACGACGATCGTTCTTGCGGAATTCAGGACGAGACTTCTCTTGGAAACGTTGTTCAATGTCAACGAAGACCTTTTCCTTACGGGTCTTTTCGGTGGTCTTCTTGGAGGTCTTGGATTCCTTGGAGACGTAGAACTCCTCGAATTCCTCCTTGGCGAAGGCAACGGTACCCTTGAAGGCAGATTCATCAGCATCGTTGGCCTTACGGGCTTCGGGGAGAGAGACCTTCAAAGACTTGTTGGCCTTTTCAGCCAAGTATTCTTCCAAAGTCTTGACTTGCTCTTCTTCCTCAACAGGAGCAGCAGATTCTTGCTCGGGAGCATCAGGGTCAGCAGGATTGAGAGTATCCTTGGCGGCTTCAGCTTCAGCAGTTTCGGCCTTACCCCAACCCTTGTTGATCTTCTTCTCAGTGTCACTAAAAAGATCCATGTTCTCAGTATTCCCCATCCTGATTTGTATCCTCTTACGTTTAAAATAAATCAACTTACACAATACCGGTACCGGAGTGACGATCGAATTGACGACCACGTTGAGGACGACCTTCCTTTTGTTGACGACCACCTTGACGCTTAGCGTTGGAACCCTTAGCATTACGAGCAGCTATAAATCAAAAATTTGGTTAATATTTTCTCTTCTTGCAAAAAGAAAAAAATAAAGAAAAAAACACGAGATCGTGTTCTCCCCTCCTCCCAATGCTGCAACATGAATAGATCTCACAGCGAGAACTTTCGATAAACACAAATCTCGGCAAATATTGAAGCAGCAACACTTTGCTTGTTCTGTGATTTTGTTGTTTGCAGTGGTGAAATTTAAGGTTAAGGTGTCCCTGAATCTTCCAATTTGACATTTATCTGACATGTATTTAAGACAAAAAATGAAATGATCTGCATGTGACAAAAGACTAAGTCGAGTTCAATGCACTTTGTTGATTTGTTGTAGTGTGTTGCTGTTGTTGTTGCAGAAAGGGAGGGAGAAAAGAACACTTTTTCATAAAAATGACCAAAAATAAATTCAACATTTACCATCCTTGTTAATCTTGGAAACGTTCTTCTTGTCAATGACAACAGGAGCGGCTTCTTCCTTGACAGGTTGGGGACGAGCGACCTCACCGTCACCGAGGATGTCAAAAAGGTTCTTAGAGTAAGTGGACATATCTATAAAAGAGCTTGTTTGCGATGGATTACTCGATCGAGAGGATGGATGGATGGATATCGCAAAAACACAAAAGGAAGATTTCTTTAATTGCAACTGGTTCTAAAATTTATAAAAAAAAAGTGCAAGGCCCTGTGTTTTCATAAAAATTAATTTTCCGCTTGGGCTTGTAAAGATTTAATTTGCTTGCCAAATAAGCATATGTGTCGTATATAAACCAATATGTAGAATAATAGGACTTGACGCGATGAGGTTCTACTAAAGTCATATATGCTATTTTATATACTTTTAGTAAGAAAAGTTGATGCAGAAGGTGGCTGTGTAGCCCACTTGGTCGAGTCATTTCTCCTCGACGTTAAATGAAGACCTCATCGTATATTTAAGGATGTATATGATAACTTTTTTTCATTTGAAAGGCATTTTAAGTGTATTCAGACCACTTTGACGAAAGAGTAATTTGCAATACTTCTATCCTTATCCTAGGAACATAGGCGAAGAGCGCGTGCACAGAGCTTTAAAGTCTGTTTTCGAATTCCGTGAAAAAGAAGTTACCAGCTTGACTTTTATAATTAGCAATATCTATATGGTAGTATAGTGGTTGCAAGAGAAAAAGGCAAGATTGGAAGTTCAAGTTACTTAATGTACTTGTAGCACAGTCACTGTTTACTTTGATTCGCTATAACTCTATCAATTGATTGTGACAGAGGGTGGAGTTACTGTCATTGCAAATCAGTTTCATCGAGTAAATGTATTTTGAGGGTGGAGCTAGATGTAATTTTTGATTTGTGTATTATGCACATGCTACACATGAAGCTATTTTACTTTTGCAAAATGGGTTGAATAGACCAATTTTATATCGCTGGTTGTAATTCATGTTTACGTGCAAGGGCAGCAAGAAGTTTATTCGAGAGCTATATATAAATTTAAGCAGTAAGAGACACGTTTCCAATTTCTAACACAAACAATAGTTTATAGAACACCTGCAACTATTGTCATTGTCATATTTACGTAAAAATGATCTTGTGTGGTGAATGAATTCCAAGAGTTCCAGGAACAGAATTTTGTTGAAAATTTCAATACTTTCTCAAAGGGGGCATTCAAAATATACTTACAATTCAGGAAAATGTATTCTCTGCAGTCTTTTCTCAGGAAATGAATACAACCATCGCTGTTCGTTCGTTGTACATCCTAATTAAAAAAAAATATTATACAGACCGTTAAAAAAAAACCAGGAGGAGTATATTTCACTGAATGATACAAACGCAATAGTCAAAGTTTGTTCCTGGTGTATATAATATAATCAAGGGTTAAATGGGATACTCTCACAGCTTAAACGGGAGCTTTGACGGTTCATATAGTACCGACTAGTGTAATCGCTCAAAATGAACAATGATATAATGCACATTTTCCCGTAAAGTACATCAGCCTCAGAAGTGAATCTGAGCAAATCAACTTCTTGTCGTTCCCTGACAACTAACCTTCTTTAGATGCTATTCTGAAACATAATACTTTTAAACGTATTCGGCCAGGTCTGTTCAATCTTTGAAGGACAAGACCAGGAAAATTGGTGTAAATAGTTTCAACCTAATAATCAGCACGATTCTGCTACTTGCGCTATAAGACTTGGCGTCATCTTAATAGCTATCAATATATAAACTTTTGGAGTAAAGATCTACGCATTTAAAAATAACGCTAATATGGTCCGCTTTTTTTTTTCCACTAATGAGAGATAAGCTATATTATCTGAACACAAATATTTTTTAAAAGAAAAATCACGACAGGAGAGATAAAAATAGATTTTTATACAAAATATAATACACAAAATTAATAAATTTAGAGGAAGGCAATAAATGTTGTTGCCACTAACGATAATAAGATGGTAGAACTAATGACAATGTTGTTGTTTGTTTCAGCAGAAGAGCTGGAACCTCCATTAGGGTTATTCGCAGCATTAGCAGCATAAACATCGCATTGTAATTGTGCAGGTTTGGTGTAAGTCACATTATTAAGCTGAGCAGCAATTTGAAGGGCGTTTCCTCTGTTGTAAAAATCGATTTCTAAAAAGGTGGGTTGACGTCCAAAGGTTTGTGTACATAAATTGGCAACTCTCAAGAGGGAACCTTCGCTGTTGGTGACATTGGCTGTACCTTTCTGAGGAATCTCAATGATAGTCTGAAAGTTTCTCTAGGTATTTGAGTGACATTTGTATACTACCCACGACATATGAAGCTCGTTAATTATAGTACACCAAAATTAATAAATTTAGAGGAAGGCAATAAATGTTGTTGCCACTAACGATAATAAGATGGTAGAACTAATGACAATGTTGTTGTTTGTTTCAGCAGAAGAGCTGGAACCTCCATTAGGGTTATTCGCAGCATTAGCAGCATAAACATCGCATTGTAATTGTGCAGGTTTGGTGTAAGTCACATTATTAAGCTGAGCAGCAATTTGAAGGGCGTTTCCTCTGTTGTAAAAATCGATTTCTAAAAAGGTGGGTTGACGTCCAAAGGTTTGTGTACATAAATTGGCAACTCTCAAGAGGGAACCTTCGCTGTTGGTGACATTGGCTGTACCTTTCTGAGGAATCTCAATGATAGTCTGACCAATTGGGAGTGTACCGTACAAAAAGTGATTCATGACATACATATATTCTTGAGGACTGTTGGGTTCCTTGGGACGATCGATTTCACATCTAAATGATGTCTCGTTGTGGTTATCATAAGGAGTTTCGAAAACATAATCCCATTCACGCATAAGCCATGGATATTGATTAGGCATAGCTCCCTCATCCATAAAGTTGACAACTCTCTTTCCACTTGCAATCATTTCACCCAAGGTGGGCCATGTGTAGTTGCTGGGAGATTGTACGTATACGTAGTCCATAATACCACTAGCGTTGTAAGCTGCTGAAAAAGCTTCGGGGGCAAAGCCGCCCAAGTTGTTCCACATAATGGTAATGACCTCATTTGGATTATTCTTTACCCAATTAGCGATTGTAGTGAGCGTGTTGACGGCTGGACCTGCATTTAGAAGAGTACAGGATGTATGGCACAAATTAATACTATCCACCGCTGATCCCGCTGTAGTGGCGTTATTAGCTCTGATAGCTGACAATTTAAGACCACGAACACCATCATCCAGTTGAATATTAGTAGGACAAAGCTGATTCGATGCAGGATTGGCAGTAAAACCGTAAGAGTTGTGAGTCATGATATAACTCAAAGTGTTGTAAGGTTTGTTACAAAGTTCAGCATGACCGTTACAAGCTTGTTGAGCATTGACTGCGGTTGAAGCAATAGCAAGAGTTGCTAATAGTGTTAAAGTAGAGGGGATATACATAGTCTATATGAAAAAAAAGAAAGAAGAAAAAAAGTAAAGAGAAAGAGGAGAAAGAAGAAGAGAACAACGAGTTTAATAAGAAAGAAAAATTTAAAAAAGGCAATTGTTATTTATGGCACAAATCGATTCCATCGGAGCGCTAAAATGCGCATCCTTGGCAGATCCAGGTCGCCATACGCCATGAGCTATATTTAGCGGGGTACAAACAAATGATGGCACGCTTTAAACAATACTTATCAGATAATATTAGTATTTTCTTGGGCGCATCATAATTTCTTCGCAAACCTTACCTCTTTTGTTCAAAGTATAAAAGGAGGGAAAAAAAATTCAAGATCACTTTACAAATATCTTTTACGTTTAGGTTTACATGAATACGTCTTTAATCGCGATTGTTTTCACAAGGGTATCTCATTTCCTTTTCGGTTTTCTCTCTTTTGAAAACGGTTGAACGTTGCACACCATCCTAAACAGCCAAGGATATATATATCGATAGTACATTTAAGTCTCTGTTGTCGAGGAAAATAAAATTTCGTCCAGCGATTGAATATTTTCAAGTTCTGTTGACCTCAGGGTCTTTACTTCACAAGACGAGCAAATATAAAAGTTTCTCTAGGTATTTGAGTGACATTTGTATACTACCCACGACATATGAAGCTCGTTAATTATAGTAACTTTTTTTTTCAAGAACGGCATATTTAGTACCTGAATTACTCTGGTTCGGGTGGTATACTTTGATGAGGATCTAACATTAATCATGAACTCCTATATATATTCACTTATTCAATTATGTATAAATGTAAGTTTTTGTTGTAATCTAAGCAAAATACCATCAGTTATTATCAAAGACCTTTCTTTCTGCAAATACACCTGCGTCGTACATATATTTTAGTATTCTCGATGAAATAAACGTTTCATAGAATTTTAAACTATACGGTTCAGGCACACATGTGCGTTGAGGTAAGAGTACATAGGACATACAGCAGACAAATAAAACGCAAAATTTTTGCGTTTTGAGATGATTATGTTCTAACTTTTGGTTTCAACTGTGAGATGATCTACAAAATGATGCGCTTTTAGTACGAAATTTTTTATAAAATCTGATAAGGTAGTAATTTTTTTTTTCGGTAGTAGATGGATTGCGTTCCTCAAGCAGTACGTATTCGTTTTGAAGTAAATGTAAACTTCCGTGTGAAAAGTCTACTCCTCCTCACCATATGTATGTATGCAACCTTGATGTTACATATCGTCTTTTGGCAGTTCGTCATTCGGACATTTGGAAGATCTTGCGAGGATTTCTACCAGAAAACAGATAACAGAACTTGACGATAATTGCTGCTCTTTTCTTTTGAGTATGCTTCTCCTTTCTTTACTTGTTTATTGTCTTTCTCTGAAACCCTCTCTCACCTAGCAACGCACATCATAAGCCTGTCAGTCAACCTTTCATCGTTGCCATGTAAACACTTTGTCCTAAAAAGGAAAGCACAACACCCAAACATTTAATTATGATTCGTTAAAAGATCAAGTTTGAACACCGTAGTGGTAAGAGCTGTGATTCAAAGGAGTTTTTGTTTGTTTTGTGTTGTACAGTGCATTTCACATTCATCATTGCCATTGTTGTCCTTAAAAAAATTCATCTCCTTTCCACTCTATCGCTCGCTTGTTCACTTTTTCTGTATTTTAATATCTTGTATTGCATTTCTTTTAGACCCTTTCCCTTTTTCTTTTTTGTCATACTAATTTATTCATGAATGAGTTCCTTTGCGCGCTCGACATATCAGCCTCAACTTGGTCAGCGTCACCTTCACGGTTGTGAGCATTCCAAACAACATGTGTTGGCAAAATATTGGATCGAGTCAATTTTAGGACATCGCATTCCTTCCAACAATTTGTATGTTTGTCTTCGAGATGGGTTTTATCTTTGCAAGTAAGTTATTACAAAGTCAGAAAAAGGTACAGCGACTATTTACTCACTCTCAAAAATAGAATTATACATAGTATTCAAAATTTACCAACCCAAGATACACATCAGCTCCCGGTAAATAAAATATTCATCAGTAGTAGTTGAGGAGAAAGGGATACTTTCTTTAATATAGGAGCAAGTCAATATCCTAATATCTATAATAACTAATTATAGGAAGACAGAATTAAACTGTTTTTAAAGTTAGCTCAAGAAGTAAGTAGATAAATGAGCTTGCATTAAATTATCAATATCACTAATTTTAAAAATATCAGTTTGGACTACAATCATACGACTTGTTCAGTGTCAATGATTTAATGAATGGAGAAGATATGGATGCTGTAAGTAGTTTTTTTTTTTATTTTAGTTATTCTAAAACACAACACTCCTTTTCTCGAAATTAATTTTATATTTCTTTGTGCACTCTTTTCTTTCGCTTCGCAACTAGGTTGTCTCGACAATTTTAGTATTGGCTCATACTTACTCGAGTAAACGATTTGCTGGCAAATCATCTAATTTAACACCTTTACCAAAAAGATCTCAATCCTATACCTTCGATCTAGTCAACGCATCTGCAAGTGCAAAGATAATACCATCATCACCGCAACGTCAAATAACAAAAGAAGATATGAAGAGATCGAAAAGTGAAACCTTGATATTCAACAACAACAATAGCAGCAGTATAAAGTACAATCACTCTATGGAGCAGGGGTTAAACAGGGACAAAAGTGAGAGGGAGGAAGAGCAAATGCTTGAGGAGGAGAACGACAACAATAAAGTCACCGCCGCCATTGTCGATAACAAAAAGGAGGAGGAAAATAATAATAGTAGTCCTCATACTAAATGGGATCCACCATTTGATATCCAAAGACCCAACTGTGTGCCAGCTTACGGTCCTTATTCCATCGATAAGTTCATCAACGAAGAAGACGAAGACGAGGAGGAGAATGCACTATCAACGCTTTCACCTGTAAATTATGCGAATGAAGAGGAAGAAGAAGAAGATATGTACAATACCAAAAAAAGCAATACACCTTCTTCTTCTGGAGATAGTGGATATGGCACAACCGCAATGCGAAGCAGCAGTACTACTACATCGACAAACAACAACAACAACAATAAAGTCCAAGACTTGTTTGAGGCATTATTTGCACCCGTCGCTCCACCACCCGCCACGAAACCACCTCCATCATTAAAAATCAAGTCAACCAAAACTGTATCCCATGGGAACACAATCACGAGTAGTAAGCTTTCGCTATTATTTACCAAAAAGAAAGAGCCGCATTATGTTAAATTCCAAACTTGGTCAAGTCATCACCACCATCAATCAAGTGCCACGATTACGAATCTATCGACTACTTTAAGCAAGAAAAAAAGTAACCATGCATTACCACATGAAGAAAACCTTTTCCAATCTCCACAGCCCACAATCACGGAACAGGAATGGAAGCACAGGCCTGATGCTGCACCTCCACTCATGATCAAAGTAGAAAAAGAACACCCTAAACCACCACCACACCGGCAGCCACATCAACAGCAGCGTGGAAGAAGAAGAACAGATGCATCTCTCGCCCTCCCACCGCCAGAAATAATAACAACACCTAAACCTCAACATAGTCGATGTAAGTCCACTGGATCTTCTTTGGACTTTATCAACAAAGCCACAGCAGCGACAACAGCAATGGATGACAATATTTTAGATCAATACGAAGAAGGAAATCTTATTGCACGTTATGTAAGTTTAGACCAAACCCACACCCTACATACATCCCATCAGAGATCAGACATTAAACTGCTTTTTCAATTATTGTTTATAGAGGTTGGGCAATGTTATTGGCAAGGGACATTTCGGTACTGTGTATCGAGCACTTGATTTAATGTCTGGTAAAACAGTGGCTGTCAAGCAAATCAATTTGAAAGATTCCAAAAAATCCGATATTGAGGACATGATGCAAGAAGCTCAACTACTGCATTCATTAACCCACCCAAATATCGTAAAATACGAGGGGTTTATCCAGACCCAACATCATATGAACATTGTTCTCGAATTTGTAGAGAACGGTTCACTTCTCAACACCTTAAAGTCGTTTGGCAATGCGTTACCTGAGCATTTAGTGGCCAGCTACTGTCGTCATATCCTGGAAGGCTTAGCTTACTTGCATGAAAGGGATGTGGTTCACTGTGATTTAAAGGCAGCCAATATCCTCACCACAAAAGCAGGTCATGTCAAATTATCGGATTTTGGTGTGTCGCTTAATTTAAAATTGAAGAGCCATGAAGACGACAACCTTGTGTCAGGCACACCTTTCTGGAGTATGTTTACATTGATTTGACGTGCGCTTGTTTACTCACAACAATCTATTTTTGACAGTGTCACCTGAGGTGATTGAATTAAAAGGAGCCTCAGTTCAATCTGATATTTGGTACGTATTCATGTGTGTTTTTGTTTATGTAAATACACGCATCATTGAACTTTATTCCCTTCCCTTCAGGTCACTGGGTTGTACAGTCATTGAATTGTATACTGGAAAGCCACCTTATGCAGATTTGATCACCATGACTGCCATGTTTAAGATTGTGGAAGATGAATGTCCTCCTTTGCCCAGTGGTATTTCCGATGTAAGATAAATCATTTGCTTTCCTCCCGCAAAGACTATTATGTATGAAGCTCACACCTTATGTATACGTAGAACTTTCAAAACTTTTTAAAATTGTGTTTTAAAAAGAATCCTCATGAGCGGCCCACTGCCCAAATGCTATTACATCACCCTTGGGTTACTGCATCACCTAGTACAAGCAGTAGTACAATCACCAAGCATGTGAGAAAGAGCAACAGCACGATCTTGAATCATTATTTACAAAAAACGATAGAAAAAGATGACACGATTGTACTTGGTAATTATTCGCCATCGTCTCCTTATTATACCTCTCCTATCCATTCACAACAGCAACATCCATTATCACCCAGTCATTTAAAACAACCATCACCACCTCCTCGTAGTGATTTACCCACATTTCAAACCAAGAGTATCAGCTCATTCGCCAATAAATTCAATAAGCGAAGCACCAACTCGAATGCAGTAGGATTAACTGCTAGACAATCCATGCCAGCCATTGTACTTAATAAGCAGCAAACCCACGATATCCCTTTGACGCCCCATGTACATAATTTAATAGATTGCTCCTTTCCTAAAGGTATGTTGTATTCGTATGCTGCTTTTTATCAAAACAAAGTTTTAATCTATGCGTTTTATAGGAGCTGGGCAATGCAAAGTATGTCAAAATGAAATTAAACACAACGCCTTGGTATGCAAAGGTAAAGCATATACACATGTATCATTTATATGGAATAGATGCTCATTCTCCATTTTATCTGTATAGACTTTTGCGGATATATTTGCCATAAGCAATGCAAAGTAGCTGCCAATGTAAGTCGAGATAGTATTCATACATGGAGAAGGCAGTGATTTTAATAATGGTATTTGTTTTATTATTTTAGAACTTTGGTAGACGTAGAGCAAGTGACGGACCTAAACCGGTCTCCTCTGTATCATCCCAGCTTCGTGAAAAGTTTTCATTTACAAGAAAGTCATCTAAAGACTTGAGCCATATCTCGGAACACCCACCACCACCACCAAAGGTGAAAAGCTCCTCCAATACAACGACTTCATGGTGGAAAAAGAAGCCATGATAATTAAATAAATAATTTATAGTTTGCTGTAAGGCGTTGATACATAACCATAGAACATGGGACTCATAGCAGACGCATTGAATTCTGTTAAAGGCTGTTGTGGAGGATTCAAGTAGCGTTGACTTGTTGATTGAAATGCAGGATGTATTTGTTGAAATGGTCTCATGGGCGGTGGCGGTGGTTGTGAAGCAGGATTGAATGGAGGTGGGCCTCTATTTAATGTTGTCAAGTTGGGTATCATTGTATTAGGGTTATTGTTATTATTGTACATTGCGTGTAATTATGAATGGAGAGAAAAGAGAAAATTATCTTTCCTTTATTCCCCACACTCTGAGCGTTCTTTGTCATAAGCTATACTTTTCTTGTGTAACCATTCTACCGACAAAAGAGGATCTTTAAGCGAATGGTTGATCTGTAGACATACTTTGCTTATAAAGACTTTTACTGGCATATTTGAGATAGCCATCATGGTCGATCCAACTTGGGAAATTACTCCTAGCGTCGGTTGAATAACTAAACAGGCACCCTTTTTTGCTCGACATGATATCAGTGTGTGTCAAAATAACGAGATTCTCACAGTAGTGATGATATACCTTACTCCAATAAAGAAAACTCGCTGCTAAGAGACTACTACCTTTATATAAATCGCATGATTATGTATATTAAACGCTTTATTAGCTCAAGAATTAGTTTGAAAGGAGAAAAATGTATTACTACAGTTATATGTATTATGTATATAAAAATGCTTATTATGGGGTCTGCTATGGCTGTGGTGGTGGTGGTGGTGGTTGTTCTTCTTGTTCATTATCCTCCGGTAAGAAAAACTCTTCGTCGATATCAAATGCGTCGTCCAGATCAAACAAAAGCACTATAACAAAAAGCATGGGGAGCACCACTTTAGGTCGCATGACCTGCCTTGTGAATTGAACAATAATGTTTCCAAAGTAAGGAGATTGCAGTAGTGTGGGTGGAGAGGACGTCGAAGAAGCTGTTGCTGCTGCAGCCGCTGCAATGACTCGAGAACTCACATATCGATATGGAAACAAAGAGAATCCACCTTCATTTCTCGACATGGTCAAACAAAAAAAAAAGCTGCACACAAAAAAGAGAAAATTCAAAAACATGACATTGATTTTATTTGCTGAATTTGGTTTGCAGCATAAACAACACTAAGTTTTATTCATGTATGTACACACAATAAAAAAAATATATAATAAACAATCAACACTATTTACTGTCTGATCTTGACTCTAACGTAAGGAACATCCACGTCTTCATCATTGGCATCGTTGACACAAATTTCAAAGATAATAGACTTGACATAAGGGGGAATAGGCTTCTTGGAAACAGTCTCGACAAGTTCAGACAACTTCATATTTAATCTTTCAGCGGCCTTCTTCTTGTTCATAAAGAAGGAATAAAGCATGGAAACACCAGAAGAGACCATGGTGACTTCCAATTTGTGTTCGTTTTGGAAATAATCAATGAATTCTTGTAATGTGATATCCTCGTTGATGTCGAAACGATCCCATAAACTGAACTTGATGCCGTTATATTCAAGCTCAGGCATAGCAATAGGCTCAGAGAAACCAAAGAAAGGTAGAGCCAAGTTGACAAAACCGTTCTTGTATTGCTCCAAATCCTTCTTGCCATCAATAATCTTGTAGAGTTCAAGACAGACAAGACCAGTGACCATAGCTGTGGTAGTGGCAATAGCGGGAATAATCTTACCGGCAATGAACTTGGTCTTGTAACGGTCGGCAGGAGTAATACCGTAGTTCATAGCACGCAAGTTGGAAGCGGCAGTGATGAAATCAATGTGGTGGTTAGAATCATCATCCTTTTCAAACTCTGCAGGGATCAAACGGAAGCTGCCAACAGTAGAGGGTGCAGGCAAACTGGCAATGACCTCATCCAATGAATCAGCACCGTTGTCATTATCAACAGTTTCGTTTTCTTGGACTTGAATCTTGACGCCTTCCTTGGGCTTGAATTCAGGGACAATGATCTTTTCAAGTTCCTCACGGAAATAAGCATCATCAGTCTTGCCTTGAATACCATAGTTGAAGGCATGTAAGTTGGCAGCATCAATAATGAAATCAAGGTGAGCGCGGTTGTTAACGTCAAAGGTAAGAGGAGTAGGAGCACGCTTAGGTCCAGACCAGAACTTTTGACCAGTGGAAGTCTCGGCATCAGGAGGGAAGTTGAAAAGTAATTGACGGATGGTGTTACTGAATAAATCTTCAAACTTGAGACGAGCCCAGGCAACACAATCAGCAAAGTTTTCAGGCTTATCGTTAGTCAAGAAGTTGGCGACAGTCTCAATAGTGTCCTTGGCAGTACCACCTTGCTTCAAAGTAGCTTCAACAAAGTTGGGTTGAGTCAAGTACAAGTTGACATTATCAGCGGGGTGCTTGAAGAAGCCTTCAAACAAATCACGGGCCCATTGAATGGTGTGTTCAATAGCATTAGGGAAGTTCTTTAAGGTACAAATGGGGATAGACTTCTCTGGGGGATCTTGAGAGGAAGAGTAGGATTCGGTCAAGAAGGGGATGATGACTTGTGTGTTACCCTTGGTACCGAGAGTACCGGATTCCAAGAGAGGCTTGCGGTAGTAAACACATCTTCTATCCATGTACTTACGAGCCTCAACGTTATCAAGAGCATTGGTAACACCGTCTAACTTTTCAAAGAAATCATCATCATAAATGTTTTCGGTATCAGGACCGACACGTTCTTGATGAATGGTGATGTGGCCCTTCAAATCAGGGTTCATCTTGGTGACAGCAGTGGAAGCACATTCTGACTTCAATTTCTATATATAAAAACATGGATGAATAAAATGATCTTCAAAGGACTTACAATTACCTAATACTTACACCAACATCAGAGGATCTAAACAAGAATTGTCTGTTCAAGTTACTCTTTTCAATAGTATCCATATCAGTAATGGTTAAATGACCGTTGGGGCCGGAAGCCAAACCCATCATAGCCCAGTTCTTGAGCATTTCACAACCAATAGCACCAGCACCAACAAGGAACTCGTTCGTGTTGGCAATCTTTTCTTGGAAGGCCTTACCAAAGACAGCAATTTGACCATCGTAACGAGAGCCAGTGGGGGCACAAAGCTCTTCGGTCAAAGGAACACTGGTAGGAAGGGCTTCAAGAGCATCAAAGTACATGTATTGGTGAATAGGACTGAATTTACCACTGACAGACTTCAAGACTTCTTGAGCGGCCATACCACCAAAGACAGCGACCATGGGAGACAACTCACCACGAGATTGATAAGCAACTTCCTTGATCAACTTTTCGTCTAATTCGGGTTTTTCATCCACAGTGGAAATTAAAGCCTTGGTTTGTTCAAGGACTTCGTTAGCATCCTCTTCGTTTCTAGGCTTGGGATAACGGCCATGCTTTTCAACAAAGTTGGACAAAGCTTGGAAAGCAAGATGTAATTGCATAGGACGATCAAACTTGGCGAAATCAGAGACCAAGAATTCGGGCTTGGTCAAAGATTCATTGAAAGACTTGAAGTCAATGTACTTGGGGACCTTGACTTGGGTGAAAAGACCACCATTGGTATAATCACCAAAGTTGGAAGTATCGCCAATGCTGAAGCTGTAAGGTCCAAATACTTTAACTTTACGAGGTTCAATATCGTTCAATTCTGTCATGCCTTGCACTTCCTTGAATGTAACAAAATCTCCATCCTCTAAACCGTGACGCACTTCATCTAAGCAAGTAACAATACCCTCTTCCTCCTGTGTGTGTAATTAGATTAGTTTATATCCAAATTCCATCTCTGACTGATAACGCCATTTGCTTACCTTGGAGATGTTGGCAATCATACCATGCAAAGGTTCTTCACCTGTGGTATCAATGACTTCAAACTTGGATCCAAAGTCGTTAAAGATGCGACTATTTCATGTCATTAGGATACACATATTTTCTCTCCAATGTTGACAACATTTATCACAATAACTTACCCAAAAAGACCACGAACTTCAGTAGAGATAAAGTGGATACCATTGGCGTGACAAATTTCAGAAATAGCCAATTGCTTGGATAAAGGCATCTCAGTAATAACAACAACCTTGTACTTTTTCAAGACTTCCTCGGTCAATTCACCTTCCAAGAGATGAACAGGAACATATTGATTCAATTCTGCCAATTTGGGTTGAGTGACCTTGGCACGAGGTTGACCTACATCTTGTTCAGTCAAATAAAACTATGCAAATAGAAAGATAACCGTATCAATATCGCAGTTTCACATAGATTATTTTAAATAACTTACTTGAGCTGACAAGTCAGTAATTTCAGCAGGAGTGGGATCATAAAGAGTAACACTTTTGACACCAGCCAAAACAACGTTTTTGGCTACGCACGTAAAGTAGATTTATGTGAGCAAGTTGACTCCATTTATGCAAATTTCAAAACTAGTCTCAAATGCTTACCAATTTCAACACCAAGACCCTTCAAGCCAACAACAAGGACATGAGCAACACTCATCTTTTTCATGGCTTCATGACCCAAGACGTAACTGAAATAACGATAAAATAAAAACGCGTGAGTTAATTACGTTTTCAAATAAAAAGTGCAGAATTCAATTGAAGCTTACAGTTGACGACTGTACAATCCTTCGTCAATGGTTTGTTCTGAATCAACATTCATATTGGACATTGTTATAAAATAATATGGAAACTATTACAAAGAAAAAAAGAAAGAAATAGAAATATTGAAAACGAGCGCACCGTTTTTTTGATTTCTAACAGACGTGAGGTGATACGTCATAGGTGTGCGCTTAGTGAAATGTTCACAATGTGAGAGAGAAAGCTTTTTTTATTTGATTTATAATTCAACGTGCTCGATAGCCTCGGCAGCATCTTCACCAGTGGTAGTCTCTTCATCGACAACAACACCGGAATCAGCAATCTTGATATCAACCTTGGGTCTGTCTCTGAAACTATAGAAAATTATGAGTAACCAAATACACTCTTATTCATGCCATTTTGTACTTACCCCTTATCGGTCTTTTCAATCTTGGTGACAACATCCATACCCTCAAGAACCTTACCGAAAACAACGTGTCTACCATCTAACCAAGAAGTCTTGACGGTGGTGATAAAGAATTGAGAACCGTTGGTATCAGGACCAGCATTAGCCATAGAAAGAACACCCTGTCAAATGAAGGGTTAGTATTTAAGCTTACAGCAGTAAAATACATGGAAAATATACTTACAGGGCCAGTGTGAGTCAACTTGAAGTTTTCATCCTTGAACTTCTCACCCCAAATAGACTTTCCGCCAGTACCATCACCACGAGTGAAATCACCACCTTGAATCATGAACTTGTCAATAACACGGTGGAAGATGGAACCCTTGTAACCTTCGCCATCACGACCAATAGCCCAAGTCTTGAAGTTTTCAACAGTCTTGGGAACAGTTCCACCATATAAACCAATAACAATACGACCAAGTTTTTGGTCTCCTTGTTCAATGTCAAAGTAGACTAATAAACGTGATGAGTCGGGCAAACTCGAACTAAAACGCGCGCGTTTAAATTACTTACCCTTGTCGGTGATGACAGGACCCTTGGCAGAGACGTAGTTGAAAGTAGTAAGTGCAAGAAGCACAGTGATGATGAGTGTTGTAATACTGAAACGAGCCATTATATTCAAGCAAGCAGTAATAACGAGAAACGAAAAAGAAAGTCTAAAAATAATTAGGGTTTTAAACGGTTATTGGCTTGTGTCACTTTCAAAATCGCCGATATTCAACCAATCATTTCTGTGATTTACAATGGTAAGCAAATCAATGCTTGACAAATATCCCATGGTAAAGAAGTTGATCTTTTACCAACCCAAGACATGTTGACCACCTGTATAATTTGCTATATAATAATGGTAGTTTATTTCGGATTATTTTACTTCTTTATTGATGAAATACCTTGGAAAAAAATTAAAATAAGCTATATACGCAATATGGCTTTCGACAACGACCTGTACGATGAGCGAACTTACTTGAGTAATATCACTACAATACGTCTTCTTATATAATCACTCACTCATATTAGTGAGAGGTTACTAGCCATTATATTCAAGCAAGCAGTAATAACGAGAAACGAAAAAGAAAGTCTAAAAATAATTAGGGTTTTAAACGGTTATTGGCTTGTGTCACTTTCAAAATCGCCGATATTCAACCAATCATTTCTGTGATTTACAATGGTAAGCAAATCAATGCTTGACAAATATCCCATGGTAAAGAAGTTGATCTTTTACCAACCCAAGACATGTTGACCACCTGTATAATTTGCTATATAATAATGGTAGTTTATTTCGGATTATTTTACTTCTTTATTGATGAAATACCTTGGAAAAAAATTAAAATAAGCTATATACGCAATATGGCTTTCGACAACGACCTGTACGATGAGCGAACTTACTTGAGTAATATCACTACAATACGTCTTCTTATATAATCACTCACTCATATTAGTGAGAGGTTACTTGAAATGGTGCCAAAAAAAAACTTCTACGTAGAGCGATTCCGCCGGATAAAAGATGTTGGGGATAAACCCTCTTTATGCGGATGGCATAAGCATCAATGATAAAAGATGAACAGTTATGGTCGAATTTACCTGATTTAGAGTCTGATGTAGTACATTATTCCTTAGAAGACACGATGTAACAAATCAAAAGCTACACCGATTTCTCGTCGTATTGAATGTACATATAGAGGTTTTCTTGCAGTATTTGTGTTAAAAAGCGCACACTACAATTTGATACTGACGCGATAATAAAGCTATAATACACCTTTTAAAATAATAATTAGAGAGAGTCGCTCTTTTACATCAAGCTATTATTTTATAAAAAGAAATGCATCTTAGCTTCCATATTGAGCATGTTTTCCTCTTCAAAATGCATGAACAAACAACCTCTATCATGTGCCAAAAAATGGATTTTTGTGTTTCCCCAAAATCTTTACCTGTCAAGCAAAAATTAAAAAATGTGTGTGGTTGATTCCGCCAAAAGAAAGCGTGAATGAGGTCTACATATTATCTCCCCTTTTCTTTTCTCAAGATGTTCTTGCCCAACTTTTTCCTATTCAAAAACGCAATTCACTATGCCACTCATGAAAACGAAGTTGCCATTTACGATGATCGTATGAAACTAAGTTTTTTTCAGCAGAAAAAAAAATTCACAAAAAATACATCAAGGTCTCACCGGCTACGTAACTGTGCTTATCACATCATCATCGTTAAATATAGATAACAGTTTTCACATCATTTCTCAAGAAAAGCCATACTGTCCCCGCTAATATTTGCGACAATGCTGATGAGGAAACAGCATTTTAGTATGTGGTTTGTTTCACCTGCCTTCCTAAAAGATACGTACAAATCAGGGGTGCAGACTGAAAGATATTGAGTAATTCGGAAGTATGCATAGGCATTTCATTTTCGATAGAGAATGTCAAGTATTTCGAAAATTCATGACATGTACATACATACTTGAAAAATCATTATTAGTCTTATTACGTACACACATACGAGCGCATGTATGATCTGATTTCTGCACCATCCCGGCCAGTTAGACATTTTTTCGTCGTCATCGCCACTGCTGATGGTGCATATGTTGTGGTATACATATAACATTAACTTTTGCTTTTAAGCGCTTTAAACTCCAAGTGCTACGTGGCTGTACATACAGTTTTTGCTCGCAGATCATGAAATCACCATCTGTTACGTGCTTATCTTTTCATGCCACCACACCTTATGTACGTAAATCATTAAATTCGATACTTAGTACATGACAAGCTAGTATGTGTATTTATAAGAGATTACAATAATAATTTTATTAATTAATATAATAGTGAGTATAGATGAAATTAGGTAATAAAAGT
This sequence comes from Mucor irregularis B50, assembly GCA_000587855.1. Lineage (NCBI taxonomy): Eukaryota > Fungi > Mucoromycota > Mucoromycetes > Mucorales > Mucoraceae > Mucor > Mucor irregularis. Next base: position 218,042 of record AZYI01000017.1, on the reverse strand, counting down.
AGGCTATAAGTGCATGATATGTTTATACAAATGATGATACCAAGTAAGGCAGTCGTTGTCATTTAAGCAGTAGCTAATTTAGCGGGAGCGAGACCAGGAGGGAAGGGTGCAGAACCGGCAGCAAGACCAGCATCAATCGTGCCGTGAGGAGCAATAGCAGCCTCTCCAGGATGTTGGTGATGAGCTTCAGCTTCATGGTGAGCATGCTCAACAGCCTTTTCTTCTTCTTTGGTCTTGGGAAGGGGTTTGGCTAATTCGATCTCCAAAGCTTTTTCGAGCTTGGCGAGTTTGGACTTATCGGCGTTGCCAAAGCAGCAGAAAGTGTGGGTAACAGTACCAGTTTCAATGTTCTTTTTTCTTTGAGCAATTTCGGTACGTAATTCTTCGACCCTCTTGACGTCTTGTAAACGTTCAACTTCAGGAGCAGTAGCATGAGATGACATCTTTGTTTGTTTTTAATATATGTATAATTAAATAATTACAGAAAAAAAAGCCTAAATGAAAAAATCGGAAAAGGTTTATATATCTTGAAGGAAACCATTTTTGTGTTGTCCATTTAGTATTCCATTGGTGATTCCAAGTATATATGTCATTTGTATAACACAATTGCTTGACGATTCAGCGAAAGGTAATTTCTACTTAAAAAGGAGATTAAAAGACGTCATTTGTGATATGTCAAGTTGTGACCACAACTGAAAAATGAGGTGGTGTATATGACGATGTTGCATTAAATATGCATGTGGAAAACTTGTATTCAATTCTAGATTTGAGATTAGTTTTGGATGGTGATTGTAAAGGATTTGCTAAAATATCTGTTTCTACGCCTATTTATTTAGCCCTCTTTTAGACATATGTTTGACAAACTAAATGTATGGGAGAGATGTTTGTGATCCTATATCATATTTCAAACGCTAATGCTTATTGAATACATGAATTTAAAATTTGTTATTGATATAATCATAGTCCACTGCTTTTTTGCTTCTCAAATTGATTCCGTAAAAAGGCAATACTTTTATAAGGCAATACTTTTGTCCCCCGCCTACTGGAAGACAAGTTACCCAACCCCCCTTTTCTACAACTTTACTACATAGCAATTCATGCTTTCTTAAACTTCTCCACAAATAACATACGTAGCCCCTTCCTGTTTCTCTAAAGAGGCAAATTGAATATTTGTTGACGACAAGGATTTCGCTGAAAATGTTGTTCTTGCCTTTTCTTCAATACATACTATTTTGGCTATTAATCTCAAAATAGTTTGTGCATCTTGATTTTTTTCATTCAATACGGAAGCTGGAGCTTTGTTACGCATTAATTGTAGCAGCCTGCCACACTCGCTATGTACTTTGTACATCGCATGTTCTATTGGTCACTGTACCTCGGCCAAATTTGCTTACGTATTTTCAACACACTCGTAATGGATCGTGGCCAAATCCTTGGCAGCATTGGCCAGTCCAATCGTTGGAAGGGTATCTACAAGAAACATCCGGGTATATATATGGCGTGAGTGCTCGAACCTTTACAATTATTTTCATTCAGTGAACTTTGTATCTCGTAAAGGTTCCTAGACCGTAAGTAGTTGCCAACTCGAATAAAAAATTGATGAAATACTCTTCATAAAATTGTGGCCGTATTCTACACTAATAAAGCCTTAATTTTTAACAAGTTATATCCTGAGAATCAAGTATATCACTCTCTAGTTTTTATATACCTTGCTGACCTTAGTCATGCTAAAAAAAGGTATGTATCTCTTATATACATTTTATTATGAACACAAAAGACTTTACAATCATAAATATTTTTTACAGTTGTAAATACAAGAAAGAAAAGAGGGAATCAGATGAGTCTTTCAGAAAAATTGCTGGTGCTCCAAACTATGTTTACGTATGTTGATGATCTTTACAAATTTCGCAGTAGTAGCTACTTTCAGCTTTACTTTAGTTATCAGATGCGCTTAAAACAATTTGTATGATGACCAAACATTTCACCCCTTACGACTTTTTTATAATCACCATTCTAATTTCTATTAATACTTCCCTGCTTTTCTCTCTAATTATGTCATTTCACGGCCATTCCTGTTGCGTTTCTGTTTGTGTGTGAGGTGCATAGATGTCGCTCTCCCAGTGGCGGAAAGCCTAAATGATGATGAATCTCCGATCTGTCCCTTACCCAAAAAATCAATCTCCACCCCTGCCCACGCGCAGCTTATTCTTTAACACACTATGTTGCGATCTGTCTTTATTAAGAACAATGGTCGATTGGCCGTACTTGCAAATGCCGCTACAAGAAGAGTAGTCGGTCAACGCTCTATAAATACTCTTGGAAACAAGCTTTTTGAAGAGAACAGAAAGAACAATGATCCTTATCCCGATTTAGCCATGCGTCATTCTTCCGAAGCGGCATTAGACAGTTCATATCCCAACTTACCACCTATTCCACGTCCTAACGAAGAGACAGAAAACAAAAGACGTCGCCTAACATATCAAAGCAGAAAGAGAGGTATTCTTGAAACTGATCTTTTGTTATCGACTTTTGCTAAAATTTGGTTACCCAAGTTTACATTGGAGGAGTTGATTGAATATGACAAGTTATTGGACGAGCCTGATTGGGATATCTTTTACTGGGCCACTAACAAAAAGCCAATTCCTGAAGAATGGAAAGACTCTAAAGTGTTGGAAATGATTAGACAGCATGCCAAAAATGAAGATAAAAAAGTGCTTCGTATGCCTGATTTGGATAAGGATTGAATGTGAAGCCGAAATAAGTTAAAACTGAAATTTTGTAAATTGTGAAGATATAATAAAAAAAAAAGTTGTAGTATTATTAACAGCACATGGTGGGCGCTTGATGGAAATGATTTATTTACTTAGTATTGTTATTTGTTTTCGTTTAGTTTGGTAGAAAATTAAGAAGAAAAATCATTTTTATAATGTACAAAAAAGAGCTTATCAGCTTGCATAATGCATGCTTGCTACTTTATAGTAGCTTGAATCAAGGGTTGTGTGATTGATAAAAGGGGAGAAACACAATATATAATAGGGGCAAATATATATAAAAAAGAGTCCTTTGTTGCATTCTTACACTATCTACTTTCCCTTTCTCTTCTTTTTTCTACTTTTTTTTTTTCTTTACGTATCCTTTTTCCTTATATCAAATCATCATCATGGCCACATTCAATACTGAATCACATCCTGTCTTCTTACTCTCACCACCTCCACCACAGAGACATTCACCTCCTACACCATCATTATCTGCTTCTACCTTTAAATCATTAAGCCGTAAATTATCAAGTTTATCATTACGATCCTCACCTCCTTCTCCAAGACCCGGGGAAGACGATCCCATAGATAATCATACCAATCATAACACTAATAGTTCTTTCTTATTACTACCCAACGATGAGAGTCATATCAAGACCACATCCATCATTATGAATGACAGTAACAATAGCATGTATTTACCACCCTCACCTACATATTCAGCCTACTCCACACCTTGCGCAGAGCGAGCACAGCCCTCAGTGATATTACAAGATAAATACAGAGACCATAAAAAGGGCAGAAAGATCGGCAGTGGAGCAACTGCCAAACTGCGCATTCTCGAACCACCTCTTTCCTCTAAAAGTCGCTCATTGATTGCTATTAAAACATTTCGAAAGCGTGACAGTAGAGATGAGACGAAACGCGGCTATGATAAGCGCATGGCCAGTGAGTTCTGCATAAGTAAAACATTATGCCATCAACATGTTGTCCAAGTGTTTGACTTATTGAAAGATAAGAAGGGCAGATGGTGCACAGTCATGGAATATGTAAGTTCCACGACGTTATGTACTTGAATAATTTACAATGCTAACTTATTACACTAGTGTGCAGGAGGTGATGTGTTCTCTATATTACAGCAATTTGATCTAACCGATGCAGAGATCGATTGTTTATTTAAACAATTATTGTTGGGCGTGCAGCATATCCATCAAAGTGGAGTCGCGCATCGAGACATCAAACCCGAAAATCTCGTCATGACAACCGACGGAGTACTTAAAATTGCAGATTTTGGTGTTGCCGATGTGGTTCAGTCTTGTTTTGACATGGAGCCACGCTTATCCAGAGGAAAATGTGGATCTGAACCTTATTGGTCACCTGAAATATTTAGGGATAATGAATATGATGGAAAATCGCTTGATATATGGAGTTGTGCAGTAACATGGCATTGCATGATTTACCGTCGAATTCCTTTCTTTAAAGCCTCACATGAAGATCCCAACTACATTGAATATTTGACTATACGCAAAAAGAAGAATGATTTTGTTTGGGAGCCTTTATCTAAATGCAATAAGCAAGAACAAGAAGTCATTTATGGTATGCTTGATCCGAATGAAAAGACTCGTTGGACAATAGATCAAGTTATTGAGTCTGATTGGATTGATTCTATACATGTTTGCTATGAATCATTCGATAAACACAAGCATCATTTTATATTTTAAATAAAGAAAAAAAAAGAGAGAGTAAATAAATTATTATTAATATTAGTATAATATGGATTGGTTATAGGAGGAGGAGGTGGTGGTGGTAGAAGAGAAGATGAGGGAAAAAAAAAAAAGGGATTATGAAGAGAGGAGAAGATAGACGATATAGGTATTACTTTGACTTTACATTTTGACTTAACCAGTTCAAACCTTGAAATAAACCATCACCTGTAGTTGCACATGATGGATAAACATACCATGGTCTTTCCTTCATTTTATCTAATCCTAATTTCTCTGTTACTTCTTGGGGTAACATAGCACCTGGCAAATCTTGCTTATTAGCAAATACTAATAAAAGACAATCCTTCATTTCTCGATCTGACAAAATACGATGTAACTCTTGACGTGCTTCATCAATACGATCTCGGTCTTGAGAGTCAATGACGAAAATCAAGCCTTGTGTTCCAGTATAATAGTGTCTCCATAAATTACGAATTTTATCCTGTCCTCCAACATCCTATGATATTCTATATTAGTTTTTTACGCTGTAAAAAATGAGTGTGTGTATTACCCAAACGTTGAATTTGACATTTTTATAAGTGACTGATTCCACATTGAATCCGACGGTAGGAATAGTTGTAACAGATTGGTTTAATTTCAACTTGTAAAGAATAGCTGCCATCATGACATTAGCAAAAGATGATGACTTGGGTGTGTGTGTGTAACCTTAAAAAAAAATCACTTACTTGTTTTTCCAGCAGCGTCTAAGCCCAACATCAAGATACGCATTTCTTTACTGCCAAACATTTTGGACAAAGCCTTTGATAAATTTGCTCCCATATTAATATGATATTTTGTTGTTGTAAACGAAAAGGAAAGGAAAGGGTTCTTTTTTTAATATTTTTCTTGTAAAAAGAAGAGTAATTAAAAAAGAAAAAGAAGCAAAGAAAATAGAAATTAAATGGGCGAAATAATTTTGATTTATTTTGTGCTACTTTGAAAAGGAGTGGACAACAGCACAAAATAGAAGAAAGGGGCGAGTTTTTCTGGTAGAAGATGAGCTTGACAACATCCCCTCCTTCTCCACGTTCCCCTTTCGACCGCACTCCTCTTTGTCCATTTTATTATCAGTAATTATTAGTTTCAAATACAATACTTTCATTAACAAAGCGGCCTTGGAGCCAATCACAATCCATGTCAGAAATGGAAGTCGTATTTTTGGAAATCATGTCGTTTTGCTTTATTTGATAGTTGATCAGAATGGTGATGATAGCGTCGTAGAATAGAACATTATTTTGTAATTATCATGTCACTTGAGCTTATCCAAATGATACTCATAGGTAAGAAGTCAACATTTTTATGGGATATTTTTGATCTGAACAATATGAATAAGTTGTGTACCAGGTTTATTGTAAGAGCAAATGTCTATATATGTATGTACGTCCGACTAAGATTAACTTTTTAAACTTATTAAGAAATAGCTTGTAAACTTAAAGACTATAACTGCTTTCCATTCTTAGTTAATTGTACTTGAATTACTACATAAATTGAACAAAGAGCCACTACATACACGTGAAAGACCGCAAATAAATTACGGCTACTAATACGTTAACTATTTGAACAATGAAATATGTGCTATGTAATGAATATCAGTGACTCCCTGAAATGCTTTGGTCAAGTAAATTTTTCAACTCTTAAGATATAGGTGAAAAGCAAAATTTACTCTCTCATTCCAACAAGAAAATGTGGAGCACAACAACATGATTGAAATGGGACACATTGGCCAATCAAAAACAAGTTTACAAGACCTTGCCTGTAGTAACGACTATTTGGACCCTGTCAAACAACAGTCTTCTAACGAAACAATTGTATCATATCTAGATAACTTTGTATAATCATCTATACATGACTCAAAATGGAGCACATAGTAGGGTATTTTTTTAACGTATTATAGTGCTGTAGATCAACTGGATTTCATCCACACTTTTACAAAGGTATGTCCAGAAAGAGGTAACCAGATGTATTCTCTCCTTGTTAAGCGTGTGCATGGCTGTAATACGTTTATAACGTGGACCCAAATTGTCAACAAGATGAAATTCTGTAACAAGGAGAAGATCCCAAAAACCAAAGGACATATTTAACGACGGCGAATTGTTTATTCTAAGAATCACGTAAGCTTACGTACGGCACCGCAGCAAATGGTTCAGATTGGCCGTTGTGTTACCTAATCACCAGTAGATAAGAGTACTGCCTTTAAAAGGAATTTCAGGTACATCTCTATTGCTCATCCATACCTGTATTCACTAAAATGAATCATTTTTTCTTTTTTTCAAGTAAAAAAGAGCAATCCATAGAAGCATTCGCTTTTTACTTTTTTCATTCATTTCAAAAAAAGGCGCGTATCAATGCATTCTTGGAGAGGAGTACAACTATGCTTGCTGGCGTGTTTTATTGGTTGCTCAGGTTAGACAGATCTGGTGGACCACTTCAGATGGAAGTTTCCAAAACAGGCAATATTTCAGCACAGAGAAAGAAAAGACTCATCGTGACTACCCAATAGCAATACAAAATAAAGAGCAGAAAGATTTTTTTTCTTTCATCGCTCTTTTTTTCTTTTTAAAACGACAACAACAACCATGGTTTCAGCTTCCAACAACACCACTACGCCTACCATTGCCTTTATTGGCGGAGGAAATATGGCCGAGGCCGTGATGGGCGGTTTATACAGCTCCGGCCACCCCCACAACAAGCTTCGATTTTCCGAGCCTTTAGAGGAACGTCTTCAATACATGACTGGTAAATACCCCGAGGTGATGGCGACCAAGGACAACGATGCGTGTGTTGAGGGAGCGGATATTGTGATTTTAGCCGTCAAGCCTCAAGTGTTGCGTACGGTGGTGACAGAATTGGCAGCCGCTTTACATAGAAACCCCCATATCCTCATCATCTCCATTGTCGCTGGTATTGAGTGCGAGGCCATTCTTCGTTGGTTGAACGCAGATTACCAAGCTCCCCTTGTTCGTATTATGCCCAACACACCTGCTCTCATTGGTGAAGGTGCTGTGGGTCTCTTTGCCAACCCTGTCGTCACACAAGCACAGAAAGAATTGACAGAAAGTCTCTTTGGATCCGTGTCTAAGGAGTTGTCTTGGGTGGATACAGAGTCATTGATTGATACCATCACAGGTGTGAGTGGTAGTGGACCTGCTTATTTCTTTTTAATCATGGAAGCCATGGGTAAGTTGATATATAAGGATTTTTTTTTTTTTTTTTTTTTTTTTTACGCTTATGTGTGGTTCATAGAAAATGCGGGTGTTGCGGCTGGTTTAACAAGAGAGGGAGCAAAGGCATTAACTCTTCAAACGTGTTTGGGTGCTGCACGTATGGCACAGAAATCAGAAGATGATCTTGCCACGTTGCGTCGCAAAGTCACCTCTCCCAAAGGCACAACGGAAGCTGCTATCAAGGTCATGGAAGCAGCAAATATCCGTCAAATCATGCACGATGCCGTCTTTGCTGCAACAGATCGTAGCAAGGAATTAGCTACAGAATTAGGAAGAGATTAATTATCTTGTCATATATATATCATCCATCTACTTAGTACATAGTCAAAAAAATAACGTGGGTAAAATAAAAAACATCTTTTATAATCTCAGTTACAAAAATAAAGCATATTTCTGTCAAAAAAAAGTAGATCGGGTTATACAACAAAAGTCGCATCTTGAAATTGTACATGTCGGTCGGGTCTTTGAGACCGACTTTGTTTCAGTCAAATTGAAGGTTTGTATATTTTGCGGGTGTAGAGTGTATATTCTAGCAGTTCTTTTAATAGTGGATAGAGTCACATCAAGTAGCCGGTGATGGTCAAAGTTTATCAGTAGTAGTCGTAGAATAGGTTTTATGTTGGGTGGAGAGAGATGGAAATCTATGTTTGTAGATAAGGTTTTGACACTGCTATTCAGCCAAGAAATAGACTTGCAGGGTGTGAAAATGCTTGCTATTTGCTAGGTTCAATGCTCATATACGGCGATTACATGGTAACTAGGGTTATAGGGCCTTATATTCATTTACAGACAATGATGGGAGTAGAACACTACAAAGCCGATCTGTACGTACTGGGCTTGTGGTATAATAGTATTATATTCCACTGCGGGGTGAATTTGTAAATGGAGCAGGAAGTTGGCGAAGGAATCCAAGCATCCAAAGTATGATACTTTACTTTGTCCCTTTTGATTTTACGTACCTTTTGATAAATGAATTGTAGCCCCTACTCGTATAGTATGTGATATAAATCGTTTATATCCAACTTTAGTCAGTTTATTCTTCCTTGATTGACGACAACGAGATTCACATTACAGGTCTGATAAATAAGGTCACCTTACCTCTAAAAGGGATTTCTTTCAAAGCAATTTAGCCATACATGATATTGAAAAGAAGAATTTTCTTCAGTTTAACTTTAAGCAATATAATAGCTCTCGTTTATTTACAAAAGTCAATCAGTCATCCCTTATCTTTTTACCTTGCTGCATTTTCAAGAGAAATAAGTACAAGTATCATATGTATCTAGTAGTGACGTACATCAATCTACACACCATTCAAACAGACACTTTGAGATTACTTGAATTCGAACTCTTATTTGCTATCTCTTCTTTAGATACGACTAGATAGATATCTAGATTTGTAAAGAATGTGGAGAAGTTCAGGGCTTAGATTACGTAAGTCATGAGGCTATCGCTTCATACCACGTTCAATGATGTAATCAAGTCATATTATGAAGTTGTTGCTCATGTTGCTTGTCATAGAGTAGTAGCACATTATCTCTCTCCATCTCTTATAAACTGCTCAGTAATTCAAGTCTAATTTTTATTACGTATTTTTTTGTATGGTGTGTCAAGTGGCTCATTTTTGCTTGACCATTTGATCATTTATGTAAATGATTTGATTGGCCACAGTTATCTATTGCATTTCTTTTTTTTTTTTACGCACTCACTCTCACTCTCCCCTTTTTTATTTTTACCCATTACCCAACATTTTACCCTCATGTCTTCACCACATAAAACGACCCATCATACTACCACTGCGAAAACAACGAGCTCACAAGGAGAACATAAAAGAGTTGAGCATGTGGGAGATTATATTATTCAAGAGAAAATAGGACAAGGTTCATTTGCCACAGTGTATAAAGCGCAGCATAAAGTAAATTGGAATTACTTGAACAGCATAATTAACAAATTCCCCCACTCACCTTTTTTTTATTTTATTGAAATAGATTACAAACCAGGTTGTGGCCATCAAGTCAGTGAGGAGGTCTAAATTAACGAAAAAGCTATTGGAGAATTTAGAATCAGAAATATCTATACTTACAGCGATAAGGCATGATCATATCGTAGGGCTAATTGAATGTCAGGTAAAATTATCAACTAATTTCATGCTTTTATATATATATTGATTATTTTTTTATTCAAGAAAACGGATACAAACATCTATCTTGTCATGGAGTTTTGTTCATTGGGTGATTTATCGCATTATATTAAAGACGTAAGAACAAACAAAGCCAGTAAAGGACCAGCGGGTGGATTACCAGAAAGAGTCGTGCGTCACTATTTAAAACAATTGGGTAAATGATATAGAATATTATGTGTGTGTGTGTATTCTCTCTTTCTGATGCATTATATATTTAGCCAATGCTTTACAATTCTTACGGTCACAGAATTTAGTGCATCGAGACATTAAACCACAAAACTTGCTGTTGGTGCAAAGTAGCAACGAGGACGAACTACCAACACTCAAAGTAGCCGATTTTGGATTTGCACGGTTTTTACCTGGTGCCAATCTAGCAGACACTTTATGTGGATCTCCATTGTATATGGGACCCGAGATCTTGTCTTATAAGAAATACGACGCCAAAGCCGATTTATGGAGCGTGGGTGCTGTGCTTTATGAGATGGTGACTGGTAGACCACCCTTCCGAGCTCAAAACCATATTGAATTATTGAAAAAGATTCAAGAAAATAACGATCAAATTCATTTCCCAGATGAACGCAATCATGATATTATTATTGGAAGTGATTTAAAGGATTTGATACGTAAATTATTAAGAAAGAATCCTGTGGAGAGAATGTCTTTTGAAGAATTCTTTAATCATCCTGCTGTGGTCAAACAACCTTTACAGCAAATCTCTATTCAAAGAAGATCATCGTCTCGTCCAAACTCCACCACTTTACAACACTCTCAGCCACCAACGACCAGTAGTAGTAATAGTTATGAACCACCTCCTTTTGCACAACGCCATAGTAGTAATAATAATCAACAAAGACGCTATTCTCTTACCAAGCAATACAATACAACATTGGATGAAGTGAGGTAAGCTTAAGCAAAAAAGTAAAAAAAAAAAACTTAAACGCAACTCTAATTGAATTGAAACAAAAGGAATAAAAGTCCAGATGATCGTTCTCCGCTTTATTCCAGAGGTCGATATGCAGCAGCAGCAGCAACAGGAGGAGCAGCAGCAGCAGCAGCAGCAGTAATCACAGCTGTGTCGCCGTCTAGAATGAATTCAGGTACACAACAACAACAACAGAGAATGCATAGAAGAGGAGGAGGAGAAGAGGAAGAAGATGTATTACAAGAATATGTGGTTTTAGATAGAAGAATTATTGAAACCAATCAGTTTGCCGATGAATTAGACGCTTCACCACGCACAACCACAAGTATACCCATGTCCAGTGAAAATATGAGCAAGAGAAACTCTTCTGCAGTCAATATACCCATTTCACCTTCCACACCTCCTTTTGTTCGAGAAAGAAAGGCGAGTAGCGGTGGATCTTCAGCAGGGTCAGCTTTAGCCAAAGCGCTTAGTAAAGCATCTGTCCGCTTATTCGGTACAAGTATGCCTTCCCCACCCAAGGATGGCAGCAACACGCATAACAACAGCAGCAGTATTGGATCACCTCATGGATTTATGAATTCAACCTTATCGACAACTTCCAATCGTACCATGAAACATATTGAACGATTAGCTTGTATGGCACATGCTGTATCTAAATATGGAGATCAAAAATATGAACTTTATAACAACAACAACAACAACAACGGTGAAGAAGCCAGTGCACTTTATCTTAAATCTTTATCTATTTTAGAATTAGGGTTGAATGTAGCACAACAGTACTGGCAAAACTATTTAATAGAAGAAGATGATAAGAATTTACAGACTTCATTAAACGATGCAGTCCAGTGGATGAGAGATAAATTCAACGTCTGTTTAAAGCGAGCAGAAACAATTAAAGAATCACTAGTGGAAGTGTCTGTAGAAAAGTTGCTCTATGATCGAGCCCTAGAAATGGTATGTATTTTATTCTCTCTCTCTCTCTGGGCATTTTATGATGTTGATTAATTAACATGCACTTCATTTTAAAAGAGTCGTGCAGCGGCGGTTCATGAATTAGTAGGCGAAAATATAACTGAATGTGAAAGAGATTATCAAACGGCGATATGGATGTTGGAAGCCATCTTACAAGTCCGTCCTTCTCATGATGGCCAAATGATTGAAGAAGACGATAGACGTATTATCAACAAATGTAAAGAAATATCATAGTTCATATATGTTATCATTATTACTAATCCTAGAACTTGTTTTATTTTAGTTATCGATTCTATTCGTCATCGAATCACTGTTTTGCGGAAAAAAGTGGAATTAGCGGAGGCTCAATAATTTACAAATGCAACACCAATGAAAAAACCTAAATGACGCTTTATTTGATACTCCTCTCTTCTGTGTTTTATACATCTATTTAAGTCCTTCTTATTTTGTCACCTTGTTATTGTTGTTGTTGTATTTTATATTGCTGCTCTATTGTCTTTTAACTATAAAAAAGAGTGCATATACTGCTTGTATATATAATTTCTTTACAAGATATCCATGTCTAAAAAATTTTTTTGCGTTTTTTTTTTTTTTTTACCATGTTAAAAAATGTTTCGAATTATATAATTTGATGTCCGCCTTCAATGAGGAAATAAAAAAAATAAAGTGTATTTTCATTGCGGTCTTTCTTTTCCCTTTTTTTTTATTTCTTGTTATACACACAACAAACACTACTTTACACACTTTGTAAGTTATTTAAGACTCCTTTTGATTTTTAGTATAATCTTGTACGTTTTTTTTTTTTTTGTGGGTGGAGTTGGACTGTCTGTATACATGATCACCTTTGCATAGAATCCAAACAACAACAACACACCTTTCGGCAGCAGTAGCAACATAGCACACTGTAGACAGATATTCGCACACACAAACTATACCCTTTTTGCACTGTTTTCTCGATCATTTTTTTTCCATTTTGTAGCGGCGCTCTCTCTTTTGTGTGTGTTTGCCCCCCTTACACAGACAGAAAAAGGTTGAACAAAATAATTTTATTTTGTTTACATTTTTGAACCCTTAAAAGATCCTTTTATGTTTTTTCGCCACACATACAAAAAAGTGAGGCGTTTTTTATTTTAGCAGCAGCAACAAACAGCAGCAGCAAGTGACAACAACACCCGAGAAAAACAAAAAAAAAAACGACACGTCAACCACCTAGAAAAAAAAAAAACTTCACCAAAAAAAACATTTTTTTTTGCATAGAATCCAAACAACAACAACACACCTTTCGGCAGCAGTAGCAACATAGCACACTGTAGACAGATATTCGCACACACAAACTATACCCTTTTTGCACTGTTTTCTCGATCATTTTTTTTCCATTTTGTAGCGGCGCTCTCTCTTTTGTGTGTGTTTGCCCCCCTTACACAGACAGAAAAAGGTTGAACAAAATAATTTTATTTTGTTTACATTTTTGAACCCTTAAAAGATCCTTTTATGTTTTTTCGCCACACATACAAAAAAGTGAGGCGTTTTTTATTTTAGCAGCAGCAACAAACAGCAGCAGCAAGTGACAACAACACCCGAGAAAAACAAAAAAAAAAAAAGACACGTCAACCACCTAGAAAAAAAAAAAAAATTCACCAAAAAAAAACATTTTTTTTTTCTCGGTTCATTACAGACAGTCCAATTCCAGAAAAAGAGAGAGAGAGAGAGAGAGAGAGGGCGAGCGAGAGCGTAAAAAAAAAAAAAATTTTTTTTTTATTTCTTTTTCTTTCTTAGAAACCCTTGCACAAACATTCTATAACCATTATTTTAATTTTTCTCACAATATTTTTTTTATTTTTTTCATTATTTAGTAACTCCTTTCAAAATAATAATTCCAACAATGCAGTCGATGCCATATTATCAACAAGGTCAAGGTTATCAAACCCAATCACCTTATCAAACCAACGCACCCAATTCCAACGTTTTGAATAATGGCCCTTCTATGATGAATCATCCTAATGGCTTACCTCCTCTTCAACATCCCGGAATGCCCGATCAATCCCAAGTCGGTGTTGGTGGTCAACAACAACCCAAGCGTAAGCAAGTCAAGAACGCATGTAGTAAGTATTCAATCTAGTAACTTTGAGAGAGAGAGAGAGAGAGAAAGGATCAGTTTGGTAACAATTCTTCTTTTAAAAGCCAACTGTCAAAAAGCTTGTAAAAAGTGTGATGACGCCAGACCTTGTCCACGTTGTATCAAATATGGTATTGCCGATACTTGTGTCAACTCTGTTAGAAAGGAACGTAAGAAGGGTATTAAGCGTGGTCCTTACAAGAGAAGACAAAAGACTGGAGGTAAGTTTTTATAGCTTTCGTTGCGTAGTAGTATTTTTTTTTAAAAAAAAAATATTTTATATTTAGAGGAAAAGCCTCGCAAGACTGCTAATGACTTGAACAACAATGATCAAAATGGTCAAGCAGCTCAATATGCACCTTCTATGCGTGGACCCGCTATGCCTTTTGCTTATCCTAGCAACTTGAATCAATATGGTCAACCTTACGATCCTTATCAACAATATTCTACCTATCATAAAGATTCAATGATGCCTCAACCCTATGTTGTTAATCCTGTTTATCCTCCTATGGGTTATCCTGTTCTTGTTGGAGGTGAAAATGGTCAACAACAACAACCTTCTCAACAACCTCAACCTCAACAACAACCTTCTCAACAACAACAACAACAACAGCATCCTTACCAACAACAACAACAACCTTCTCAACAACAACAGCATTCTCCTATGCCTCAACAACACTATAACAATATCATTCATCAACAACAACAACAACAACAACAATCTCCTCAAACTTCACGTCCTCCCATGATGCAACAACATAATGAACATGTTATGCATCAACCTTCTCCTGCTGGAAGTCCTCAAGTTTACTATCAACAACAACAACAACATAGTCAACCTCCTTCTCAAAGATCAAGTCCTCATTTACCTGATATTAAAAATGAACTTTCAAAGCCCATGACACCCGTTCCTTCTACATCCACATCAACTGCAACTACATCTTCTCCAGATTCCGGTTCTTGGGTTCCTCCTCGTTCCAATTAATAATCTATTTTATTTTTTGTTTTTTTGACACTTTCACTGCTGCACTTTTTTCTTTATCATACACTACACAACTACAATACAAACTACACACACACACACACACACACATCACAAAAAAATCCAAATGTACACAACCATAAAATTTATAGATCTTTTTTATATATAAAAAAAAATTACACCTTTTCAAAAAAAAAATTATTTTATTTGTTAATTTTTTAAAAAAAAACGCGTACATGTCAAAATTCGGAGTTACGAGAGGCAATAACACAGACGAAATCAAGGGGGTGTAATGTTTATAATAATGGGAATAGGAGCGCCGCCGTAACAGAGTCATCACATTCTAGAATGCATTGACCCGTTCTGGGTTACAATCCTTCTGTGTGTACACTTTTTTTATACTATGCAAGTCTGATACACTTGTTGAGGAGGGAGGAGTGATTTCGGTAAAGTGTACAAATATAGACCATGTATAAGTCATGTGAGTTCCCCTTATTTTTCTCTCTTCTCTCTTCTTATTTAAATAAACTTTTTTTTTCGTTGTTCTAGTGTGTACGTCTTTGGCGACATCTTTTTTCCATATGTCAGGGTAAAGTAAACTCATGTTAAAAAAAAAATTCACATTTGGACTAATTTATATAAATTAGGCAACGGGTATCAAACATGCTCCCATGTCAAAATTCGGAGTTACGAGAGGCAATAACACAGACGAAATCAAGGGGGTGTAATGTTTATAATAATGGGAATAGGAGCGCCGCCGTAACAGAGTTATCACATTCTAGAATGCATTGACCCGTTCTGGGTTACAATCCTTCTGTGTGTACACTTTTTTTATACTATGCAAGTCTGATACACTTGTTGAGGAGGGAGGAGTGATTTCGGTAAAGTGTACAAATATAGACCATGTATAAGTCATGTGAGTTCCCCTTATTTTTCTCTCTTCTCTCTTCTTATTTAAATAAACTTTTTTTTTCGTTGTTCTCTTTTTTTCTCTTTCTTTATTTTCATTGCATCTTATACCTCTTTTTTTTTTCTTTCTTTCTTTCTTTTTTCTTTTATATAAGTTTCGATATGGTAAAGTATATTTCATTTTTTTGTAAAATACAACCCTAACCCTAAACTCTCATAGCTTACGGCCCCTTATGTTCACTTTAACAACGACCCTAGAAAAGTTCACCATGTCAGTCCATCTCCTACAGCAACAACAACAACAGCAACGCAAGGCAATAATGTCATGACCATGATTGACTACACCAATTTGTACATAAAAAACTTGGATAGTGATGTGACGAGTTATGATTTATTTAAACGATTTAGAGTCTATGGCAAAATTATATCCGCTCGAGTCATGAAAGATACAATAACACTCAAATCAAAGGGATACGGTTTTGTTAGTTTTACACATATGGAAGAAGCTCAAATGGCCTTGCGACAAATGAACGGTGCACTTGTAAATACAAAGAATATCGTCGTTACATTTCATGAGCATAAAAAGCAGATGAATGGAGGTGCCAAACAACAACAACAACAGCGTCCACCTCCACCACCACCTCCACCATCTCAACAACAGTCCGTCATGGCTTTACCTTCACCTATTCATCAAAGTTATCCATCACCTCAATCTATTTCATACCCAAATTACGGTTTCATTCCCGAGCAAAAAGTAGAATTACACATTTTTTTTTTTTTTTTTAACATAAAAGTACTAATTATCATTATTTAAACATTAGACTACCACTCCTCCACCTCCACCTCATAATCCATGGAATGAAACCGGTATTTGGATGCATAACAATAACAATAACAACAATAACAACAACAACAAAGGTTTAAATAGCAGCAGTGAAAGCGGTAGTGGTGGTCTTGTCATTGTTCCACCGTACGGAGGACCCGTAAAACCCACCGTCTCCTCTACGTACCAACAATACCAAAAGCTCAGAGACGCTGTAGCCGCACAACTCTCCGAATACCAATACAAAGATTTGAACGACTTGGTTGATTTGATTCAATCTTTAAAGAAAAGAGATCTTTCTCTCTGCTTATTTAACCCTTCCTTCTTGAAACAAAAGATTGATGAAGCTTACGAAGCACTTTATTTATTTCAAAATAACAACAATGTTGTAATACAACAACAAACACAACCGCAACCAACCAAACAACAACAACAACAACAACAACAACAAAGAGCTGAAACAAGCGCAAGTAGTCATAGTAGTGAACATTCAGCTGCCATGGCCATTTTATCTTCGTTGGAAGGCATGTCCCTCAACAAGAAAAAACGAGTCTTTGGCGACATCTTTTTTCCATATGTCAGGGTAAAGTAAACTCATGTTAAAAAAAAAATTCACATTTGGACTAATTTATATAAATTAGGCAACGGGTATCAAACATGCTCCCAAAGTCACAATTCGCTTACTCGATAGTGTCCCTTTAGATGAACTTGCATTCACCATGTTTGATAAAGATGAATTAACGAAAAAAGCCCAGTACGCTTACAATGAACTTTACACCTAATCACCCACACAACAACAACAATCGAAACCCCATGTATGACCATACCCTTTACGGCACACCATAACTACTTATGCTTATTATGATATATCTAAATCACTTTTTTCATGAACTATCCTTCTTTTTTTTTATATAATCCAATAAATATATACTACACATAACCACCCATTCCGCCAAGCTGGAAATAAGTGTCTTGAAATCCACCGAGCACCTCGTCAAATGAGACCACATAGCTGTCAGATTCATGAGGTAAAGGACGTTTAAAATTCATGCACCCCATGGTTGTGTCTGTCCTCCTATCCTTCACCATATAAAACTCTGGACTCAAAAAGAGGTTGGACTTGTCATTGCGGTACCGTTTAATCAAACGCCACGGGCGTTGTTGTTGTTGTTGCTCCATAAACACTTTTTCCGGGATTTGTTTCATTAAATTGGCATGAACAAACAAGGGCTTGTTGCTATCATCACCGTCCATGTACTGCAGCATGCTATGACCACAAAATTGGCCATCGATCTCGAGTCCACCCATGGCGACAAAGGTTTCGATGCGATGAAACGACGCCCCGAGTGCCTGCCATGCATACTGAAACGTGTCCTTGTCGCCATTCAGCAGACGGAAATACAGCTCATGGTAAAACTGCATGAACCACGCAAGCTGAAGAGGGATCCAATGCTTGCGTTTATCCACAACAATCTGTCCAGACTCTTGTTCCCAGGTATCCGTGCATTGGATATGAAGGATCTTGAAAATCTTGTTGTCCGCTGCTGTCTTCCAAAAATCGGGCCAAAAGATCGCCCCCGTCTTCTTGTACTCTGCCGTCTCGAATAAAAAAGCGGGGTCTCGTGTGGGTATATTGTCAGAGTCCAAGTAAAGAACATGACGAAACCGTGAGTTGATAATTGCTGCTGCCTTGACTTGGAACCTACGCATCCTGTGTGTCAACTCTTGTATGTATATATAACAGCCTTACTACTTACTGTTTGCTTCGGTTTCTCATTCTGCTGATGGATCGTACAAGCCCAAAATCAGAAAGATCCCGTAATTGTACATTCTGGAACGACCGCACCTCGTTTTCAAACAACGCTGCAGTCTCTGCCTCGTTTTCCATGTGCCATATTTCGATGGGGAGTGTACAGTTGAACTCTGTTTGTAATAAACGAATGGTTCCCATCGTTCTTTTCAATGTGTCGTCGTTTCCTGCCACAAATACAATGCCTTGTTTTTCTGTCCAGGTGGGAACGGGCCTTGTCTTTTCTTTTTGTACAAATTCTCGCCATCCACTCTTGTACCGTGCCATGGATACCTCGCTTAATTGATCCCAAAACGCTCTGTTGAGGTCGCGGTGGTTATTGTCTACGTTTCTCTCGACATTGTCCGTCAAACAATTGCCCACGTAGCGTGTATCTTTCTTTAGGGTAACAGTAGCATCATCACTTGACGGTGGTGGTGGTGGTTGTCGTGCTGTTGTATTTGGTATATCACGGTAAACGTACAGGTATAAATAAAGAGGATACAACATAAAACATAAACACACCAAATACTTGAGAAAAGTCATGGCTTTTCTCGTTTTCAACATGGTAAATAAATAAATAAAAAAAGAAAGGAAAGAGGTAAAAAAAAAAGTGAAAAAATTGTTTTGGAGAGGTACAAATAAGATCACCCACTTAATTAAAAGATCGTCGTCGTTCGTTCGTCCTTTGGCTACACCATTTAAATTTCAAAAGTGGCGCCCTCCAATTCCATTTCACACACAAGCCTCAGTTCCATGTCAGATTGCCTTTTTCAGCAGCCACGGAGAGAGGAAATAAACTTT
Organism: Mucor irregularis B50; assembly: GCA_000587855.1. Lineage (NCBI taxonomy): Eukaryota > Fungi > Mucoromycota > Mucoromycetes > Mucorales > Mucoraceae > Mucor > Mucor irregularis. Next base: position 198,800 of record AZYI01000017.1, on the reverse strand, counting down.
TTGGTCCAGTCCTTCACGCCCATACCATTGATATAAGTCAACAAAGGGTTGCTATGGCAACCAACTATATTACTTTTTTTTTTTACATTGGTTGTTATGGTGACCCTTCACTCTTTACAATTCATGCTCAACTCTTTTTTATTATTATACAAATTTACTCTTTCAATTCAGCTGGTGGTTCATCGATTTCCTTCCAAATTTGCTCCATTCTCTTTCTCTTTTCTTGTGCCTTTCCCTTGTTGGCAGCACGCATAACAAGAAACTATATATTGCATCCATAGTCAGTGTCTAAATCACTCTCATATATCCCTCATGAGTGTCATTTACCTCTTCCTTGAGACATTTGTCAACTGCGATTTTAGCATCGTTACAGACACCAATGAATTTGTTAAAAGTACCAGCACGGTGACATTCCTCCAAGGCTTCAATGACTGCGTCACAACCTTCGTGTTTGTAGGGCTCTAATGGTGGATGCATGTTTCTTACAATATGAAATATAAGAAAGAACAGAAAAAATATTTTTTTTTTTCCTAGGGTTGTGTATTAAAGCGCATAAACAACGGATTCAGCCCTGGTGTCCTCAGCGCATTTACAACTCCGGTATTCAACTTATATCTGATGATATTTGAATCATATTCCATTTGACAAGTTGGCAAGTGTGTCTATATGTGAATATAGAGAAACACTATAAAACAGTGAATGGTCACACACTTTGCCTGTGCAGGAATAAATTTTATTGTGTGTGTTGGACATATATCCCTTTTCTTTATCTTTCTTTTGTCATACTTTAATTAATTAGGGGACACCACTATGAAAAGCGATAATAAACTTGGACGTCTTGTACAGTGCCGTTGTAGTCACACTTGTCTGCCAAATAGCAATCATGGCTTTCAGTGGATACTGCCTCGTACAAAGAGTAAGCATATGCTCTATGAACAAATCCAACAAAAGAATAAGAAAGGTACCAAACCAAGAACAATAAGAATTCTTATTATAACTGAAAGATTCTTTCTTTCTTTCTCTACGTAGCTTCTACAGCGACAACGACTACTACTGAAGATGAATTAGAGGCATCGTTCTCGCTATTCACTCACAATGACCTTCCCAAGTCTCGAATATTGAAACGACGACAAAAAAGAACATTCAAGATGCCCATCCTGATGGAAACTGAACTTGAAAGAAAAGTGACTCATAGTACCAAAGAGATTGTTTTAAAAGAGTTCTTTGTAAAGACATCCTACAATTAGATATTGAGAAGTAGCTGAATATAAGTTATAGTATAATAATACATAAGCATGGGAATCCCGACTGCATCCTTCTTTGTATATCCCTTAAAGCTCAGCACAAGTACGCTGCTGCAGGATTGTTATTGTTTAGTCTTGGGAAATTAGAATGGTGCTAATAAAAAAAAGGGTTATACTTTTGAAACAAGGTTTTTTGTTTACTTCTTAAAGAGTGTGTGCCCGTACGTGATACAACTCGTGAAGCTACAGTTACAATATCTGTGTTATTTAATATCAATTTTGTACTTATCTCGATGGATGTGATCACCAAGTAGTATCTGCTGATATATCGGTATACAAGATATACGAATACTTACACAATTGCTATTCTATATGTTTTGCATTTACAACAATAAGAGAAAGAAAGTGTTTACATACACCTCCTTCCATGAGTCTTAAATTCTGCATTATTACATGAATGGACAAACCATAACAATCGTGGTTTTTCCAGTGTAACCCTTCTATAAATAATATTCTTGTTTTGAAAGAAGTTGATAGAATAAATAACAATCCTATTGATCATGATATATCATAAGATATAAATGACGCTATTCTATGTACCGTTGTCAACCTTACATAGAAAAGAGTGTACGCATTAATCAATGTATTACAATATATTATTTGTGTATATAATCACAATGAGAAGTTAGATGTAAAAACGCCGTGCATGTACCCGCATCATTTTTTTTTAGTGAGTGTTTGTGCTTGGACACAGTCGAGATTCACTAGACACAAAACCTGTTAAAGTCAATAGACCTCGAGTTATAATGCATCTCCACAGAGAAGACAAAAGAACAATATTTCCCCTTCTAACTCTGATTAGGGTTTTGAAACCACCGTTTTGATAAATCCGATCTAGCCTAGTTTCTATGTTATGGGTATTTCACTTTTATTCACACAAAATTACCATTAATTCTTATTTTTTGTTCGATAACAACAAAAGCACACACTTTATCTTTCTAGGAAATCAGGTTCTTTTATAAATAATATGTGTTGGAAGCATACACACATGCTTGTTGTTTGTCTTTCTTCTCAAATAAATATTCCCTCACCTCCTAATCTCGATTCAATCATCTTGGAAATGATCGATGATTTTTGCAAAAATAAACTTTTCTTGTACTAGTACCAATTGAGGATAATTTGGGGGGAGGAGAAGCGTGATTGTATTCAGAAAGTCCACAACCACAAAAAAAAGAAGCAAACAGAATATAAATCACCAGATTGCAAACCTATATTTGATTATTGCTTCCATAACGTTGGGTTGTGTTCAGGTTACTATCTTGATTCAATTTGCATACATACATAATATAGGTTGAATTGCAATGTATATCCGCGCGACACGGGAGATTACATATCGTTATGCAGGTGTTTCCAAGTACTTGCCGTAAAAACCATGATAATTAAGGAATTTTCAGGCGATAAAACATTCCGTTGCATTCTATTGAACCGCATTCTTGGGTCTACGGCAGAATGCAATTACGGCAACAATCAAGATGACTGATGACGGAGTTTCAATAATATCACGTGACTTCAACGTGAGTTTGCTTGTTTGCGCGCGTTTGCGTGTGTGTGTGTGTGGTGTGTGAGGTCAGAAAGTTTATTCTCACCAGGTTTTAATTCTCTCAATCTTTTCCATCGATCCATAGTTGATTGCGTAGAAACAAAAAAAGACAAAACCGACCCTCACAAACAACGAAAAACAAGACCCAACAAACATAACTCTTTGGTAAAATATATGAAAAAGAAGCGAGTAAAAGTGGGGTTAAAATAACCGTTTATGCAAATGTAACAGAACTACTATGGGACAAACTTTATCTGAACCCATTACCGAAAAGACTACGACACACGAGTCGAATAACAAATATTTTTATGGTTGTTCTCACATGCAAGGCTGGAGATTGAGTAAGTGTGGATTAGAGACGGGAACACGTCGAGATGGTGTGAATCTTCTGTGTGGATATTAATATATACACTTCTTTGTAGCCATGGAAGATGCACATACTACACTCTTGAAACTAGGCGATACTAACTTTAGTTTCTTTGGTGTTTTTGATGGACATGGAGGTAATTTGGAAAGGTCATTGCAGTAATGTCATGATGGGTAGATTGACGATGGAAATAATTGTAGGTTCTTCTATTGCTCATTACACCGGTCAAACCTTGTATAAGAAAGTGCTTGAGAGTAATTATTTTAAAGAAAAGGACTATGAAAAGGCCATGACAGATGCCTTTTTGGCCTTGGATAAGAGCTTAATTGAAGGTAAAAAAAAGTTAGACGCGACAAAAGTAAGGAGGTTTGCTGTAACAAGAATTGTTATAGATAATAACTTTGCCTACGATCCTTCTGGTTGTACTGCTGTTGCTGCTCTTGTTACTGACGAGGACGAGATTATTGTCGTAAGTAGACGGATAGTAAAAGTATGGACATAGGCTAAGTTACGTTTCAGGCAAACGCGGGTGATTCAAGAGCAGTAATTAGCATTGCAGGAAAGGTAAAACCACTTTCTTACGACCACAAACCTACTGATGAGGCAGAGATGGAAAGAATTATCAATGCGGGTGGATTTGTTGAATTCGGTCGCGTCAACGGTATGTATTTTCTAGATAAAAATGAGTACAAGATGAATGGACAGTTTTTGACCCTTTTCATTATTACTGTCTTTCTCTTTCTTTCTGTCCTTTTTCTCTCCAATTCCAGGCAACTTGGCACTTTCTCGCGCTATTGGTGATTTTGAATTCAAGCAAAGTGAAGATCTTCCTGCCGAAAAGCAAGTAGTTACTTGTAATCCAGATATCATTACACACAAGATCACAAAGGACGATGAATTCTTTGTTTTAGCATGCGATGGTAATTAAATTTATCTCCTTTTTAAGAGTGCAGGAACTAATGTACGTGCTAGGTATTTGGGACTGCATGACGAACCAGGAAGTGGTTGACTTTGTTCATGCCGGTGTAGCACAAGACAAAACGCTTGAAACGATTTGTGAAAACATCATGGATAATTGTCTTGCTAACGACCAAACAGCAAGCGGTCTTGGTTACGACAACATGTCAGTTATGGTTATCGCTATTCTTAATGGTAAAACGGAAAAGGAATGGTACGAAGCTATAAAGGCAAAGAATAAGAGTAGCACCAGCAGTAGTAGTAATAGTACTAGTAACACTTCCCCTGCCGCTGCATCAGCAGCTGCCGCTACTACTGATACAACAACAACTGCAACAACAACAACAGAGACTAATAGTACAAAATAAACTTTCTTGTTTATCTTAGCAGTATATTTGTTGTTTTGGTTAAATTAATTTCCATGCATTTTAAGCTTTTGTTGGCATAAAGTGAGACATTAGTAATTAAAGTATGAAAAAAATAACCCTTTCCCCCTAGTTTTTTTTTTTTTTTGAATAATGAAAACATTCCCCAGAATATGTGTGTAACTTTTAAAAGGTTCAGCCGATACTAATGATAACACAATGATGATACCATGCTGGAAGAAAAAAATAGTTTAAATTCTAACTTGCGGTATAATATATTAAAATTACTACGTTGATTGGATATGCGCATACCACAATTTGAATCTATAATATGACTAAAGTGTCACTTTCTTTAGAGATGTGTGACAAGCTTAATTATTTCTTCTATATACTTCCAATTCACTGGAATAATGATTTCATTTTGATGTGATAATAGAATCCTACATCTCTTCGGAGATTACTGTTACATGAATAATACATTCACCTTTTATTATTTTACACACGTACAAGGGGGTCAATTGCCTTTCATAAGCGATAAAGTATTCATTTTAAGATATGTATGAACAGACCCAAAGGTTTGGAAACGCCAGTCATGTGGAATATTCAAGTTGAAAATTAAGCCATTTATTACATATCTCTCTACATAGAAGAATTTAGAAACCTATTTTATTTTGTTTGTTGTTACACGAGTGGCATATTTTAGTGTGAATTTAAAAAAGTTTAATTTCTTTAAAATTCTTTTTTATATGCACTTTTTTCGTTCTTGAAAGGTGCATTATAGCTATAATAGGGGCCAGGGATACAACATTCCTATTGAAAACAACATCCTTTTTTCTTCTCTTTTGAACTTTTACAAAATATAAAAAGGGGTTCCCGCCAAAAAAAAATAAATTAAAATAGGGGGGGGGAGAGCTGAGGTCTCTTTTTTGCATTTTCTCTATTTTAAAATAAACTTTAAAAAAAGTCCGAAATACGCAATTATTAAACTTTTTTTTAGGAGTCCAGAACTTATTATGACATCAACTGAAAGCAATCAAGATATTTCTATTTAAGAAAAATGGAATTCTCGCGCTCTGCATCTCTCCCCCCAAAGAATGCAATGCGTGAAACTCAAGTTGTTATGATCAGCAAATTATGTCATGTACAGGCGCGAATAAAAAAATACGCCAAAAATTGTTTATAAAAAGCCCTACTTTTTTTTTCACTCCCCCACATCCAACTCATACTTTTTTTTTGTTCTCTTTTTCTATTCTTTTCTTTACTTCCTTTTATCTACAAACAAGTATGGAAACCTTTATCGGTCATATTAAAACACCTCAGGATGCTTTGATTATCTTCGAAGCTTGTAGAAGAAATCAATTAGTGCGTGTGCAGCGTAGATTATCATCCAAAGAAAGAATTCAAATTCGCTCTGGCTCTGTATTCGCTTGGGATGAAAGAGAAGCTGGCATGAGAAGATGGACAGACGGCCGTACATGGTCACCTAGTCGTGTTCTTGGTAGCTTCTTAACATACCGTGAATTAGACACAAAAAGAAGACCTCGTCGTGTTAGTTCCAGTAACCCAACTATTTTGTCCAAGGCTTCTTCTTCTTGTTCATATAAAAGAGATGGCTTAATCAAACAAAGCTTCTCTATCTGTACTGCAACAAATCAAAAATTGCATTTAATCTCTTACTATTCCAAATCTGATGTATTAGCAGGCAGATTAAAGCAACCCTCCACTGATCCAATGATGAGCCAAATCACAATTCCTAAAGGTCTTTACCCTGAATTAAATCCATTAGATACAAGTGGTGGTCATTCTGCAACTATTCACAATATGAAATCATCTTCTTTAAATTCACCATGCCTTTCTCAAAAATCATCCTCATTATCAAGCATCGACAGTTTATTAGACTCTCCTTCTCCTCCACCATCACTGACTTCCTCACCTAGCACTTGCGATGATGATATTATCATGAGTGATACATTACCTTCACCTCAATCTCTCTACTCTACCTCAAGCAACACTCCTCTTCTATACAACTCCAACACCCTATGCTCACTACCCGCTCAAGATATTGCTTGGGGTAAATTCCCATGTTCTGAAGACCAACGTCAATTAAGAGCCTTGCAAGGTTTACTAAGATTATAATTTTTCCCTCACTTTTTCTCTCTATTTAATGTATACAACAACTACTACAACTCTAATTCATGATACAAACAACATTCTATTATATTTTTACACATACACATCTCTCTCCCTCTTTTAGATTATATACCACTTTACTATACACATGTTATTTCTTGTATATTTAAAGCACTTACACCAATAAAATAAGGTTTTCTTTATTATTATAATTCTCTTCTTGCGCACTTCCCCCTGATCGGATAAATAAAGAGACAACAAATGAACCAAATATGGTTTTATTGAGTTCCAAGGTACTTTAGAAATTCTACAGTGGTGCCATAATTAAGACTAAAAAAGTTTGAACTGCCGTATTTTGTTCTGAATCGCCCTTTCCGTCTCGACTTAAATTAATAAAAGGGGGAGAAAGAGTGCCACTCACAAACTTTTCACTGCCACACCATCGTATCTCAGAATCATGATAAAGGAGCGAGAATGTGATCTGGTAGGTATACTTAGAACGGTCTCAGTCGAAAATTGACCTTTTCATCACATTCTTCAACAACCAACCCTTGACTTTTTTACAGAGTAATAATCCTTTATTATTATTGATTTTGGTTACTTGGTTAATCTCGTTGCCATAATCCATAAGATTTGGTAGAGTCGGTTTGCCATAAACGAATCGTGCCATCCTCTACAACAATATAAAAAAAATGGAATTGAGTTATTGACACACTTGCCAAAAAGAAAAAAAAAAGGATACATACCTGAACCCGTTGCATAGATTTCTCCATCAGGACTATAACTTACAGTATGAAGAGGGCCATGATGACCCTTATACACCTCTGAAAAAAGATGGGTTATTCTCACTAGGCATAATTTCATGCAAATTAATTTGTGTACGTACCTGAAACCTCGCCGGATTCAAAATCATAAATTCTAACCCATAAATCTTCATCACTGCCTGCAACAAACTTTTTATGGTCAGGATGAAGTGACACTGAAGAAGTATTTTCCTTTGTCGTGATTGTCTTTACATCCTCAAATGAACTACAACAAAAACTATTAATGACGGTACGGATTCTACTACGTACAAAACAACGTTTTACCTGTCAGGCTTCCAAAAGTTGGCAGTTTTACCTGCGGCCCAGGAAATGTATTGTCCATCCGAAGAAAGTGTCATTGTAGAGACAGGCGCAGCACAAGGAATAGAACCACTTTCTCTCATAGTTCTTAAATCCCAAATACGCACTGTGGCATCCTCACCAGCACTCATTAAGGCATGATGTTGTTCATCCCACACCACAGCCTTTATCATCCCTTCATGACCCGTCAGCTCCATAGGAGGTGCTTCAGGTCGATAAAGATCAAAGATGCGCAATTTTTGCTCCTTTCCACCTGTAACAATCTTGGTGCTGTCCTTACTAAAGTCTGCAGCGCGGACAATATGATTGTGCACAAAGGTGTGGAGTACTTCACCGTTATAGGTATCCCATACTTTAGCACTGAAATCGGCAGAACCAGTAACGGCTTTAGCTGCATCGTTGGATAAACGAGCGCTCCATACAGCTCCTTTATGTCCTTGGAAAGTGCCAATCCAATCGCCAGTGACACCATCTCTCAACATGGGATTACCATCTAGAAAGAAATTTTGAGTGAGTTTGAAAACATTGGGGGTTATACACTATGCTATTTAACCTTTGCAAGCAGAAACTAAAAAGTATTTTCCATCTGCTGTCATGTTGGAAAACTGAATATCGACAACAGGTCGAGTATGGCCAGAGCAAGTCAAAGGAATGACTCGGTTTCCGTTACTGTCCTTGTTGTTATTGTTATTGTTGTTGTTCATTATGAATTTGATTATTCTTATAGTTTATATACAATGTTTGTTCGTTAAGCGTAATTTATGTCAGTGGAATAATTATAAAATGGGAATTTCAAGATAAAAAAAAGGGAAAAGGAAAAGTAAAAGGAAAAAAAAGAGAGATTAAGTTCAACACAGTAAAGAAAGAGAAAGTGTCTTTCTTTCAATGTATTTAATCTCTTGAGGGGAAAAAAGAAAAAGAATATATATCAATATGTGTGTACGTGTGTGAACACATAAAAATGCCCTCCACAAAAAAAAAAACGCGTCATGTTTTTTTATGCCTTTTACCTATGGACGAACAGACATTAAAAGACCAAATTAAGGCCTTACTTGAGGATGAGATCTTGAGTGATCTTGTTGATCCATTGCCAACGGAAGAAGACATTGACGCTCTTATTGCAGTGGAACAAGGTCATGCGTACCAAATTACAATAAACCGAGATCCTCTACCTTCGATCCGTACGTTACTTGTTTATCATTTATGCTTGCTTTGTTCATATTAAGACCAGCTTGAAAATTAGATATTATCGTTCGTCAATCCTCGACCGTGCTGGATATTAAGAAACTTGTACGTAAAGGGGTTGAAAAAATGGAGAGAAAGGAAAAGTCTGTGAAGCAACGCTCTATTAGCTGGTAAATATGAACGATGGCAGCTTTCTATACAACACAATACTTACTACCTCGTCAGGAAATATATATGGAAATCACACTGTTTGATGTTTGGTTCGTCGAGATTATTGAAGGATACGGATGTAGTGAGTCAACTAGGTATCAAGCAAAATAGCGTCTTGAAATTCTCTCGCTTAGCGCATGAAAAGGGACATCATAGAAAAGCATGGCGTCACTAGAGCACTAAGTAAAAAACATGAATAAGGCGCGCATACTGCTTATACCTTGTTCGAGATAGAAGGCACTAAACGATGCATCTGAGACTCTCAGAGCCCGGAATGATTGCCTTGGTGCTGTTATCAGATCCCGAAAATAGTTCTTTGCTATAATGATGTTTCAGAGCATTTTAATGGCTCCGTTCCAACGTTACCAAAGTTTATTGCAAGGCGTAAACCTTTTTTGCCTTGATTTTACCTTTTCCGTGCAAAGCAGGATAGATACATAGTACCGTAATAAAGCACCCACTTTCATGCGCGCATGTAAACAATTGCGGATATGTAGCAGGGTGAAAAGATATGTCATAGAATCAAATAAACGCTCATTGTGCCTGATTCATCAGATCAATTTGTCATCCCCAATCTTTCGCTATGTTCACTATTCTACAGCTTCTTTTATTTTTCAATTGATCTTTTTCTCTTGATCTTTTTTCTTCTCTTCTCTTATGTTTTTTTCTTTTGAGACCGACCCCGCTTAACATTCGCGCTTCAGTGCCTAACGATATCCAAGAAATTTGTCATGAAATTCTAACGCTTATAAATTGAATCGAAAGACAGAAGCAAGAGTGCGCTTTTCCGATTTGATACGCACATGCTTATTACTGTTACTTTCTTGTATTACAGAAAACAAAGATTTCACTGCCGAGCTATACATCGCGCTAACCTGCTAAAAGAAATATTCTCATCAAACCTTAATTGTGTATAGAGTTGGCCACGAGGAGATCTTTTGTACTTGTATAGATATATCTAAAGTATGTACCTATATGCACAATTATCTATGTAAATGTAATATTTTATCAAGACATATGAACAAGTTATGTACATATTTAAACAATGTAAATAACACGGCGTTTCCTAATGTGGACATTTTTGCTGTAAACAGACGTGTATTTATTAGAAAAAAAGAGTAATATGTATAAGTCTTATCAAAAGAAGTTCAGAGTAGGGAATTTCTCGTTCGTCGAGAATATGGGGCAGTTCATGTGAGATGTTTGTACAGTTATAATGAATTTTGGAAACAATGTATGAATAGAAGAATGTAATAATATGGAGAGCTTATTGTTGAGCACCAACAACTTGTTGGGGCTTGAAGTTGATCATGTTGGGGACAGGACGGTAGATGTACTAAAGCAAAAGACATTAATTACCCATTCTACTCTCAACACTTTAAACAAGTACTTACATCACGGTAGAGTTCATCGATCTTCATACGAACTAAACACTTGCCGGGCACCTTATCGTTTTCCATGAACATAGGATACATGACGTGATCCTTAGGAATCAATTCAGTCATACGCTTGCGAACAATTTCCCAACCAACACCGTTGTAGTGGAGACCGAGGACACGGATAAGACGTTGGAATTGACAGTGGAAGAGGGTGTGGTATAAGAGCTTGGCAACTTCATCCAAAGTGAAAGCTTCGACACAACTGTCGGGCATAAGATCAAGTTCACAACCAGTAGATGCTCTAAGTGTATCTCTGTGGACCTTGACACCACCAAAATCACGGATAACGAAACCCTTCAATTGACCTGTCTTTCTATCAAATCGGGCCAATGTATTTTGACCATGTGCTTCAAAAGCAAGACCATTTTCGAGACAAGGAGGCAAGAAAGCGCGCAAAGCCAAATCAACGTATCTAATTTTCATAAAGCACATGAGCCTCTAAGCACTTATCCTTTTACCATTCCTCTAATTTTACATACCTTGTCAAGAACTCAACTCTCTTCTCTTCAGTTTCCAAATCCCAGTTGTGAGTCAAGAGAGTTTCATCGGTATCAGGCTTTTGAATCTTTTCAACAAGGGCACCACAGGGTACAAACAAATCATCCTTGTACTTATCATCATATTCGATAGCCTCACGAACAACACTGCTACAGTGCTTGGCAATATCAGTGTCTTCATTGTTATAAGAAACAGTACCCAATTCACGTTCCACGTATAAAATATCATGATCATAGGTTATTTTGGGTACAACGTCGTACGAAAATCCAGGACCAAAGTAGGTGGTAAAGGGGGTAACGGTACGAAGGGCGGAAGAAATCTTTACACCTAAACACAATTTGACACTCAAACCGGGTAAAATATCAGGACGAGCAACTGAACGAAGGGAGGCAAGAGCTTCTACGGGAATACAGTGTTGTTCAGGGAAGATAATGGTGTCCTTGAACTTTTCTTCGACGTTGGGAATTTGAAGTTCGTGAATAGCAATAAAAACATGGTTGTTGTATTTGTTGCGTAACTCTTCGGCATTACCTCCGCCGGCAGCTAAAAGCTCGTCAACAAGGGCCTTGCTAAGTTCTTCGTAATTACCACGGACTACTGCGCTTTCTCGGGGAATAGCGACTAATCGAACGCGAGGATGATCTAAATCGTACGATCCAGGTGAAAGTGGAGGCATAGGAGGGAAACTCTTACGTGCTTTATGCATCTATATGACGTGGTTATTATACGTAATCAATTTGAAACCCACCGAATGAATACTTACAGGATGTGTAGCGTGTCCCTCGACGACAGATTGTTCCCAAGCGATGGTGGAGGAAGTCAAGTCAGGCAACTCCTTGGGATTATCATATGTGTATTCTAAAATGAATAGTGAGTATACGGCCCAACATCAATAACAACAACAAACGGAAAATTAAAAAAAATAGCTTACTTTGAAAAATGATCGATGAGGCAAGCTCTTGTTTGATTTGCTCTTTTAATTTTCCATTGACTTCTAAATCTGTAGCGAAGCGATCCCAAAGGTCTTCGGCACTGTAGGAGTCGCGCAAAGAGAATTGAGAAGTAGAGCTGAGAATAGTCAAGAGGGTCTTCTTGGTAGCATCGGTAATGACGGAACCCTTGCTGTCATTGTTAGAGGTGTCAATAGAGTAAATGTGAGAGTGCATATCAAGGCCGTCAACCATGTCAATACGAGGACATTGAACGCCGTTTAAAGTAGCAACACTAGCATTGTTGATGATAGGGAGACCACGGAGAGGGACAACAGCTAAGATGTCATTAGCGGTGACCTTGGTAGGGATTTCTTCCTCTTCTTGGACAGTCTTGGGACGAAGCAACAAACAAAGACCCTCGAGGTCTTCTTCAGTGGAGGGGACGAAGAAGACGGGAACCAAGGATTCACTTGTCAAACAGGCAACCAAGCGAGAGGTAGTAGCAAAGCTAGCGTAATGTTGATTTTTATGTTCGTTTGAAGGGACAGGCATACTTAAGTTTATTTGTTTGTATAAATAAAAAAAGAAAAAAGTAAAAGTATCGAAAATTGCCCAGTTTTTATATGAAAAAAAAAGAGATGACGACGTTACCAAAAAAAAAATATTGAAATTTGCTCAACCGGAAACCTAAAAACGGGAAAATAACCTGAGTTTAGTTTTTAAGGATATGACAAGATCTGATAAGACAATTTTTGGTATTAATTACAAAAAAAAGAGCTTTAACTGCAGTGTATGTGTAACTACAATCTACGCTAAAATAATTGCATGTACGAGGAGAACTGCAGAGTTCCAATTTTTCTTTTTAATAAGCATCTATGTAACTTTAAAAAGCAAAGACCAGTAGTTATTTATGGTAAAGATCGTCATTCCATCTACCACTAATGCATAGCATAGATCTATTATACCTTCCGAAATCATTAAGAGTAACAGAACTATTGTTTATTAGATGTTCTGTTCATATCAGATCTTTTTTATGGTTATCTTTGCATCTGATAGCAAAATACGACTATGACTAAAGGAACATTCCACAACGTTAAATCTCATCCCTTTCTTCCGCCATGTCCTACCATCTGAACCAACCTGCGCTTTTCGTGGGTGTTACTAAACGAGTATTTAATATGTCTCTCTTTAAAAAAACACACGATCATTGAATTCAAAGGACGACTTTGGTTCAAGTGTTACATATCCCCATGCAATTTTCAGACTATCTTCATCATACACCCGTCTATTTGTCCTACCATGGTATCATGCAGAGCAATGCTTGTAGGTTTTAGATTTGCATCATGAAAGAAGATCCGAAAATTCGTGACTGTTGATTTTTTCGCGAGGGGAGGACAAGGCCATATCAAATAGGTATAATTTAGCTACTTTGAACACAAGCAGAAATAAAAAAATTTTCAGTTATAGACGCAATGTCAGATCAAGACGATGGTTTATTTGGTTTCGACTTTGACGACGATGTCTTTGTCACAAAGGAAGAAAAAGAAAAAGTCGAACCTTCGCAAATAAATTACAAGGCTAAAGTTGACACTGACGGGGTATAGTTACATGCTTTGACTCATTTTGACATGACCTCTAATATAGTACAATAGTGGTTTCACGTTACAGATAAAACTATTGAGCAAGTCATGATGGAACAATTGGGGCCCAATGAAATTAAGAGCTCTATCGACCATGATTATTTCCACAAACGTTATGACAATGCTTTAAAAACCGCTCTTGAATTTATTCGAGTGGCTACAACAAATAAAGAATGCAAAGTATCAGGCACAAAGGAAGTGAGCGAAGTGGCAATGCATTGCGCTGCTAAATTGAACCGTTTAGATATATTGAAGGAATTGCTGAATAATAAAACGGTAAGCAAGAGGGAGCGTAACGGGATCAAATACAATGGAGTTCTAATTCTATAGTCATACAACAGCAGCATTCACAAGACACCGGTGTTTATTTAGTACGTATGAAATTTTACCCACTTGTAGGCCAGTATGCGGATGCCATGGATGCGTGTATCACCTACCACAAGGAAAGAAAATTGGATTACAAAGTTTGGTCAATTATGGCTAGCTGCTTTGTAAAATCTGCAGAACATGATAATCAATTTGATAAAGATTTTGATATGCGCTATCATTTGGCAAATTTATCTATGGTCCGTGCTATTCACATTTATACCGCCAGTCGTTGGAGTACACATATTGACTTTGTGAAAGCTCGCTTTCAAAAAGAACTTGCCACACTCAAAGAACGATTACAGCTCACCGAAGAGAGAGGCGGTAACGCTGATAAGTTTGCAGAATGGATGTCAAATGGTGCCCCCAATAAAGACAAGGCTGGATTAAACGAATTTGCTTGGGACGATATAATATGGATTATGAAGGACTGGGCACTTAGACAAGACCTTGATTTACACGATGATGATGTGAAAGCGGTCAAAGATATGTAATTGTATTATAGTAGAATAAATTAACCATTAAATGATAAGGAAATACTTTTTACCACATTTTTTTCAAGTGGGTAGTACGAGGATCTTTCGCCATCTTCGATCGTGCAAGGAACATGCTTTGCGGCGATCATTTTAGACGCGTTATACCGTCGCATGTACGGTTGCTCTATAATTAGTCAGTTACAGTCTTGTGGACGCCCATATGCATAGTTTTGTAATCATATCTTAAAGAATACGCCCAGCAAGCAAGGGCTAGCTTTATGTGGCAAAATTTATAAATAAATACATATAAAGTTCATGATGTAGTTTTGAAACGTACACTCTAAATGCTTTAGGTGTTTCAATCGTGACTTTAATCGTGCTCTTAATTACCAAAGTATACATCTTCTTGCGCATTTTAATTTTGTCCCTCATCTGCTCTCTGAAACCTAACATTTACTTTTAATTTCAATTACGTCTAATATCTAAATACTTTTGCACCAAGCGGGAGATGGACATAAATAAGGTATTTCGCAGAAATGTTGATGTGAAGACCAGAACACTCGATAAAGCTAACACAGCAGCAGTGCCCCACATGACTGTCCCGCCAAACTTTTCATACACTATTCCACCTATCAGGGCTCCAAGACCACTGCCTACACCATTGAAAGCCATATTTAAAAGTCCTTGAGCACTGCTTTTTAATCCCGTTGGTGCTATACGATCTGCTTGTAATGCGCCTGCACTCCATGTCATCGAGAAACCTACACCGTGCAACAACTGGGTAATAGTGACTATCCATGCTCCATGAGTGAAATACGGTGCGACCATGTAAGTCAGGAAACGATAAGTAACTATACATTGAGCCACGATAAGCATGCGGCGTGACCCTAATCTTTGATGAATCTAAAAAATATTTACATGAATAATGCATGCAGTAAGTGTTGATCGCAAGAGTACTTACTTCCTTTGAAAAGAAAAAGACAACAACTTCTGTACTACTTCCAAGAGGACCAAACAATCCCACCATTGCAGAGGTGCCGTGTAAATCATTTTCAAAGTATAAATACAGGAACGCTTGAATGACAGCAATAGCGAACCCCATCATAGTCATAAAAGTAAAAAATTGAACTGCATCTGGCTCCTTCAATAGCGTCCACATTGTTGGTGAGAGGGGTGCGGGTGTTACACGAATTTCATCATCTTCGTCCTCGATGACTACAGCTGCTGTACCGATGGCGGACGAGGGAGCAATAACATCGGTAGGGGAGGGTGACATAGATCCATAAACAGACGGGTCGTCTTCCTCCACAGGTTTATACTCGCCATGGTGAGGCTCTACGTCGATAACCCACACCGTGATAACAAACGATAAATTATAGATAGTGAAAACAATAAATAATGCATAAAGGGAATCTAATTTTTCCGTTAAAAATCCAGTGAGAAAAACAGCAGAGGCAAATCCAATAGGAACACCAATTTTTTGACGGCCGTATAAATCTTTCTTCTCTGCCAATACTCTTAAGATAACGCTATCTACCAATGCTGCAATAACCGGATAGCCAAAAAACGCATATCCAAAACACCCCAGAGATGTTAATGCAATGCGTACCCATTCAGTGTTTGAAATATAAGGCACAAAGCCAATTGATAATATGCACTACATGTAGTATTTTTAGCTGCTATTTCTTTTTCTTTTTTTTTAAACGTGGAATGAGGTAGACATTACGACTAAAGCAATCAACATGTTGGTAATCATGATTTTCTTATATTCACCCGTTCTATCCACAAGTGCTGTCCAGTAGGGAAACGCTATGAATGAAACAAAAGGCGCTAAAATATATGATTTGATACGTTAGTAATCGGTATATTGTTTGAAGTTTTATGCTTACTTATGGAGAATATAAAGCCAATCTTATCGTTCCCAAGCTCTAGCACTTTTTTATAAAATATGGGAAGGAACATTTGGCCAGAACCAATACATCCAATGCTGAAAATACTTAGTAATTTCAGACCAAGAAAATTGTTATCCTTCATCTGAAAAAGTCTATAGAAGAAAGAAGGAAGAATTATTACGATTGCCTTTATGAGTATAATAAAATAGCAGAAGTGACTGGCACATTTTTCTGATGTGTCCCACATACTACTGGAAGTCATGTTACCTGATTCAAGCTTGCGTTGTTTATACAATTATCTCTGACAATACAAGATACACTTACAGTTAAATCATTTCTTTAATTCGTCTGAGTTGAATAAAGAGACATGTAAGATAAAATACAGATGCCCAGGTCTTTGATTGTAAGCTTATATTCAGGGGGAAAATCACCCAATAAAATCACTGTTATTAAAAGCAAATAGTAGCTTGGATTTTGTAAAGCTTTTCTATGCATCACACCTCGCTTACAGAATAGCTTGCCTCTATTAATGGTGACAAAGAGGCGTTTGATTTATTGGACACTTACAGGAAGCGCAGATATATTTTGCAAGAGTCGCCATGAACTTTTAGTAACACCCTACACCATAGCTTTTTCTTTGGATCAAAACTTATATAAAGATGTCGACCTGAATGATTGAATACACCTCGGACTACGCACAATGGATTTTTATCTTGATCTTGGTATAATATTTTTTCGCATATGCAATAGTATAGTCCTATAGACACACTTGTAATAACTTTTGTAAAGTCTGCGTGTATAATTTACGTCGAGTATGAAAACCTTTTTTCTTTTGGGAAAAACAGGTTAATATCCCAACTTCACTCAATAATTGTAAGCACTTAATAATATGATCTGTCTTATGATGCTTGCGATTGATTTTTAAATGGCACAATATGGCTGGGTGATGAAATTGCTTTTATTATGGTCTACAGACAAGTCGCTTGGGTCGAAAGGACGCCGTAACGGCAAAAATGTCTGTACGTATTGGTTGCACTTAACAATCACTCCGCCCTTCTATTCATTTTGTGAGGTAAAAAGCCTAGAAACAATATAAGAACAGAGAAACATCGCCTGGAATTAATCAAAAGGGTAAATAGCATAAGTTGTGGTTTTAACCTCGAAAGATTCGCCTTTCATTTACGATTGTACAGTCAGTTTCTACTCCAGTCAAGGGTATGTTATTTACTGCATAGAAACGTAAAACCAAGTACACTAAATTGATGTTCTCTGTATCTGTAGTAACCACTGTTGATGGGGACAAAGAATGGACTGAAAAATTGCACAGAATGATTAATATTATCAAAAAGTTGTTTATGGTCTTTTGGTAGAAAGTAGGTTTTAAGTACGTGTGTTTTGTTATTTTGTATTTTGATCGTTTGTATATTTCGTATGTAAGAAGGGTGTTGTTGCCAGCTCTTTGCTGTAGATCTAGATTACTACATGCAGAGAGTACGAGCTTGGGCAATTCTACATTCTCGCGATAAACATGACCTCCTTTATCTCTCTTCATGTTCTAACCACGATCCGTGTGAAATTGTTTACTATGTATATCATTGCTTCTATTAATTCGAGCAATGTTCCATATAATAATAATTACACATAGGCTTTGCCAAAAAATGTAAAATTGGCCATGCATATTAATCGGTTCTTCCATGGTGCTGCCTGAGGATATTAGCTATGTAATAGCACATCCTCAAGGAAAACAAAACAATATGTAGATCAGCTTCTACCCGCTTCAAAAGTAAACCCGGTTACTTTCGTTCTCTTTCTCCTCTATTTCTTTTGTGTATTATCTTCTTCTTCTTTCCTCTCCTCAAATAAACGTTGTTCTTATGTATTCCCATATTGGTTGTATCCGTCGCCTTCATCATTGCTATATCTGGAATATCTAGATATGCCCCTCGTATGTTTGGTTCTGTGCCTCCTTTATCTCTCTTCATGTTCTAACCACGATCCGTGTGAAATTGTTTACTATGTATATCATTGCTTCTATTAATTCGAGCAATGTTCCATATAATAATAATTACACATAGGCTTTGCCAAAAAATGTAAAATTGGCCATGCATATTAATCGGTTCTTCCATGGTGCTGCCTGAGGATATTAGCTATGTAATAGCACATCCTCAAGGAAAACAAAACAATATGTAGATCAGCTTCTACCCGCTTCAAAAGTAAACCCGGTTACTTTCGTTCTCTTTCTCCTCTATTTCTTTTGTGTATTATCTTCTTCTTCTTTCCTCTCCTCAAATAAACGTTGTTCTTATGTATTCCCATATTGGTTGTATCCGTCGCCTTCATCATTGCTATATCTGGAATATCTAGATATGCCCCTCGTATGTTTGGTTCTGTGGTTGCAGATGTGTCCCGATTCACAACATATGTGATCATGTGCTTCGCAAGTCGTTTCGATTTCGAATACGTTTATGTAGAGGAGGGTATGTATGTACTTAGCCCACTTTTCATGAAATACTTTCATAAATCTTTTCCGTCACATACCAACTGTGTAGTTTACAGGCTTTCATATGATGGGTGAGAAGGGAATGCATCGAGTGTCAACAATCAATAAATATTTTATTTTTTTTTACAATTAAAAAAAAACGGGAGAGAGAATACAAGCGGTTAGAGTTGTGTACGTGTAAATGTGTATGTGTACATATGTTAGAAAAAAAAAAGAGGGGTTTTACAAGAGCAAATAAAAGGAAAAAAAGCAAGCAATGATATTACAAAGAAGAAGAAGGGTTTTCTTGACGAGTGATTACCTCAACATCAAATGTTCCAAGTCAGAATTGTTCATTTGTCCTACAACAGGCCCACCGTTCATGTATGTAACTTGTTGTTCTTCACTGTTAAACACAACGTTATTGTTGTTATTCATGATATGATGAGCGTTATTGGCCAAGGGTTGACGTTGGTAGTAGTGCATGTAATCTGGCATGCCGCCACCTCCACCCCCTCCGCCTCCTCCAGCTACGCTATTACTTCCGCTAGTATTACTTCCTCCAACTGTGGGAGATGTGTTGTGATCATTTGGTGTAGATGAAGTTGGAGTGGGAGTAGGCTTACTATCTTCATGTTGGCTGCTAATGGAATTACGCAAGCTTGATGAACCATTGGTATTATTGTTGTATTCATATCCATGATGATGAGAGGTCATACCAATAGAATGTAACAAATCGCTATTAGGATTGCTGTTGTTATTGTTGTTATTTAGCGGATGAATAGGATTTAATAATTGGCCCAAGTTAGGAGGAGAAGTAAATCTTTCATTGCTTCCGAAACCATCAGTTGGTAAATGCTGTTGCTGATGATGTTGACGATCATGCGAATTAGTTGAACTGGCTGTATTATTATTAGTAAATGATGAAGATTCGGTATTAGCAGAAGGAGCAGAGTAATTACGAGGGTCGAAACGAGGTAAAGAGTTGGAAGAAATAGAGGAAGCAGAATAATGACGTTGATGCTGTTGTTGTTGATAAGATTGGCGAGCAGGAGATAACATAGGGGTACTAGGTGATGAAGATAAGCTAGAAGGTGAAGGCATTTGAGAATTATTATTTGTAGTATACACGTTGTTTGGTATAGATAAAGGTTGGTGGAAATTATTAGGCGAATGAGGTCTTGTGGAGTTTGTTGTATTTGGGTTATTACTATAGGGTGAAGCATGATACATTAAATGTGTTTGCTGTTGTTGCTGTTGTTGAATCATATCGCCAGGATGTTGACCACGGAGAGAGCCAACAGACATACTACGAAGTGGATGCATCAAACGATTGCTTTGTTGTTGCTGTTGTTGCTCAGGTGGGGTCAACTGTCCTTGTTGATCAAATGTTGGTTCAACCAAAGGTGGGATTCTGAAATTTTGCTTTACTAATAACTCGGGTGAGATTTCAAGGCTGGCTAACTCAGGTACTGATGAAGGTGCGCGTAATTTTTCTTGGAGAACTTCATTGGGGTCATAATATGAAATCAAATGTTGGGCTACGCCATTTACAATAATAGACATAGTTTTCTTGATCAAGCCATCTTCTTTAAATCGATAAGAATCGGATAAACTGCCGACGAGTTGGCGTTCCTTGTTTCTATCAATAGAAATCGAGCTATCAATGCTGAAACTTCTTCTGGAAGCCTCACTTGAGCTATTGTTATTGTTCAACATCATGACGTTGTTGTTGTTGCTGTTGTTGGATCCAGTGGAGGAAACCGACATCTTCTTTTCATTATTTGACTTTTTATCCAGCTCACGGTAGATGAGAAAGTTTCCCAAGATACGAGAGGGGCTCCAAACACGACCGTCGGTCCAACGTTTAATACCTATTTATATAAAATGTGAATATCCTATACGTGTAATAATCACCGAAGAAGTCGTACCTGATTCTCTTTCATCAAATACAAAGATTGAACCAGATCTAATCATTTTACGTTCACGTTCCTGGAGTCTTCTACATATTCTTGGAAGTAATCCTCGACGACAACCTTCAAAAATTAGTAATACATCCTGAGTGGTTTCGATGTAACCATGGAACGTTTCTGTGACCAACATTTTTCGATAAAAGGTTAAAAGGGAATGATATTTTGTGTGTTGCTGTTACAGAATGATCTTTAACGTCAAGTTTCTGTGAAGAATAAAACTTGGAAGGGAAAAGCGAAAGAGAGAAAGTTGGGTGTGTATATCGTATTATGTGCGTCAAAGTAGTTCAGTATTTTCTTTCTACGTCGTTCTATATATTCTTTTTCTCTTCTCAAACAACAGTCTATTTCAAGATAAAAATTATTCTACAGGATAATTTTCAGAAAAAAGAGAGAAAGAGTGATATGAATTATTTATGGTGAAAGTACGACGAAACAAAAAGAATGCAATAACGTAAAAAGGATAAATAAAGAAAGGAAGAAGAGAACCGTAAAAATGAAAAAATAGATTGATATATAATAATAATAAGTGGAGTGATTTTTAAAAACTGTGGGGACCATGTCACACTGTGGCGGATTAAATTATTATCCGGACATCATAATTTCTACAAAGAAACACAAACATAGTTTGCAACTTTATTAAGGATTTCTAACATGTAATGTAATATTTATAAATAGTTACAATTGAATTCAACATAGAATGGCTTCGCCTTTCACGCCAAGTAACAATCATAAAGACTTGATATCCCAAGACTTTTTTTTACCACTTTTTCTTTCTTTTCTATTTTTATAAAGCACTAATAAGCATGCTTTCACACTTTTTTTTTCCCATCATGAAAACTGTATATGTTATTATTATACACGCTATAAAGCTCCATTTTAAATTGGAGTTCGAACGCGGACGTTTAATACTACCAAATGTCTAGTTTGCCCCGGTCTTCTAAGCGCACGTCCTTATTTCAGTAACTAATAGGACGCAGGGGGTCTCATACCATTTTCGGCATCTTCAAACTCCTCCCAAGTCATTCATAACAGTTCATGGTTACACTATTAGCATGAACACCTTATCCATCTAATATTTGGAAAGCCATCTTACAAGTAAGCCTTGCATAGTGTGTACGTTAATTGAATTCAACATAGAATGGCTTCGCCTTTCACGCCAAGTAACAATCATAAAGACTTGATATCCCAAGACTTTTTTTTACCACTTTTTCTTTCTTTTCTATTTTTATAAAGCACTAATAAGCATGCTTTCACACTTTTTTTTTCCCATCATGAAAACTGTATATGTTATTATTATACACGCTATAAAGCTCCATTTTAAATTGGAGTTCGAACGCGGACGTTTAATACTACCAAATGTCTAGTTTGCCCCGGTCTTCTAAGCGCACGTCCTTATTTCAGTAACTAATAGGACGCAGGGGGTCTCATACCATTTTCGGCATCTTCAAACTCCTCCCAAGTCATTCATAACAGTTCATGGTTACACTATTAGCATGAACACCTTATCCATCTAATATTTGGAAAGCCATCTTACAAGTAAGCCTTGCATGATGGATTTCAAAATTTAAGAAAAATTCACCGCTACCATAAACATGTAAATAAAAATGAATGGAGAGAAATAATAATGGCCATATTATTAAGCTCGATGACTTCCCTCATTATTAAAAAGGCGAAAAATGATATAAGCAGAATACGGTACACGAAATAAGCAGCAATGAGTAGAGTCTTTGGACTTCCTCGGAAACACCAATGGTGAGTCGATATTTTCTCTTTAATATCTGAACGCCCATCTTCAACGCAAACATAAATTATTGATGACAGAATACACTCTACGTTTACGATTCGTTTATACAAATTTGAGCACGTAATTTATCCATTGCAAAGAGAACACATCTATCCTAGGATCTAATCAGTAATACCGCTCAAGCTATCCAAATCACGATCGCGACAATTATGAACTGATTTATCAGTGACCCACTTTCAAGCCACATCTATCGTAGATATTCCATTTCTTTCATCAATATAAAAAATATGGCAACGATAAATTTTGATCCTAAACATCATTAATTGCCAAATTCTTGGATTTACACTATTTTGCTGCTCAGCTTATTAGCTTGTTATATGAAACTAATATATTATAGTATCAATTTTTTAATAAACTATGTGATATTAGAAAAATCGACAATCTTCGATTTGTCTTTATGTATGACAAATATGACGACAAGAACGACAGTAGCCTCAGCCATCATCACAGAAGTCATTGTACCACAGAAAAAGGTTTCCCTGACCGCCATTACCCAAAATTGAACGTTATTTTGGGTTCCAGAACACAAAAATCTTAACTTTTTTTTGTTGAAGGAACTATAAAAAGTACACTTTTCAAATATGTTGGTGCTATCATACTTGTCATTATTTTGATTTTTGGTGACTGCATCAAGTGACCTATGAAGTTATACGCACGGTTCTTTTATCTACTTCTGTAGAATGCACAGTTTTCCATTTTACATGCTTACATTCTTAATCCGTACTTTTGAAATGTACGGAGCTAGAATTGCTCAAAAGCTGAGCATTCCCAACTATGGGTAACAAAAACAGTTAACACATAAAATCCCAAAGTTTTGGCCTCGTGATCTTGCTACGTCAAATTATAAAAGTGGCACAGGCATTTGTATAAAAGATGGCACAACTTGACCCAACGCATATACAAATCAATGCACTTGGACCTGTGCAGGCATACATAGTCCAAAGAGAGAGGGAAGGGGATGTTAATAAAATTGATCTCCCGGTATACTTTTTGAAACGTTTGTTACGAATAATTCGAAAAGAGACTTGATAGCCTTTTTTTCTTTTAAGAAACACGACGCGTATTCAGTCTCTTGCACCCAAA
This sequence comes from Mucor irregularis B50, assembly GCA_000587855.1. Lineage (NCBI taxonomy): Eukaryota > Fungi > Mucoromycota > Mucoromycetes > Mucorales > Mucoraceae > Mucor > Mucor irregularis. The sequence continues at coordinate 175,036 of AZYI01000017.1, read as the reverse complement.
AAAAACACGTCGGCGAAGGTTCCTTCACTATAAGATTTTCTACCGGCTTGCAACATGATCAAATCCTCCAGAATCGTTTTGTCGAGGTATATTCAGTATCAAGAATATGTTTTATTATATTGCTAGTCTACACCTGCCCCTTTCTTTTTACTTTTGCATTGTCAGTTAAAATCCTGTATTTTGGATATTTAAAGTTTGATGAAAAGTAAAAGATTGTCGGATATTACTATTGAGATGTCGCAGGATTGAGGTTGACAACCCGCTCATTATGTTATGTGAATTTAAGTTACGTATGGAAGTGCTAGATATGTATGCATTGCCGTGAGTCGGCGATAAAATTGCGCATATTGTTGATTTAATGATGTTTATCAGTTACATATAGTAAAATTACGAGTGCACTTATGATTATAATAGTAATAGTAGCAAGCTTTCGTACACTCCCAGTAAGACTCTTTCTTATAAATATACCTACGGTATAGACACGTTGCCATTTTATTGGCCCTGACAATCATTAGCAATCCTCTTCTTTTTGGAATATATACGACAACTTTTGTTGAGTAAAAGTTCGGTAAATAGGAAAGTTAATAATTAATGTGAGAAGTAATAATAAAAAAAAGCTTATTAAAAATATTTATTGAATGATTTGTTGAGGTGACTCAACATATTCCAAATCTGTTCATGTGGATTTCTTTCTCCAAATGGTAGAATAGAAGATCAGCACTTGTGTGCAACTAAGCAAGGTTTGGTGTGCCATTCAATTTTCTCAATTCGATCGATGTATTACAAAGTAGATGATTATATTGATCATAAAGTGATTCAGTACGCGCTGTTACAGAGTTCTTTGTAATTTCGAGTGTGCTTTTGTCTTAACTGTCATATTTTCATGTGGTCACGTTGGAATTATTCAGATTCGTGTGTATAAATAGTACACACTCATATTATCTTCATCGTAGGGCCTCTTATTTCAAAGAACACACAAGTCAGTTCATTTAGTATGCTATGTACTTGGCCCGAAAAATGTATGCTCATTGTGCTACGAAAATTCTTATCTACTATGTATGTAATATATGCAGTTGATCGGAGAGCATACATAAAAATCATAATTATGCAAATACTCACCCTCTCCAATAAAAAACACTGATTCAGAAACATTAGAAAAAGGGGTTGTGCGTAAAAAAGACATATCACATACTAGTAAATATATTATGTTATTACAATTAATCAAAGGCTTTTATTACAATTTTAAGGGAAAAGGAAAAACAGGGTTATTTTTTTTACAAGTTATATAGTTCAATAAGTCTAAGTGTATGGCGTCTACATCATACCACCCATACCACCCATGCCACCCATACCTCCGGGCATACCCATAGGAGCGGGGTTCTTTGAGGGAGCATCAGTGATCATACATTCAGTGGTGGTCAAGAGAGAAGCGACACCGGAAGCATCAACAAGAGCAGTACGGACGACCTTGGTAGGATCGATGATACCACGTTCGATCATATCACAGTATTCGTTAGTAGAGGCATCATAACCGAAGTTGACGTTATCAGAGTATTCTTCGAGCAATTTACCAGCAACAACGGAACCTTCACCACCAGCGTTGTCAACGATTGTTCTACAGGGACGTTGAATAGCTTGACGGATGATGTTGATACCTAATTGTTGATCAAAGTTGGCGCCCTTGAGGGTATCTAAGGCCTTGGCAGCCTTCAACAAGATAGTACCACCACCAGCAATGATACCTTCTTCAACAGCAGCACGAGTGGCGCAAAGAGCGTCATCGAATCTGTCCTTCTTCTCACCAACTTCGACTTCGGAGGCACCACCGACCTTGATGACAGCAACACCACCAGAGAGCTTAGCAAGACGTTCTTGGAGCTTCTCCTTTTCGTATTCAGAAGTGCTAGGATCGGCCATAGCACCACGGATTTGTTCACAACGTTGAGTAATGCTTTCCTTGGAACCGGCACCGTTCAAGAAGATGGTGTCTTCCTTGGTAATACTTACGGATCCAGTAGTACCGAACAATTCAGGTTGAGCGTTTTCCAACTTGATGTCGATATCGTCAGAGAAGACAGTAGAGTGGGTCAAGACACCAAGATCACCCAAAATGTTTCTACGGTTATCACCGAAACCAGGAGCCTTAACAGCAGCAACTTGGATTTGACCACGGAGCTTGTTCAAAATACAGGCAGCAAGAGCCTCACCATCCAAATCTTCAGCGACGATCAAAAGAGGACGACGTTGGGTGGCGGAAGCTTCAAGAGCGGGTAAAATATCTTGCAAAAGGGAGATCTTCTTTTCGGACAACAAGATCAAGGGCTTTTCAAATTCGACACGTTGAGTCTTGGTATCGGTGATGAAGTAAGGGGAAATGTAACCACGATCGAAACGCATACCTTCAGTAACGTCCAACTCATCCTCGATGGTCTTACCGGCCTTCACGGTGATAACACCTTCCTTACCAACACGTTCCATAGCTTGAGCAATCATATTACCGACATGCTTATCACCGTTAGCGGAGATGGTAGCAACTTGAGCAATTTCTTGAGGAGAGGTGATAGCCTTGGTGTTATCCTTCAAGAACTTGACAACGGCATCAACAGCCATGGTAGCACCGCGACGGAGATCCATGGGGTTACAACCGGCAGCGACATTCTTGACACCTTCAGTGAAGATGGCACGAGTCAAAACAGTAGCGGTGGTAGTACCATCACCAGCAGCTTCGTTAGTTTTTCCAGCAACGTCTTGAACAAGACGAGCACCCAAGTTTTCAAACTTGTCTTCCAAAACAATAGACTTGGCAACAGTGACACCATCCTTGGTGATCTTGGGAGAACCGTAGGGTTGTTCAATTAAAACGTTACGACCCTTAGGACCTAAAGTAACAGCAACGGATTTGGCGAGGATGTCAACACCGCGTAAAAGAGCAGCACGACCTTCGACACCGAACTTGATGTCCTTGTGGGTGGAATAAAGACGACGAAGAACACCGTTGGAACGGAGGGACTTTTGGACAACTAAACGGTTCATATTTGTATTATTAAGAAAAGTAAAGAAAAAAAGAAGAAAAAAGAATTAAAAAGGGGTATGCAAGCACTGTTATATTTAATACTTTTTTTCCCAACCCCCGCAAAAAATATCCCCAAGGTTCTACGAGAGCGTGGAAAGACCTAGAAACTGGTGGTCAACACTTCATTTTTTTTTTCCCGCTCAAATAGAGAGTGAGTGGCTTAGGCAAGCCCTGTGATGCAGGGAGTGGTTGGTTTTCCACATTTTTTTTGACAGTTGTAATTTTTGTTACTTCGACAAGTGTGTTCACTAAACACTTTTTTACTTTCGCGCTTTCCTTATGCATTCCAAGTAAGTGCTGACACCATTTTTAATTTCGTAGTTATTATTTTTGGATAGCGCACTACTAATGGAATTGACTTTTAAAAGGATGCAGAAAGGCATATTGTGAAGTAAACCAATGGCAATTTTTCCCACAATACAAATCGGACCAATCAATGCATACTTGAAAATAGAAATAAGCTTTTTCTCTTATTAACTGCGAAATATGTAACTATCAGCGCATATGATGACGTATAATTGGTTCTTAGAGAATATATCTTGGCTTCAAAACTACTTTTTACTTTAGCTGAGTGAAATAGAAGTAAGTAAAAGAGTTAAATGTATATGCGTAGAAGCAGGACAAATAGAAATCCAATTCGATTGTGTAACGATCGCTGGTTGGTTGAATTTGCTCTTGTCAATGGCCACTTTCCCCGTCAAACCTGTCACTTTTTTTCGTTTTTTTTTTTCTCTTGCTTATTTTGTAAGAAACTAAAACCGAAACTTATCTGGTAATATTATTATTACTCGATTTCTTTTTTTTCTCTCTCTTCCTTCTTTCTTATCTTTTTTCACTTCTTTCAGTTCAGTCCTCTTAATTGTAACATTAACAAACACATGTCTTCACAAAATATAAACATTACTTTGAAGCACAAGCCAATGTAAGTACTTACATGTGTTTTTGAAAAAAAGTTGAAATACTTAACTACGCAAATATAGTAGTGGGACTTCTGCCATGTCTTATTCACCTTCCTCACATACTATGCCTGCTTTATTTCAACATCGAGACAGTTTTGTGCATCAAAGAGAGCTTGAGTCAGCATTTTGTAGTGATTTAGTATGTTGTGGTATGCGTGTCCGAGATTTGCACGAATTATTACATCATTACGAAGAACATCACCATGCACCTATTGAAGAAGAGCCAGAGCCCAAGGAAGAGGACGATCATTCATCTGAGAATAACAACAATAGCAATAATAACCATGACGATGACGACGTCATAATGGATGAAGATTTTCCAACTCCTTTACCTACACAACCTCATGAATTGGCTGCTTTGACGTCAAGCCCTTTAGTTAGAAAAGCCGATTTGAGAATTTCAACTGTCGCCGCAGTCGATTCTCCTATCCACACTCCAATCAATTTATCACCCACTACTAGTATGAGCAGTATTACCAGTCATCAACAACATACAGAAGATATATTGAAGCAAGCCTTGCCTTCTTTAGTCAATACTCCTGGTGCTACAGGTTTACCACCCAATCTCGGAGGGGATATGCACTATTTCAGATCCGAAGCTTTATATCAAACATGTGGTAATGTATAATATATAGCTTTTCCCATGAATCATATATCCTAACTATTTTCTAATTTTCAGATGACGGTCAAGATAAACCTTACAAATGTCCTATTCCTAATTGTGATAAAGCCTATAAGAATCCAAATGGGTTGAAATATCACCAAATGCATGGTCACTCCGAAGAAGACACACTTAGCGATGCTGAAAGAGATGCTCAAAAGCCTTATATGTGTACTATTGGTTATTGTAATAAGAGATATAAGAATTTGAATGGACTGAAATACCATATTGAGCATTCTCATATTGCCAAGTTGAAGCAATATCCACCCGGGACAACTGAACAATTATTACTGCAGCAGCAGCAGCAACAACAACAACAGCAACAACAACAGCAACAACAAAGTCAATTCAATAGCTCAAACCCAATAGCAGATCAAATTCATTCTTGGCAACCTCCTACTTTCTAAAAGAGAAGATAGAGATTCTCATTTTTCTTTTCATTCTGTTGATCTAATTGCTCATCTTTCGTAAATATCACTTTTTTGGCCTCTTGTATTAATAATATTGAGTGATCTCTTCATAAAATTGTATGATTATATATACATAATAGAATTAACACTTCTTCTTTTACATATGCATACATGCACATAAACCTATATTAAATGTATAACTATATAAATAAACACCCATAGCAATAGCATATCAACTTTTTGTTGTGTGTATCTTGAATGCTACTACTGTTTCATTGATATGCATTGTACCACACTTCATGTGTTTCTCACGCATGACGACTGTCGTACATTGAAAAAACTGATACCATCGTCCAACAAAGCACAGTGACACTTTGTCTGTGCTGACAAGTGCTACATACAAAATTAGGCACCTGAAAAGTTTACTTTAACGTAAGTATAACCCTTGGAGCTTTTGCTTAATATTAGCCGGGTTCATTTTAAAACTCTAAATTATTTTTCCGCACAAGATCACTCTAATCACAATGGTATGACACCACACTTGCGCAAATCTCACAGTGTACTCTCCACAAGTTTATCTCCAACATCTTGCCTTGGCTCCCTATGCTAATGTTGCTTGCTAATTTAACTCTTGTATTGTTTGTTGCTAATATTCGGGGAATATAGAAAACATCATAAAAAATGGGACTGGAAGCATGAATAAAAAGAATCTTCTTTTTCAAGCGCCCAAGAACTTTTTTCAATGACAATATCAGCTCCGCCATATCATGAACAACAACAAGTTAACATCCAAGAGCCTAAATTAATAAAAAGAAAGTCGCATCGTAAATCATTTCATTATCAAAAACGTGTTTCTTTTGATAATGTGACAAATATCCCACCTGCCTATCATTCATTCACTTTAAATCAATCCAGTGAAGGGTTTGAGAGAACAAGACGTTCCAGAACATTCATGGTAGCAATTGATTTATTCGAAGGCACTTTGGATGCGTTGTCTTTCACATTAGAAGTATGTAATTTGCATATATGCATAAAAATATATATGTATATATAAAAATATTCATTGCTTACTGCTTGTAGAGTTTAATCGATGAGAACGATGAAATCGTTGTAGTTGGTGTGTACTCACCAAATCAAACTCAAGTTTCAGGTATTATCTTCTTCTCATGTTCGTAGTAGTTGCTTACAATTTATTGTGTTATCTATAAAAGAGGAGCAACTGGCACCGAAAGAGAAGGCTCAACAAATTATGGATTGGATTGTGAGCTCACATCAAGGAGACAATGTATGAAGTGCAATCTTCTTTAAAGAGAAAGATAGTATCATCTTACACAATGCCATGTTACATTTTAGATAAATATGGTGGTTGAATTGGCTTTTGGAAGACCAGAGGTTGCACTCGAGGAAATGGTAACTTTTACAGTATACATAAAAGATTACTTACTACTCACTTATCAACATTTTTATTGTAGATGAAAATGTACAAGCCTTCCTTGCTAATTGTTGGATCTAGAAATAAGAACAAGTACAAACACGCCTACTCAGGAGCAGGTATATTCAAGTATCGTTTAAAGCACTCTACAGTACCAGTGGTAATTGTGCGGGATAAAGGACCAAATTGCTCGGTTAGTGCAAGCACTGGTGATTTAATAACGGCTTCCGAAACTAGTAGTGTGCAACAGATCAGTAATCGCGATGAAAGACAGCAAATGAAAAAGATGAAAAAGTCCTTTTCCTTATTTAATTGCACATATTATTACACGTCAGAGTAGAATCTTTTGAAATTATACGTATCTGATGGGGAAAAAAAAACACCTTCTGCTTTTACTTAATAAACTTTTAGACCCATCACTATTTTGTGTTGTAAACGATTGTATTCGTATTATTATAATATCATCAACGAACGTATTATGAATAAAAACAATTATATTCATCTCACTAATGCCTGTAAAGCAACTCAATGAGGTACATCCGAGACTTTACTATTAACTTTTCGGTATAACTATAAGGCACAAGCTCAAACCCGACATTTTCATGCATTACCCAAAATTCGGAATTAATAAGTTATTCCTGATATGCATATGGTGTAAAACGCCACCACAGTTTTTCTGCTTAGCAAAATCATGTTTATTAGAAAGTTGTATTCTTCTCTCTATGAGATGGATACGGCAAGGATTATTGAACTCCCTGTCTTACAAATATAGGCTGGATTTATCAATAGACAAGCAATAGACACGCGGCGAATAGAATTAATGCTTATTTTGAAGGGTATTTATTTCATCAAAGTCCGAATACAGCTTCCCACTTCTTGCATTAGTAATCTATCAAAAATTAATATGGCTTCTACAGGTAACTTCATTTGTGTTTATCCCACCTATACTTGACTTGACATATTTGCCTTTGATAGGGGAAGAAAAGAAAATTACACTTTACGGTGCAGTTTACTGCCCATTCGTCCATCGCGCAAGAATCGCTTTGAATGAAGCTGGTGTTGATTACAAATACGTCCTCATTGACACCAAAAATAAACCCGACTGGTAAGGTGTATATATTCCAAGTGTGAAGATAGCAACATGTAACGTGTATCTATGACAAGGTATAGAGAAGTCTATCCCGAGACCAAAATTCCTGCACTTACGGACGAATCGGGTCACACTATTGGTGAGTCGCTTGTCGTCGCAGAATATGTCTGCGAGCGTTTTACAGATAAGAAGTAAGTTACCTACGTAACGTTCGGTCGTGCCCGATATGAACTAATACTTTGCGGTAGTTTGATGGCCAATGATGTGATGAAAAGAGCTGATAGCCGTTTCTTGGCAAGCTTTCTCGATAATAAAATTAGTGCAGACTATCACAAGCATTTGTACCATTACTATGAGGAGGGAGCTCATACAACTTATAAAACAGAGATGAATGCTCACATTTTTAGAGTAAGTAAAGCATGTTGAATATTTAGACTACACACAAGCATTAACGAAAATGTTTTATAGTTGAATCAATTGTTGTTGGCTCAACATCCTACAGGTCCCTACTTCTTGGGCGAGCAATTTTCCTATGCGGATATTGCTTTAGCGCCTTTTATCCTTCGTATGCATGTATTCCACACAAAGTTTTGGGATGGTTACGAGCTGGACGCGGTCAAGGTGTGCCCAAGAGTCAAGTCATACTTTGATGCACTCGTAAACAGACCCTCTGTTAGAGAGACTTTCTTTGGTGATGATGCTTATCTCCATATGTTGGGAACTAGATTTAAGGTTTTCGAAAAGTAATAAACTTGGCTCAGAAGATTTACATGCATAAAAATGATACACAGTGATATCATATGTAAAAGTCTAGACAGTGATATGTGCGTACCGACAGTCTTGGTTGTAATTGCCAAAAGATCGAGCCCATTATTTTGCTTGTTTAGGCGTGGGATGACCAATTTCGTAAAATATATACCGCCACTTTCATAAACAATACGGTGGAACGGGTCGGATAAGTTGTAAGAGTACATACATGACTTGGGATCTCTTCCTTTTGGTAGTAGTCAGGCTGTTTATTTGTAATATGAATTTAGATAGAGCAAATTGACTGGATATGTCAAAATCTAAGATCTAAATTTATTGCACTCAGATTACCTGATATGATTGGAGTAAACCATCAAGGCTCGTGCAGAACCGCATAATCTAAATAGAAGGCGATTTGCCATATAAGGCTTTGTATTGAAAATACTTGATATATTTATCAAATATATGTAGCATCATGGGGACAAGAATTGTAATGCAAGAAAGGGTTCTTTTGATCATGTTCAGGTCAGTTGCCTGTAGAATAAAATTGCGTGTTTATGCTAAAAATTGAATATTATTTAATTCAAGTTGCACAGAATTGCATGAAAATAAGCTTAAACTATGAACACTGCAGCTAGAGACCATACTCTCTGATGACAATCTACTACTGTCATACTGTATTTTAACCCAGCTTTCGGACCTTTCCAAAAAATCTTCAGAAGCTCTCAAATTTTGATTGGACGAAATTATTTTATTATTCGGACCTTCTCAGGTTCCAAATCCGGATCAAGCTATAAATTTTTTTAGAAATGATCGTGATGATATCTGTTTTTTATTTATAAATGAAATAAAGTAGTTTACTTTAAACCTATTTCTTTAGCGAGATAACTATCATAGACTATCTTAGAGTATTTGAACCTTCTCTTACAGTCATCTGGAGTGACTTTACCAACAATGGGTTTGTTATGCGAGGGCTTACGGTTTCAACGCTACATAAGGATTTTTGCTAAAAGCAAAGCTTCAAACCTGAGAAGAGATCGATGAATAATAAAGGCTTTGCCAATATCTTTCAAGAATCGTCTCATGTCATACTTTTACTAATGAATGAGCACCACACGTACACGCTAACGCCGTATAATTTATTGAAATGAGCTTTAAAATGATTTACTTGCAATAAACCTGAAAATGATTTATTTGATCACAAAATCTAATGTCTTGATTCTTTTTTTTCTTTCTTTTTATTCTCTTTTCTCTTCTGTCTTTCGCTTTGAAGCTTTTCTATATTTTCGCAAAAAGATAAAAATAATACATACCTATTATCAAATGTCTAAGGATCCTGGTAGTGAGAAGAAAAAGGTAAAATGGTTTATATTCATATGCAATCTTAAGAGCATACACTTAAATGTTTAAAGTTGGAAAAGAGAATATCCACAATCAAAACTTCAATACAAAATATCGAATGGAAAAAGGATTACAAGGAGAATTTGCACGAATTGGTGCTCAAAGTAAACTTGTTAGTCACCCACGCTTATGCCTTCTCGAAATACATATTCATAAAAGAGCTGGAAACCGATCCCACTTTCGACTTGAACAGTTCTATTTCAAGCAAATTTTTTACGGAAGTATTCATTACGCTGACCAATTCAAAACAGCTCGTAAATCAAGTAAAACCTGAAACAGCAATCATACGTACTTTATTACGGAAACATAGAGAAGACTACTTGAAACATTCTAAATTCAGGCCTCCCTCTTTCTCGTATGCGCAGCAAAACGCCCTTTATGAAGCGCAAAAAATCTTCACCGCATACACTAACAACATATCTGGTAATTTTGGCAACATTTTACGCAAGTTTATAAACAAGCTTTTAAGAAAAGAAGAGAGAGTGAAGGAACTCAGACAAAAATAATCCGCTCAGTTATCGCAAAAGCAAATTAATACAGTGGTAAGTTGAGTATAATCCAATATAATTTTATTGGTAATTTGCTGTAAGCGTTCACTCTGTTTGAAACAAACCATCGACTTTGTCCATGATTGTCTTTCAATGTGTATGCAAAAAAAGCTTATATCGTCCAATCAAAATTTAAACTCGTCTGAAAATCTTACACTAATCGTCCCTAATTTAGGTTAAAACCCTGTATAAGATAATTACAAATATGGCAATTCTACGTTATGCTATACCCGATGTTTATGGTGCAATACTATTCTACAGTGAAAATATTTATATATTGCCTATTAAACATTTTGTGATCCAGAGCAGTTACTTTTTTAACAGACGCTTCCATCATTATAGTAGTAAAGAGATGATCTGGTTTTAAGGTTCACAGATTGGATCTCTATCAATGTTTTGCACCTTCAGCAACTGCAATCATATTAAAAAAAAAAAGAACGCTTCGACGCACCCAATAAACGTGAACCCTCCACAGTGGCACAGAGCCAATCATACAGCATTCTTTACTTGATCGCGCAATTTCCAACGAATAAGATACAATTCTTTTTTTTTATATTCTATAACTTTTTTTATATACTAAAAAAAAGCAGTGCGTACAAGGGAGGGGGTATGTATTACACATAGTTTCTCACCATTGTATACACACTTACACACATGCTACAATCGTATCACTGTCATTTTAACAATATTTTTTTTATATGTGTTTTTAAAAGTATTATATTTTATTATTTCACATAACGAAAAACTACAATGATGTTTATACGTTTAACAGCGCAGGATCCTTCTCGACCACTAAAGCACGAAGCCATTTTGCTTCTTTTTCAAGCTCGATCACTCTCTTTTCAAGAGCTTCGGCTTTCAATGTCATTTCTTTAGCTGTTTGTTCTAAAGCTTGTTCTCGTAATTTCTTCTTCATACGGAATCTGGCAGATGCAGCAGTGTTTCTTCGTCTTTTATCTTCTTCAACGGCTTCAATAGAATCAACAGCACCTTCTGATGCTGCAGGCTTTACATCTTCATTTTTAGTGATGGAAGGGGATATTTTGCGTTTCTTTCCAACCAACAATTGACTTTGTGATTGAGGTTGTGTGAGGGTAGTGGAGGAAGGAGCGGGAGCAATGCGTGGTAAAATTTGTGGTTGATGATGTTGTTGAGGTTGTGGCTGTTGGGGTAATAAATAGGACGGTGTGTTGTTCAAGTAAGTATTTAACAAATGATTATTAGTGTTGTTGGTAGAATTATGTGCAGTAGAGTTGGTGTTTGTGTCCTCAGTGAGCCCCATTTCACAAATAGAATGACGGAAGAAGACAAAGTAGAGGCTCAAATGTTGGTGGAAAAGTTCTATGACAAGTCACTATCACTTAAAGAATTCGAAGATCTGTCATCTCTTATTTTAAAGAAGTTGCTATTAATCCCTTTTAGAAAACCCGATTCTCCACGTATGTTAACGGAAGAAAGTCAGATCAGCTACTTGTAAAGAATATGCAAACAAAGTTCAACCAAGACGCAATCCTGATTTATGGTAACTGGTCCGCTGGAAATTCAAAGTATCATGAACCCGTAAGAGGAAAGGGTATTCGGAGCCTTTTGAGAAAAGGTGGATTTAAGGTGCTCCTAATAGACGAATATAAAACCTCCACTTTCTGCCCACAGTGCAAGTTCTCCCCTGTGGAGAAGTTTAAAAAGATAGATAATCCACGCAAGCATAATCGTCATAAAATGCCGCAAGTATTATGTCATGGACTTCTTAGGTACAAAACTTTTATTCATCTTACTCTGCCGGAGCTGACTAGTTCATTTATTAGGTGTACAAACCGAAAATGTTTGGAGTCAAACATGAGATTGTGGAATCGCGATGTTGTTGGTGCTTTAAACTTTAGACACATACTAAATGAACTCAGAAGTAATAAGTCAAGGCCAGCTCGCTTTGTTCGATCACATACCATTTCCACCGCCAGCTCAGCAAGTTCATCAAGTTCTTCAAGTTCATCAAGCTCATCATCTACTACCCCAAGCAAAAGAAAAGGCAAAGCCCTTCCAAACCAACCAACAACAAAAAAACAAAAATAATCCGCTCAGTTATCGCAAAAGCAAATTAATACAGTGGTAAGTTGAGTATAATCCAATATAATTTTATTGGTAATTTGCTGTAAGCGTTCACTCTGTTTGAAACAAACCATCGACTTTGTCCATGATTGTCTTTCAATGTGTATGCAAAAAAAGCTTATATCGTCCAATCAAAATTTAAACTCGTCTGAAAATCTTACACTAATCGTCCCTAATTTAGGTTAAAACCCTGTATAAGATAATTACAAATATGGCAATTCTACGTTATGCTATACCCGATGTTTATGGTGCAATACTATTCTACAGTGAAAATATTTATATATTGCCTATTAAACATTTTGTGATCCAGAGCAGTTACTTTTTTAACAGACGCTTCCATCATTATAGTAGTAAAGAGATGATCTGGTTTTAAGGTTCACAGATTGGATCTCTATCAATGTTTTGCACCTTCAGCAACTGCAATCATATTAAAAAAAAAAAGAACGCTTCGACGCACCCAATAAACGTGAACCCTCCACAGTGGCACAGAGCCAATCATACAGCATTCTTTACTTGATCGCGCAATTTCCAACGAATAAGATACAATTCTTTTTTTTTATATTCTATAACTTTTTTTATATACTAAAAAAAAGCAGTGCGTACAAGGGAGGGGGTATGTATTACACATAGTTTCTCACCATTGTATACACACTTACACACATGCTACAATCGTATCACTGTCATTTTAACAATATTTTTTTTATATGTGTTTTTAAAAGTATTATATTTTATTATTTCACATAACGAAAAACTACAATGATGTTTATACGTTTAACAGCGCAGGATCCTTCTCGACCACTAAAGCACGAAGCCATTTTGCTTCTTTTTCAAGCTCGATCACTCTCTTTTCAAGAGCTTCGGCTTTCAATGTCATTTCTTTAGCTGTTTGTTCTAAAGCTTGTTCTCGTAATTTCTTCTTCATACGGAATCTGGCAGATGCAGCAGTGTTTCTTCGTCTTTTATCTTCTTCAACGGCTTCAATAGAATCAACAGCACCTTCTGATGCTGCAGGCTTTACATCTTCATTTTTAGTGATGGAAGGGGATATTTTGCGTTTCTTTCCAACCAACAATTGACTTTGTGATTGAGGTTGTGTGAGGGTAGTGGAGGAAGGAGCGGGAGCAATGCGTGGTAAAATTTGTGGTTGATGATGTTGTTGAGGTTGTGGCTGTTGGGGTAATAAATAGGACGGTGTGTTGTTCAAGTAAGTATTTAACAAATGATTATTAGTGTTGTTGGTAGAATTATGTGCAGTAGAGTTGGTGTTTGTGTCCTCAGTTAAATTGGCAAAGGTGGTAAAAAGATCTTGTTGTTCTTGAACAACTTTATATGAATCGTCAAGGATAGCAGAACCGGGCTTTGTATCAAAGGTAAATTGTGCGTTAGCCCAGATAGCAAGCTCTTCACTGAGAGCTTCCTCAGAGATGGGAACTGGTGAATCGTCTCCGAGTAAGTTTAAAGAGGAAATGTAGGACATTGTGCGTTTTTTTTTGGGAAAGTGAAGAAAGGGTAAGAGGAGGAGAAGAAAAACCAAAGAATTCCGATTTTTATAACATTGACAAAATCCGAGCCGAACAAATCAGATTTTAATCGTAGTTTCAAAGATCTTGGGCAAACCCATACTCGTTACACAAGGTGATTGATCAGCAAAAAGCCCAGAGGGCACGTTTGAGCGTTCGCCCGTAACACGTTTGCCATACAAAGGCCTGTTCTCCGAAAAAAAAAAGAACTTTTGCAAGTTTGCTAGTACATTTTTTAATTTTGGATTTCGGGTTCTACATGCGTCGATGTGTATCAAAAATCGATGGCTGCATCATTTGTAGTACATTCAATCATGTGCATTGCTTTGAGGGTCTATCTTTGGTTAGGGTATTTCATCCTCTTGATCTACGCCTTAGCTCGATAATCATTACAAAAAACCCCACTTTCAAGCACATCAAGATGAACCTATAAAGTATATTATGATTGCTCTTTCCGAGCTGAATTTTGCTGATGAGCAGCTACTGTACATAGTCAAAGTTTGACTTTTACTGAGCAAAGTAAACGACTGGCATTTCCTTCGCCATTGTTTACCTGCACTAGCTTGTTGAGTACTTTGACTAATGCCCGTTAGCTTAGTCTCTCATAATAGCAAAAATCAAGTATCGAATGAGGTGTCTTGGTTTACGCTCCCAATTTGCCAAATATGAACGCCACTGCGAGAATGTGTAACCACTTTTACATAGACTTCATAAGATGTCAGTATTGACATTTGCGACGGTTTTTATTTTATAAATGTACATATAACGGTATAAGATTACAAATCGGCAACATGAATAACCTGCTTTCCTGACTTGTTACCACTTAGTGACTTCACCAGTTCTGGACCAGCGTGTTCGATACCATGAACAATGTCCATACGATACTTCATCTTACCAGATGCAAAGAGAGGGATAACATCCTTGAGAAATTCCTCTTCGTCAGCTAGATGATTGAAGACGTTGAATCCTTGGTATTTAATGTCATTTAAAATAAGGTTCCACATATTTATCAAAGGTTCTGGTTTGGGAAGTTGCTCTTGAGATGCCAAACTACAGCCAGCAATACGAGCAAATTTGTTGGCGACATTGAGGACAGCGTCGAGTACTTTACCCCCTGCAATGTCAAAACAGACATCGATACCCTTTGGGCAATGTTTACGTAAATTTTCTTCGATATCTCCATCCTTATAATTGAAAGCGGCATCAAAACCACTGTCTAAAAGGGTCTGCACCTTTTCTGCACTGCCAGCAGTTCCAACAACATAGCATCCGAGAGCTTTGCCCAATTGAGCAGCAAATTGACCAACGTTGCCAGTAGCGCCTGATACGAAAAGAGTTTCTCCCTTTTTGGGTTGGCATACTTTCACTAAACTACGCGCATGAATGCACATCAATATATTTAAGTCTATGACAATGGTTTCTCTCCTTACCCAACGTATGCAGTCAAGCCAGACATGCCTAGAGCACCAACGTAGTGAGGAAGAGATATGCCTTGGTCTTTAGGTTCATTGCGAACAATGTAATATTCCTGGGCATACGCAGCGTCTGCTTGGACGTACTCTTGCATAAGTCCATAACCGGTGCGGCCATAGACAATATCACCCACCTTATAATTGGGGTTATTGGATTTGAGTACAACAGATACAGTATCATCTGCAAGACTGGCATGAAGATCAATAGGTGGCCCGTAGGATTCAATAGAGGGGTCACGAAGTCGACTCAAGGTCCAAGGGTCGATTGAAATTTCCAGTGTTTTTAAAAGAATATCACCTTCAGGAAGGTCGGCGTCAAGGTCAATCGATTCCTCTACAACTTTGATATGCTTTCCATCGACAGGTGTTTCTGTTGGATTAAGAGGGTTGGGAGGCACAACAGCAGCAGGGTATTCAGCAAAGACGACCTTTTTATTGATAACCATTTGTATGTCAGTGGTGGAGAAAAAAAAAAAAAAAAAGTGAAAAGTGAAAAACAAAAAAGTTGGGCTATCAAAGGAAGCATGGAATTCTGTCTGTATTTTCAAGTCACTTTCGCCGTTTGAAACTTTCAGTTTCGCCAAATCCCTTTTCACTTTCGTCATTTCAAGATGGTACATACTACTTCCTTGGTCCCAGCAACTTCGGTATCATCATACTATTTAGGAAATAGCTAGTTTTCAAAGCTTACAAAACACCTCTTGTGACTTTTAAGAGATGGGGAATATTTTTATTATTTCAAAAATTAATTCTTTCTAGCATCAAATGCTTCTTGAGCCCATTTTGCCATATCGACCTCAACATCTTCATATTTCTTGATGAAAGGATGTTCCAATAATAAAGCATAAGTTGGTCTTTTAAGTGGGTCCTTTTGAAGACAAGAGTTGACGAAATCAATGGCTTCAGGTGAGAATGTGTCAGCGGGTAAAGAGGGTGGTTCATCATCGATAATAGCTTTTAACTGAGCAAACATATTATCGTATTTATAAGGGTAACGGCCCGTTGCAATTTCCACAAGTGAGATACCTAAAGACCACACGTCGGATGATACAGAGTAAGTATTAGCAGCCTTAATTCGTTCAGGCTACGTACGGTATGCATTGATAAAGAAGTAAGTACACAGGTCATTATTTATAATAAAATTCACAAAAACTTACAGCCATGTAACTTTGACATCCAATGTTTGTTTTCGCCAAAGACTTTTCTAATTGTCCAGATACACCAAAATCACAAAGTTTCACTTGACCCTTTATATTTGCAAGCACATTTGTAGGTTTGACGTCTCTGTGAATAATAGAAAGTTCATCTTTAAGGAACTTTAAGCCTTTCACCATCTATTATGAGTACATGTATTAGTCATCGCTCTCTATCTATACACACGCGCTACAAACAACAACTTACAGAGGTGGCTATTTTGGCAAGCACATCTTCAGGTGTACCAATGCCATAGAGTTTATCAAGTGAACCAGCGTCCATATACTCCATACAATAATATACACAAGACTCGATAAAGAATGCACCATAAAATTCCACAATGAATTCACCAGAACTCTTGTGTAAAATATCTAATTCCATCAAGATTTGATGTAACTTGGTTTCATCTAATTCTAAGCGAATTTCCTACATGATAATGTTGGCTTTCGTTATGCTGCGTAATTTTAAAATGAAAAGAAAAAAAAGAGTTTACCTTCATGGCCATAGTGACGTTGGTGACACGATGCTTGACTTTTTGCACGGTACCGTATTGTCCCTTTCCAAGTTCTTCCTGTAAAATCAAGTCGTCCATTTTAATAGCAAAACTATTGCCATTACTGAAATCGACACCATCCGCATGAATAATGGCTTTTCCTGAAAAGTTGAGTTTTCCAGAAGGATCACTATAGGAAGAAGTTAATATTATTATATATATATATATATATATATATGTCTTGAACATACACGTATTTAGAAAAGTTAGCAAAGGGAGTGGGTTCTTGCTTGGGAGAAAGACCGAGTTGAGACAAGTTAAGTCCAGGTTTACCCATTCTACCAGAACCAGCTCTGCCTCTCATACCACCAGGACTACCACCAGGACTACCACCAGACATTGGAGGAAGAGGAGAACCACCTGGTCTGCTCATAGGCGGTAATACTGAACGGCCCGGCATACGAGGAGGCATAGGCCGTGGGGGTAAAACTCGTGGTGTAGGCTGTGCTTTCTTTTCGTCGGAATCTCCAAGAGACATGGCTGAAAGTGACTTGTCGAGATTCATTTATATATATTATATGGAATAACCCAAAAGGTACTTTCGTTATAAAAGGGGGGAATAAAAAGAAAAAGAAAAAGAGAATCGAAAAAGTCAAAATGGGTAATTTATCAAATCTACGAGTGACGTATGGACCATTTCCGAGTAGCCAATGAAATGGCTCAGGTTCGTGCTATGTATATTATATGGAAAATGATCGCTTTTTGTAAATCTGACGTCGTCGTTTCTATTGTAACCCTATTTTCATTCTACTATTTACATTCTACAACATTGGCGTTCTCAAGTAGTTTAGTCAAATCTTTTTTTTTTCTCATCATGGTAAACAAGATATACATCATCCTATCAATGAATCAGTCTAAAAAATATATAAATGTCAGTTATAATTCTGGCGTCATTGCTACTAACTTGTGTTACACTAAAAAAAGCTTTTATTCAAAATACGTCCAATTTAAGTTTAACCAAACTATCTTTATGACTTCTATCAATCACTAGTAAATCGGCAGCCACTAGCTTATAAATACATTGAATCGATTGTCGCTCTGTGAAACCGTTTTTCTTTGCTAAATCTTCTACATAGCTAGTTAACGTAGACAATTTGACTTGACCTTCTTCAAACAACTTTAACAAAATGGGTGTAACAATACTTGCATCTTTTGATAATTCCAACTGTGGCACTGTTGCATGCTCGTTGTGTGGAAATAATTGATTAAACTGAGTAAAGTCGACTTGGTCCGTGTGTTGTTGCTTATTTTCAATGTATCTCAGTAACCCAACATACGTAGACCTAAAATGATAAAAGTTTAGGAATTTCCACTCGTGTGTGTGTAACCAAATCTATGCGATTACGTTACTTGTTTATGCTCATGTGTTTCTCTGCTAACTCAACTTCCTTGAACCGGTCAAGTATCTCTTTTAGCTCCGTTTCTATCAATCTAAACGTTGATGTCAACTCTTTTATATTATAGTCCTTTTCTTGGGTTGGCTGACTCTTTAATAATTTTTCAATGCGAGCTCTGAATCCAGTGTAAATTTCTCTAGTTGTAGCAGGCTTCTGCAAAGGGTTTGCTGTCTCTTTCCTGTCTTCTGCTAATGAAACCAAGACAGCCTCGTAATCATTCAAACGTCGCTTTTGGTTTTCCTTTTCTTTCTCCAACTTTTCAATGTTTTCTCGAGACCTTTTGTACGCAGAGGAATTCACGTCAGAAGAGTTTTTCAAACTAGAATTCTTAATATCCTCAGATATCTTTAAATGCTCTCCTTTCTTAACATAAAGTTCACTGTATCGCCTCTGTTTAGCCGCTAATTCTTCCTCTAATCTTTTTATTTCTGAATCATCTTCGTCTTCCTCTTCAACCTCTTCCATAATACTATCCTCACGCTCCAAATGGGCATTTTGCTCTGTATTTCTCGCTGTAAGGATATCCAATTCTTGATCGTTCTAAGTACATAGTTTAATGCGTTATTCTTCTGACTCTACTTTATACGTGTAACAACAACAAGCCTTTACCTTTTCGTGAGTAGTCCTTAAATAGTCCAAATTAATCTTTCTCTCTTCGTTCATAAGGGCTAAATCTTGAATTTTCTTTTTCTTTCTCCAACTTTTCAATGTTTTCTCGAGACCTTTTGTACGCAGAGGAATTCACGTCAGAAGAGTTTTTCAAACTAGAATTCTTAATATCCTCAGATATCTTTAAATGCTCTCCTTTCTTAACATAAAGTTCACTGTATCGCCTCTGTTTAGCCGCTAATTCTTCCTCTAATCTTTTTATTTCTGAATCATCTTCGTCTTCCTCTTCAACCTCTTCCATAATACTATCCTCACGCTCCAAATGGGCATTTTGCTCTGTATTTCTCGCTGTAAGGATATCCAATTCTTGATCGTTCTAAGTACATAGTTTAATGCGTTATTCTTCTGACTCTACTTTATACGTGTAACAACAACAAGCCTTTACCTTTTCGTGAGTAGTCCTTAAATAGTCCAAATTAATCTTTCTCTCTTCGTTCATAAGGGCTAAATCTTGAATTTTCTGTTCTAAAGTGGGATCTTGACTACATTGTACAGTTGTGAGAATTCAATATTCATACTACATGTACTGAACACTTCTTACCAAATCTGATTTAGCGAGTGGGCAGACCGTAAAATCTTCCCAATGTCACCCTTTTCTGTGCTGCTTGTGATATCTCGAATCCTATACAATTTGTTCAGTATTTAAAAGTCTTTCCTTGTTCCATTGTTCCTTACTTGTGCAAGAAAGGATCGCCTAGACATAATGCTGCCAGTCTATTCTCATTTGCATCGGTGTCTCGTACTAGCTTTTTTCCTTGTATTAAATCTTGAACGAATTGAGCATTGCCCTTTTCAAATTGAATAGAGGCAATATTTCCTGAAATATTAACCAAATTGTTCAAGATATCTTCTAGTGGTGGTGGTATTGGTTGTGCTGGGTGTGCCATGATACGGTTTATTGTGAGTGAAGGAATTAATTTTCGCGTGAATCTTAAAATTGTTGCTTAATTCGCGTGACTGTGCGCGCGTCTGCTTTGTTCCTGAGATTGTTGATTACACAAACATTCTCTGCACACAAAAGATACGCAAACAATGTACATTAACAGAGCACACATCTGTATTTCGATTCTACTCGGTACAACTTTGACAAGTGATAATATGCCCTGTTGCTAGAAAAAGACTTCCTAAACATGAGCCAATCACAAGGAGAAACTTGCCATACACACACGCAGCCGTCACTTTAAATGTTTCATGCAGCACAACCATAACCTATCGAACCACTTTTTTTTAATAATTGAAAATTTTTTTTCTTCTTGTCTCTCTTTACCCTTAAATCCGTAAATGTCTACCACTTTAATACTTAATCTTCACATCACATATCTAATAAGTATTCATGAATCATAGACAAAAATGCCTCCCAAGAAAGCCGCCACTGAAGAAAAGGCCCTACTCGGTCGTCCCGGTAATAATTTGAAAATTGGTGTTGTTGGTTTACCCAACGTTGGCAAGTCTACCTTGTTTAACGCTCTTACCAACGCTGCTGCCGCTGCCGAAAACTACCCTTTCTGTACCATTGGTAAATACAACTTTCATAGCTTCTATTTCTCGAGCGAGCTAATCTCAACGTCAAAGTATAGATCCCGAGGAATCTCGTGTTGCAGTGCCCGATGAGCGTTTCGACTGGTTAAGTACACAATTCAGATCCAAGGCGATCCCCGCTTATGTAAAGTATTTAACAAGAAAGAAAGATGTGGATATAGAGACGAAAGCTAAATTTAAATTTTTATTGTGTTTAGTTGACCGTGATTGATATTGCTGGTCTTGTTAAGGGCGCTGCTTCTGGTGCTGGTTTGGGTAACGCTTTCTTGTCCCACATCAGAGCCGTCGACGCCATCTATCACGTTGTGCGTGCATTTGACGAGCCCGATGTGATCCACGTTGAAGGTGAATTAGAGCCTATGCGTGATTTAGGTATTATCCGTGAAGAGTTGCGTCTCAAGGACGAAGAGTTCCTCGCCAAGCAAAACACCGAACTCATTAACGCTGTTAGAAAGATCGGTGGTGCCGGCAACGCCGCTGACAAGAAGGTCAAGGAAGAAGCTGTTGTGGTTGCCAAGGTGTACGAGTGGGTGAAATCCGGTAACGACGTCCGTCACGGTACTTGGAATAACAAGGAAATCGAAATTATCAACACACTTCATCTCATTACTGCCAAGCCTGTCATCTACCTTGCTAACTTGAGCAAGCACGATTTCTTGCGCAAGAAAAACAAGTGGCTCCCCAAGATCAAGGAATGGATCGATAAAAACTCACCTGGCGATGTCATGATTCCTTATTCCGGTATTTACGAAAACGAACTCTCTGCCATGGAGGAAGAAGAGAAGTTGGAGGTCATGAAGGAAAACAAGGCTCCCTCCGTTTTACCCAAGATCATTGTGCAAGGTTACTCTGCTCTTCAATTGTTTTATTATTTCACTGCTGGTCCTAAGGAAGTGAGAGCTTGGACCATTCGTAAAAATACAAAGGCTCCTGGTGCTGCTGGTGTCATTCACTCTGATTTCGAAAGAGGTTTTATCATGGCTGAAGTTATGAAGTTTGACGACTTGAAGGAACTCGGATCTGAAGCTGCTGTGAAGGCAGCTGGTAAATACATGCAAAAGGGTAAAGATTACGTGGTTGAAGATGGTGATATTATCTTTTTCAAGTTCAACGTCACTGCCCCTGCTTCCTCCAAAAAGAAATAGACTCATTCATTCATTAGATTATGCATTTTGTACTTGATAAATTATATACATCATTATTCATCTGAACCAAATAGAAAAAGTATGTTTTTTTATTAATTTTAATATTTTTTTGTTTAAAAAAAAAAAAAAAAAAGATATCAATCTGGATATCACAGTGGTAGAGAGGCAAAGCTACTCAATTAATCTCTACCAGCAACACGCTTTCCTTGCACGTAAACGTGTTTCAAGTTCTGAGCACTACCGTTAAACATGAACTTCTCGACCTTTTCTTGCATGGTTTCACCTCCCATCAAATCAAGGGAACCGTTCTTCAAGTCGACCCAAAGAGCATCGAAAGCCTTGTTTTGAGCAAAGTTACCAATCTTGTCTTCCAAACCCAAGACTTGAGCACCAGTGTGTACGTGATACTAAACTTTCATGACTTGTGTGTATGTACGTAAATTAGAAAAGTCTCGAACTTTGTAAGTGGTATACGAAGGCATTCGAGATGTAAGTGGAGGTGCATATAATGTATCGCAGAAATGGCGTTGAATGAAGAGCAAAAATAACAACGTGCTCATAAAAAAGATATCAATCTGGATATCACAGTGGTAGAGAGGCAAAGCTACTCAATTAATCTCTACCAGCAACACGCTTTCCTTGCACGTAAACGTGTTTCAAGTTCTGAGCACTACCGTTAAACATGAACTTCTCGACCTTTTCTTGCATGGTTTCACCTCCCATCAAATCAAGGGAACCGTTCTTCAAGTCGACCCAAAGAGCATCGAAAGCCTTGTTTTGAGCAAAGTTACCAATCTTGTCTTCCAAACCCAAGACTTGAGCACCACCTAAAGTGGCCAAGAAGAGCAACTCAGCAGGAACCAAGGGGACATAGTTGGGATCGTTCTTCATATCACGATGAATGAACTTGTTGGTCTTGGTGGCAGCAAAAGCGGAACGGATCGCATCCAACATGGAGGGAGAGTAACCACCAGCAACATCAGTACCCAATCCAACCTTGATACCCTTGTTCAAGAGACGTCTAACATCAGAAACACCGCTTTCCAAAGAAAAGTTAGAGTTGGCACAATGGGATACACCTGTGTTTCTTGCGGCCAACATGTCGACTTCGTCATCGGTCATATGAATACAGTGGGCCATATAAGCACGTTCGTTCAAAAGGTTGTGGTCGTCATAGACGCTAGTGTAGTCTTTGGAGTTGGGGAAGAGGCTCTTGGTTTCAGCAATTTCGTTAGGGTTTTCACACAAGTGGGTTTGAATAGGAAGCTGGTATTCATTGGCTAATTGACTCAAGCCGTTCATAAGAGCAGAAGAGCAAGAGATGGCAAAACGGGGAGTCACAACAGGAGTAATTAAACTGTTGTTCTTGGCCTTGACGTATTCAATGAAGGTACGAGTATCTTGGAGACTGGATGCAGTAGTCTCAACGTAGTAGTTGGGAGAGTTGGAATCCATGTTGACCTTGCCTACATAAGCACGTTGGCCATATTGCTCAACAAGATCGACCAACTTCTTACTAGCCTGAAGATGAATGGTGGCAAACCAACTGACAGTGGTGGTACCACTGGCAAGGAAGCGCTTGATGACCTTAGTGTAAGCATCAGTTGCGTGGTTAATATCACTGAATTCAGCTTCACAGGGGAAGGTATGGGTATTGAGCCAGTCAAGAAGTTGAAGATCCATACCAGAACCAGCAAAGACATATTGAGGAGCATGCTATTTAATATACAAAATAAGTTAACATCATCCTTTGTATCGCGATACTTGGTGTGGATCTACTTACAGCATGAGTGTCAATGAAACCAGGGACAAGGAATTGCTCAGGACCCAACTTGAAGACCTGCACGTTGATATTATTTATAAGAGTTAGTTTTCTCAGCGCGCATTACACCTTTATCTAAACATACCCTGTAGTTTCTGTAGGGAGAAGTGGACAACCAAGCATCAAAGTTGCTGACATTCTTACCGAGGTGGACAATGACACCATTGCTGTTGACAGCCAAGACGCCATTTTGAATGATTTCCAAGTTGGTGCGAGAGACAGAGTGGACAAGAGTACCGTAGTAGACGCTGTTAGAGGACATTTTTTAGATAGAGTTCTTGAGTTAAGTTGTTGAAGAGTGGTTTAGAGATATTTAGATAAATCTGATGATGATGAAAAAAACGAGAAGGGGCGAAGAAGTTGTTGCTTTTATACTTAATTGTCAAGGAACGTCAATGTCACTGCTATTGCTTTTTTGAGGAGGGGTGTTACCTTTGATCGAAATATAGCTGGTATATCAGCACTATTGTAGACTAAATCGCTGACCACGGTATGAAGAAAGGGTGTGATGTGATGAATGTATGATCCATGATGTATGGAGGCGTTACCCGCGCTACATTTTAAGCTTCCTTCTTGCATAATTTTCATGTCGTACGTGACGCAAAAGTAAACCTTCAATTGAACAAGCTAAAGATTTAGATCACCGAGAAAAAGAAATTGTTTACATGATGGTACAGACGTTCGATCAATTATTATAATATCTGTATCACTATAACTTTAAACTAGTCGAATGTGTGAATGGTAGGCTCGTGTAACTTGATCAGCACGTTTCAACAGGTACAAAGTCATTCATTACAAATAAAGCATGACATTCGATCAGTTGCAGACAATCACAATTTACGGCAATTGAAATCTTGAGTACGCATGGTTACAAAGGAAATTAGGGTCAAATTATTACCCTGCGTTCGAGCTTGGCGATGTGTAATTGTTCAATTTATAGAATGGTAATACTATAATTCATGTGATACTAAACTTTCATGACTTGTGTGTATGTACGTAAATTAGAAAAGTCTCGAACTTTGTAAGTGGTATACGAAGGCATTCGAGATGTAAGTGGAGGTGCATATAATGTATCGCAGAAATGGCGTTGAATGAAGAGCAAAAATAACAACGTGCTCATAAAACTTTTATCTTCATCTAAACACAAAGAAAGGAATTTATTAAAGTGCAATGGGGCCATTTCAAATACGCGATGGGTACATTTTTTATGATTTGGAGTAGGCTACTGTGCATAATCATCCCAAATCACAGTTGTTAGATATACTTGGTTACATGATAGCACATAGATGACTTATTAGTCACAAAGAAACAATAGGTAAAAATTACGTGTATAATCTGTAAATTCTCACAGGGTAAGTAATACAATATGAAATAATAGCGACACATTGTAAGTAATGAACGCATACCTGTACATACTTGTGTTAGATAATGTTATACCGATCTCTCTTCACCAAAAGTCAACAACCTCAGAATCAAAAGCAGAAATTTAGGCGATGTAAATATCTGGATGTCTTTCTTGTTATTGAGTATATTAAATTATAAGCGAAATCTGTAAAACTATACCACTGCTGACTATTTTTATTGCCAAGTTATGCATAATTCTTGTTAACAATACGCGTTAATACACTAATACAACTTTTTAGGTGCAACTAATCGTTTATTTTATTCAATATATATACATGTACTGTTTTACAATTTTTTTTTTTGACAATATGTCATTAAGGGTATGTCTAAACTAAGTATGATAGTGTGTAATTAAAAGTAGTAGGGGATAAGGGTAATGATATTTTAAAGTTATAAGGAAGCCAATAGCGTGGGTATTTTGTAGTAGAGAGTAAAGAGAGACAGTCTTGTAAAGTATTGTTTGTATAGATAGATGGGAGTTGTCTTCTTTTTGGAGAGCAGACTTGGAGAGAGCGTAAGATAGATTTGAGTAAGCCATAAACTTGAGTAGATTTGTTTGTATGTGTGAGTATTTTGGACCACAAGTATCAGAGACCGTAGATGATTGGCAATAGAGATACCATAGATGATTGGCAGTAGAGAGATTGGCAGAGGATTGACTTCCAAAGAGGGAGAGAGGGGGAGATAGTTGCACCTTAATGGGGAAGAGAGGGGGATACGTAAAAAAAAATAGACTTAGTCAAGCCTACACAAAAAAATATTTTTTGACCTGCGTATACATAACACATAGATTCAACTAACGTCGTTATGCTAAACGCATATGTGAGGAACAAGGCCCTCCTTAAGATGAATAAAGATTCGTCTTTTCATTTTCATTATATATTTGAACAAGTATCAGGGTGTTGAAACGATAAACGAACAACGACTACGGATGCAACACGTAAAGTGTATAAACACCACCCGATAAATGCTTTAATCATATCATGTAACATGAATACAAACCTTACCAGGGACCAGAAGAGACATCACATAAAGATATAGAAGGGTATTAATTATCAAGAACTACATGCATTTGTACTTTCTAGAGACTTACCTTTTACTTTTGACTTGTAGAAGAGAAAAGAAAGAATGAGGAAAGAGGGAAATCCATGTCATTTTTATACTATCATCGTCCATCAACAAACAAAATCACATGCCTGGTTTCAATATTTTAGGGAGGTGAAAGATTTTAGGCCGAAAAAATAATTTTGTGTTCCCCCAGAATATATTTTTTTCCCTGCAAAGACGTTGTTGTATCAGTTTCTCTCCATTTTTTGACCTTCTCCAGCCAAAACCGACTTTTTCTAAACTCATCTATTTTTCACAAGATTAGTACCGTTTTAATCAGAAAGAATCGCTCTTCATCATGGAAATATTGGTTTTTTTTGAGTAAAGGCTCTATAGCTCTTACAAAGAGTGTGTTGTTCTCTCTAAAATACCATCAACAAGAAATTTTTAAGCTTGACCAAAGATGGGTTTTTGTGTTCCCCCACATTTTTGAAAGCATTCACTCTTACAATTCAGTGGTAAATCATAACTTAACAAAGCCACAATTGATATAGAAAGCTACTAGAAATGTCTGCTCCATGGAAAACACTGAAGATAGTCATCAAAAGAGTTACTTGAGCATACCAGAACTCAAAAATTCTGTTTATTTTACACTATCGATACGATGAGAATTGGCTGTTCAGTAATTAAAGCAAAGTTTTATGCATATGATGGACATTATTTATCTCAAAACTATACTTTTTCCATTAATAAGTAAAGGCATCTTATGCTTGATCTGTTTGCTATTCGCAAACAGGTGGTTTTGATATCTGATTGAATCACTTAGTCTTATTTGATAGTTAGATATTACGATTGGAATAAATAGGTACGCGCATAATTAAAGGAATTGGAAAAGAGGAAGAAAAAAAAAATGCGAAATACCTATGCACAATGTTCAGATGTATCACACAATGTTGTACACTTGTATATCTCATCTGCTCAATTCATTGTTTATCACTTGTATTATAACAGCCTTAAAAAAACCAACATCCCCTAACACGCATATACATATTGCCCAGTGCTACGAATGGATCACAAAGAAGTCCATGCCATTCTTATTATTCGCTAAATACTGTGGTACACTCAAATCTAACAGACGAGCAAATAATGATTTTTGTTGCCTCGAGTGAGGTAGGGCAATCCTGCATTTTAAACTTGATGTTCCCAATGAAAGACTTTCGATTTTTCCAATTCAGACGGGACTGGGAAATAAGAAAAAACCTAGCCTTCAAATAAATGCTGGTTTTTTTTCTTCTTCTAAAAGTGTGATGATTAAATTGGATTTATACGAGGAGGGAACAACGGAAAAGAGAATATATCAGCCCAAGTAGTATGTGGGCCTAGTGTTGTTCAAGAAAACCTTTCAGTTAAAGGGAGACAAGTGTCTTTTTCATGATAAAAAAAACCTCTTTCTCAATTAAATGAAGTGCGTTACTTGTCAATACAACAGCCTTATTCTTCTTGGGATCTGACTCATTTTTCACCCGGTGAATCTTACTTACACTTGAAATGAACACTTGACACCTACTATTTATTGCTTTTCACTTGTCCTTTAAAAGACGACACCTCTTCTGTCATTACATAATGATTGCATACAAATAACTTATACCACTTCAGTGACTTATACTACTTCAAATATACTGTTTTAATAAAACTGGTGTTACTCTGCTTGCTTATAAGTCCATTTAAACTCGATTCCTTTAGTAGTTGGAGGAGATCTTTGCCATTTGAGCTCTTCTACGCGTGTGACCTCGAAAAAATAGTTTTTGCGGGGACGCGATTGATTTTTTTTTCTTCAAATCTGTGCAACTTCAAGCAAAAGTGCTCTCCTTCATATATCCTATTTAATATAAACCATGTCCACGAATAAACACCACGTTGTTACAACTATTAATCCAGCAACAGCTGTGACATGCTCTTTGAGAGCCAATTTCGTGCATGCATCTGAAGACAGCTTAATTGTCTGGTAATTAAGATTGTATGTCGTATACGAGGTCAAGCTATCTTTGACACCCTTTTTTTTTTTGCATACTTGTAGTAAGGGTTCGACTGTAGAGATATATAACATACATAAAGAAGGCATCAAATCCTTTGCTCATTTCAGTATATATGGAGTTATCTCCTGTATGACAACGTGCTTAATACCCGTGAGTGTCAAATAAGAAAAGTGTAAACTACGTTATTAAACGTCTCTTTGTAGGATCAAGCGACATGTTCCTTATTTTTATTAACAGATCAGAATCGCTTCACCATTATCAGTTACAGTCGAAAAACACAAACTTTTATCACAGAAGGGCACGGTGTATTAGAGGAAGTAAATGCACGAGTGACGGATCAGCCCATAGCCGTCATTGTCGACACAAAGACCAACGCGATTATAGTCAGTTCACACACAGGGCTCGTTTTTGTTATTCCATTTGTTAGAAAAGAACCCAAAGGAAAAGGAAAAGAGCTGAAACAGCCACGTTTTCAACCGAGTGCGATCCGGACACATGAATTCGACTTTTTATCCATGGTGTCTTGTAAGGGATTTGTACACCCCACTATCACAGCTTTGTTGGGCGAGATTAATGAATTAAAAACCATCAAAACGTTTCGATATGGACTTAACAATGTGGATCTTATCGAGGTCGAAAAAGCAACTGTCAAAGTAGAGTCTACGACGCATACATTGATTGCTGTGCCCGAGCCAATTGGTGGAGTGTTGGCCATTGGAGAGTATATCATTTCATACCACGATTTAGCATCGGGAGGCACAAAAGAATTGAGTATTGATCTTGTTTTCGTTACTGCGTGAGTGAAATCAGTAAGGAAGGACTGTTTTTATGATGTACTGACCCTATGGATACAGGTATACTTTCTTGAAAGGTAGCATGAATCAATGCGTTCTAGGAGACTCTGAAGGATGTCTTTACCTGCTTACATTAGAGATCAGCCATACAAAAGTGGTTGGCATATCAAGTAGTATCATTGGACACTCCTCTATACCGACATCCATTGTAGATTTAGGCAACAATCTACTCTATATTGGATCATCCCAAGGAGATCCTTGTGTAGTGCAACTGATGCAAGAAGATAGAGTTCGAACCGTAAACACATTGCAGACATTTCCCAACTTGGGGCCTATCATGGACTTTTGTTTATTTGATTACGACGGACAAGGAAAGCAAACAATGGTGTGCTGTTCTGGGGTAGATAAAGATGGTTCACTTCGTATTGTGGAGAATGGCGTTGGATTTGTGGAACAGTATATTATGAATTTCCCTTTACTGACGAGTGTCTGGACACTGATGAACAGGGAGCATAAACACGATACCCTAATCATGACAACACCCTTGGAAACCATTGTTGTTACACTACAATCATCGCAGACGATGAAAATGAAGGAATGCCAAACGTTTTCAGCCATGATCAAGAACGAAGCTACGCTAGCTATGGGTGTCACCAAGAATGGCTATATTATTCAAGTCACACCGTCTAGTGTTCGACTCATGGAATACAGCAAAGAGGGTAAACTGCTCCATGAATGGCAACCACCACATGGAGCGCAAATTGCCTTGGCAAAATTGAATCCTTCCCAATGTGTGTTGTGTTATGGAAATGGCATGCTTGTTTATTTGGATGTTGCAGAAAATACGTTGATACAAAAATGGTAAATATTTTATTTGTATGTACACAAAAAAGGTTTTTTTCTTTTAAACCCACGTTTTTTTTTTTACCTGACAGTGTCAAACAGTTTCCTGATATTGCATGCATCAGTTTAAGCCCCAAACACGAGAATAGTGCAGGAATTGATTTAGTTCTCATTGGCATGTGGACTGAGAACAAGGTGCAGATCCTGCAGCTTGCTGATTTTAACTCTATTTTTGTACATTCTTTGGAGTCGGTGACCGGGCCAAAAGATATCATGTTGATACGCCTGGAGGGTATGTCCTATCTAATGATTTTACAAGGTACGGGCTGCTTCTATAGAATGTAGAACACAATGCTTACTTTTTGTCCCTCTCCTTTTGTAGGTGATGGGCAAATGCTTAGTTACGGTGTCATTTACAAAAACTCGCTTCCCTTTATACGGGGCGAGAAACGAACAATGGTAGGCACTTACTGTACTGCAATGTACCCCTTTGTCCATGAAGGGGAGCGAAAGATCTTTATAACCGGTATTCGCCCTACAATTATCTCCAGTTGGCATCAAAAACTTATTTTTTCTGCTGTCAACCTCAAGGTGAAGATTATTATTTTTTTCTTTGCATTCTCATGGCTAATGATTGTGTTGTTTATTTTGCAGAATGTATATGCACTAGCACCTTTTAATGACATGATTATTTTGATGACGGATAACGGATTATTATTTGGCAACACAGATACCGCACAAAAGCTCCACCATAGTAAAGTCAAATTAAATAACGAAATGCCTGTGCGTATACAATACATGCCGCAATCCAAATCATTGGCGGTGGGTACCGTATTGAACGTAAAAGATTTAAATAATGGATTCATCAAACGCGTTGGCAAAACTCAAATTCTTGACGCACAGACATTTCAAGGTATATATATATAAAAAAAACCTTTTGTTGTTGTTGTTGTTGTCTACGCGTGTACAACGTAGCATAAAGATATTGATTGATCCCCTTTTTTATAGTTTTGGACACGTATCAATTACCTGAAAATGAAATTGTGGAGAGTATGACCATGGCACAATTCTATGCTTACCCAAACGCGGAATATTTATTTGTCGGAACGGTGATCGAAAATACCGAGGACCCTGATCAGAATTTAGGAAGAATTTTGGTATTTGACTTGAAGGAAAGTAACAAGTGTGAGCTGGTGGAGTCGATACAGATGCCTGGCGTTGTGTATAACTTGAAACCTTTTCAAAATTCCGTGATAGCGTGTGTGAATGGATCTGTAAGTTTGTGTGCATTTGTTTTTATTTTGTGTGATTCTCATCCGTTTTGTTGGTAGATATTTACGTTACAATCGTTCCATCCTGATTTACCACTGGGAAGTCGAGTCGAATTCAAATTAAATCTCCACAACAACTCTTTGGCGCTGTACATGGATACCGAGGGCGACCGAGTCTTGATAGGTGACTTGATGCGTTCTGTCTCTGTACTGACCACGACAAACAAAGACCCACTGTCACTGAGATTAACGGCGGTCGATAACAAACCTTCGTGGATGACAGCTGTCAAATTTGTAAATGAAAATCTCTATATCGGATCGGATGACAGAAATAACGTATTTACGTTATCTCTGAACACACCGGTCCCTCCTCCACGCAAAAATGCCCATTTATACACAAGTCCAAGCGGAATACAAAAGCTGGATATTGAAGGTGGATTTCATATAGGATCACAAATTAACTGTTTTCGACAAGGTAAAGTTACACACGGTGATTGCAACAGAGTGATATCATATTTGTGTTGTACTCACTTTGTGTAATCATTAGGCATTTTATTAGATGTGTTATCGAATAGCCAAAAAAAGAAGAACGATGAGAACGATATGGATATGGATATTACCGCTACCGAAGCACCCTTTACGTTTGCCACAGTACATGGATCGATAGGCACGATCAAGACGATATCCGAAGAGAGTTTCCACTTTTTCAAACGTATCCAAGATAAAGTCTTGAAAGAAGTGAATAATGTGGGCGAGTTGGATCATGCATTATGGAGAAGCTATAAGCCCAAAATTGCCATGGCCAATTGGCAACAACAGCAACAACCCAACTTGGAGACAAATTATTTAGATGGTGATTTACTCAGGTCGTTTCATTACATGGATACGCTGGAAAAGACCAAGATTGTGAATTCTTTAAACGCGGGAAACTATAGCGTGAAGGATATAGAAGATTTTATCAATCAGTTGGTTTCCTGAATATATAAAAAAGTAAATATTTGTGTACCATGCTGTAAAATGTTTCATCTTTTCATATATTTGTTTAAATGCTGTTGTTGTTGTCCCCGTTTTTTTTTTCCTGCCCACCCCCTGGAGGATCATGGCTTGAGTATACATATTCAGTAATGATATGATGCGGTAGGATGGATTCTTGGAGAAGGAGAAAATGCAATTTATGTCTCTTGAAGAGAATAGATAAGTAGTAGTAAAAGGGGACCACTTTAGTACCTTAAATTTGCGGATTCAAACCCCATTTATCGCTGAGTTGAATTCTATTACTACTATGTACATCTCTACTATTACTTACCTGCGGCGGAGGAGAATGTGTGTCTATATAAAAAGGATAGACATGTTGCAGTTGAACAAACAATTGTATGACGTGCTATGTCCTATTTATATCATAAAGTACATGTACAAACAAGTTCCGTTCTTTATGTATATCTAGGGATTGCGAATATACGTGTGTAATACCTACATACACGGTGTGAAACGATTTATATAAATATAAAAAAAGAGTGAAATGCTCAATGAGAAATAATCATTAATATGGTAGTTGCTATCACGTTTTAATTATTATTATTATTTTTTAACTATAATTAGAGGGGCTTTTTTGTTTGTTTAACTACTGTCTGCTGCTGGTGTTATTATTCGCACTCGTGCGCACTCTCGCTCTCTCTCTCTTTCTCTTTTCGACGCACCTTAACCTGTAGGGAAAAAAAGTCACATAATGAAATTATCTTAAAGCATCATTTTACTTTACATGTGTTGTTGTTTATTTCCCTTTTCTTTTTTCTTCCTTTCTTTACTAATTTATTTTTCCCTTCAATGAATGTACTTTATTCCCAACTTTCAACTTTATTTTCCCTTTGGACTTCTTTGGATGTCGACGCATGTACAATAAATAAAAAGCTTGATGTAAATTGCACAATGAGAGAAAAGAATAATAAGGAAACTGTACCTTAACTTTTTTATATATTTATTTTGTGTTATATAAAGTCTGTCATTGGGGAACTCGACAAGCTCATTAGAAATGAACGAAAAGAAAAGACGATATTGTCTGCTCATATTCAGGACGTCATGGTAGGGATTTTCTTTGTTCAACAGTAACAGCAAATTATTCGTTTTTTTTTTTTTTTTTTTTTTTTGCATAATTATTCATGGTGTTTTATTTAGGCGAATATCGAATTTGCTTCTAATTTATTAGGAGTATCACTTGAGAGCATGTTAAATTCAAGTATCGGCAAAGATTTAATTATTACACCCGACAACCTTACCATTTACAACGATTTGAATCCAACGTATCCTAAACAAAAAGCTTTAATAGAGTTGGACTCTAGACTGACGCATGTATGTGGAATGTTTATATTTTTAGTTTTTTTTTTTTTTCTGAGTGAAGAGTGTTAAAATTTACTATTATTTTAATAGGAGATATCTACGAGACAATTACATGTCCAAGAGTGGTTATCCTCTATTCAAAAGTTATGTAAAGAACTCGTATTACCCTTCAAGTTCAAATCGTCACAAGTACGTTTTTCTTTATATTTGCCATCATATTGTATCATTTTTACTTATAAAATTATTACAGGAGTATGAAGAGAATGATCTTTCTTGGGCAACCATTCAATCCGTAAGTAATAGTTGTTGAATATCCCGTTTTTTTTTTTTTTGCTTTGTTTACCCCCCCCCCCCCTTCTCTCTCTCTTTAAACAACAACATGTTCTAACATACACTCCTATCGTTTTTTTTTTTTTCAAATTTAAATGACACTTTATAGATAAGTTGTGAATTACGTGACTTGAAAGAAATACAAGTAAGAATCAAGCCAACTCTATCGACTATAATGTATTTTAAAATTAACCATTTTTATTATTCATAGAATACACGTAAAAATGAATTTGAAGTGCTAGTAAAGACCATTCATTATTATTGGCATATTTTAAGTTACGAAATGAATAACGATAATCCCACTGAATTATCGTTACTCGCCCTGTTTGAAAACTTTCCCCTAAATATCGACATGAGCAACATACTCACCCAAGAGCCACCCACCTCATCTTACTATCATCACCCAACCAACACTTTGTCATTAGCCCAGTCTACATTAGATGACTTGCATGCGAAAAACGGAGCACTCAAGTCGATCTTTGAAGAGCGATATCAAACTTACCAGAAATCCGTCACCAAGATCAAAGCCGTTTGGGAGGAGTTCAATATTCCAATATTAGAAAGACCCATTATACCAATGCACCTAAGTTCGGAAGATATGTTGACAGTAAGTTGTTGGAAATGATGCCATGAATCGTATTATTGACAATTCTTTCTTTTATATTAAAAAAAAAAGCTTAAATCAATTGTGGAAAGTGTGGATATACTCGTCAAGAGTGCATTTGAAAAATACATTCAAGATGTAAGTAACCCTCCTTTTTCATGACGACTACAGAAACTTATTTTCCCGTAATAGTTCAAGGATCAATTAATACCTTTATGGGATGCTTGTCTCCTATCCGAATTAGAAAGAGAGGAATTTATGCTTTTCCTGTACGAAAAAAGTAAGTATAGTAAAACACTAATTATAAACAAGTAAATCCAACTCTAAATTCCAAAATGTCTTGGTGTTATTATTTACAGATACAAAATTAGAAATCAAGTCAGAAGTGGATCATCATATGACTTACTTGCAAAGCATCCATATTGAAGGTCAAGCACTGAAAGCCCTGATGAAGGAAAGAAAGGATTTAATTCAGGTAATATATATAAAAGGATATATTATATAAGACCGTACTGAATTCCTTGTATTGATTTAAAAATAGAAAATGATTGATTTCGAAAAGACTGCATCCGACCCTAAACGTTTATTCCAAGCTTCGTTCCGTTTAATAGAGGAGGAAAAATGGAGAAATACGTGTCTTCCTCGCTTATTGCAGCTGGATCGTGCATTAATCAAAGCCATTGGTGAATTCGAAAAATTAGCCGGTAAGCCTGTCATGATAGGCGACCGTCGCTATCTTGATACTCTGGTAAGGGCATCCTGCGATGATTACCTGCATTTGGTATTATAATCACTCACACTTCTTTTCTTTTTTACTAGTTGGACGAAATTGCGGATAGAGAAGCCAATCAGACATTCTTTGGATTCTTAAACACAGAACCTGCAGTAGATAGACCTACCTCGAAACGAGTGAAAAGCCGACCTGCCTCTGTAGGAAGCTTAGGTTCCATGGTAGTGTCCTCCTCCCCTTCCTTGACCACCACCACCACCACTAATAGTACGCTCAAGGAGAGCAAGAAACCTCAACTGAAAGCACGCGCTGTCTCTGCAATTATGACGAGCAGCAACATGATACCAAAAAAGATGAAGCCATCACAATCTATGCCACTTAGTAAGAAACAACAATTATTACAAAAGAAATCAGCTCCAAGGAAAAACAGCGCCACACCTGCCTCTACGACTTATGATCATACCACCAGCACTACAAATGTCAATGCTACTGCTACTGCTAATGCTACGACTGTTTCCGTTTCCTCTTCCCCTACTGATATAGAACATGATGACAACACTCTTTATTCCTCTACTGCATATATTAATTCCAACATCACCCTCAACAAAGCATTTAAACCACAACGTGGTAACAGCCAAATGGCTTCTATGATACCCATTGCTACAAGAACTCAACTCATTACTACGAAATCACTTTAAATATTCACAAATAAAAAAAGTTTGTTTCTTTTTACCTTTGCATGATGCCTCGCATTTTTTAAAGCAGCGATCATGCTGCTGCTGGCTGTAGTTGCCATTACGAGAGAGTTTGTAACTCCTCCATTTTATCTGTTTCTCATACAAATTCAAAAAAAAATGGATGTCATCAAGGCCATTCAGCATTATGCAGACAAAATGATTAACGATGTGCCGGGCATGAAAGCCTTGTTGCTCGATACTGAAACAGTAAGTCATCCCCCTCCTTCTTTGCTTACAAAAAAAGGGAGGACATTTCAACTCATTTCACCTGTAGACACCTATAATCTCGCTTGTGACGACACAATCTACGCTTCTTACAAAAGAATGCTACCTCATTGATAGAATCGATAATAGAAACCGAGACAAGATGAAGCATTTAAAGTGTATTTGCTTTCTTCGTCCTACTCGAGAGACACTTCAATACTTGATTGCAGAATTACGAGAACCCGCTTACGGAGACTACTACTTGTGTAATAGTTGAAAGGCAAAAAGTGAGCATCTTGACATATACTCAACCATCTCTCTTCATGTAGATTTCAGTAATTCTTTGCGTAAAGCCGATATTGAACAGTTGGCAGAAGTCGATGAGCATGAAGTGATTCGTGAAGTACAAGAGTTTTATGGCGACTACCTCGCTATTAATCCCGACTTGTTTTCGTTGGGCCAAGATGCGCGTCATTTCTTTGGCAACAGCGTGAATAGCTGGGACCCAGACACCTTTGAACAAACCGTGCGTGGCGTGTCTGCCGTCCTATTGAGTCTTAAAAAAAAGCCTGTGATTCGGTACGAACGAGCCAGCGCCATGGCGAAAAAGTTGGCGCTCGAAGTGCAACACACCATTGCCGCCGAGGGCCAATTGTTTGATTTCAGAAGAACAGACACGCCTCCTATTTTACTGATTTTGGATAGACGCAATGATCCCGTCACACCACTTTTAACCCAGTGGACGTATCAAGCCATGGTGCATGAATTGATTGGTATTCATCATGGTCGTGTAGATATGTCGAATGTACCTGAAGTAAAGAACGAATTAAAGGTAATGAAATAGAAATAGAAAACGGGGAAAAGAGAAACTTAGTGAGTTTTCTTCTCTTTATCTGCTTGGTAGGAAATTGTTTTATCGCCTGATCAAGATCCTTTCTTCAAGAAATCCATGTACTTGAATCTAGGTGATTTGGGTGCTACTATCAAGCACTATGTGGACGAATACCAAAGCAAGACAAAATCTAATATGAATATCGAGTCCATTGCGGATATGAAGCGATTTGTGGAGGAGTATCCTGAATTTAGGAAACTCTCAGGCAACGTGTCCAAGCACGTAGCACTTGTTAGTGAGCTAAGCAGACGTGTAGCACAGGATCATTTATTGGAAATCAGTGAATTAGAACAAGGATTAGCCTGTAACGAGAACCACAACAGCGATTTAAAGAATATCCAGAAATTGATTGAATCACCTCACATTTCTGAAGACGCGAAAGTGAGACTGGTCTTGTTGTACGCGCTTCGTTATGAAAGAATGGCCAACAACGCTATCAAATCCTTGATTGACTTGCTGGACAGAGTGGGTGTGAGTGAAAGAAAGAGTGCAGTAAGTAGTATGAGTGTGAAACCAAGTAAGTCATTTAACTCACGCATTAACAATAGCTGGTGCCTGCTTTACTGTTCTATGCTGGTTATCAACAGAGACAAGATGATTTATTCTCCAACCAATCGTTTTTATCGAGAGGCAAAAGTGCATTAAAGGGCTTAAAAGGTGTTGAAAATGTATATACCCAGCATACACCCCTTTTGGGCGATACTCTGGATTTGCTAATTAAGGCACGACTCAAGGACACAGATTATCCATTTGTGGATGGTAGTGCACAGTTCACGCGTGAAAGACCCCAAGATATCATTGTTTTCATTTGTGGTGGTACAACCTTTGAAGAGGCAAGATACATTGCGCAATTAAATGCTTCTACACCTGGTGTGCGTATTGTCCTTGGTGGTAATAATGTGCATAATTCAAAGACCTTTTTACAGCAAGTACAACAAGTAGGCGAAAGTTACATGAACTTGTCCAACCGATAAAGAGCTCTAAGTTGTGCTTTGTTGCTGTTGAAAAAAAAGTAATTTCATGTGTAACTTACTGGAAATGGGATAATTTCTCACTCCGGTTGAAGCAGAGAAGGTTACTCACTCTCCTTGATTTTTTTTTTTTTTGTTATTTTCCACCCTCTTGTGTTTCTTTTATAATAAAATATAATACCTTTTCTTCTTCTTCTACTTGTTTAAATCAAAGGATTTACTTTAGAAAAGTATTTATTTCTTTAAAATAAATTATCAAGAATGTCAACGCCGTTACAGCCACCGTCACCTTCAGCGAGGCAACTAAGGCAGCAACAACACTCGCCCACTTCACCTTCTTATGCTGAACACCAATTCAAACGCACTTTATTAGACGATGTGAAAAACTGGTCAGAAGTCAAAGTGACAGAGTGGCTCTCAGGTCAATCACTAGGAAGATTCAGTCAAAAATTTATAGGTAAGAAAAAAAAAGACAAATATATGATACAGTGCAATAGTAGTAGTAGTAGTAGTAGTGTGAGTAACTAATGAGGAGAGTATAGAACACAACATCTCGGGTTCTGTATTACTCGATTTAGACTATGAAGCGTTTAAAGCCATGGATATAAAGACTGTAGGAGAACGAGTGCGTTTATTGACTGCTATTAAAGCCTTACGACAAGAGTGTTATCTTGCTGCCTCATTAGCCGCACGAACACCCACCAGAGTATGCAACGTCAATATATAACAGTAGTGAATAGTAAAAGAACTAATGCTCCTCCTTTAGTTGCATCATAATTTGGACCCTTCTTTACGACAAGGCTTACTAACACCAACCGATTCATCAAAACATGAAGGATTCAACGTGACATCCGATAAAATATCTAAATCTTCAGAGACAAGCAGTGCCAAGAGTTTACTGAATCGATCCAACTCATTTTCTAGATTTCTGGGGAGATCTGATTCAAAGCGATCTCAACGCAACAACAACTTGAACCAGCAACAGCAACAGCAACAACAACAACAGCAACAACAGCAGCAGCAGCAAATCAATGGCAGTGTGTCTAATGTACAAAACCAAGCATCGCAACAAAACTCTGATATATATTCACTCGGTCCTTCTAGTCCTCGCACCCTTCAAAAGGTAAAAGTGTTTTTGTATACAAATAAGGATGCATCTTTTTCTCTAATACACTGTATAGCGAAATTCATTGGAGGGAGGTATCATGTCTATGGAAAAAGTAAAGCAAACATGTGTAAAGGTATTTGGCGAGGATGGACAAACGCGTATTGTCAATGTACACACAGCGAGTGAATCGAAAGCAATTATGGCCAAAGTACTTCACAAATTTGGTATTGATGAGACGAGTGCAGACAGTTATTGTATATTTGTGGGCTCCAGTACTAACGGTGAAGCACGCGCTTTATCAGATCAAGAATTAGTTGATATTTGTCGATCTGCAGATCGTCCAGAAAAGGAACGTTTAATTCTAAGAAAGAGACACATGTATCCAACGCACGAAGAATTCAAACGAAAGGGAACTATCAATGCCAATAGAAGATTACAACAAAAGGATGACAAACAACCTTCTTCTCCTCTTTACAATAATAATAGCACTAGTGGGTGGTCGCAACAACACAGCTCCTCTTCTGCCTCCTCTTCAACACTCAATTTATCCCACCGTGCTAGCCACGTTGGTTCTTTCCGCTCTCAAAACAACACAACAGCAAGCAACAGTAGCACGCGCGGACGTAGAAGATTCTTTGGAGAACGTCCACCTTCGGAGATCATTTCATCCAATTTGCAGTCGTTTTTTCCAAACCATAACCGCGAGATCTTGGAGACAGCGGGCATCAAAGCCCAGCGATTGTCCATGACACGAAGAAATTCCTCGCTGAGTCGTATGGAACCAAGAAACTATAGAAACAGTGTCTTGCCGGAGCTCGTCTCTGTGTTGGGCGTGGATTTGGACAAGTTTTTAGAGGAAGAAGAGGAAGAAGACGATGATGATGAGTTTGAGAGTAGCTCATTAAGTAGTATTACAAGTGACGATAGTGAGGATGACGACGAAGATCAACAGCCTTCTGTGGGGATAATTAAGCCAATCAATGATACCACCCCCACCATCACCACTACAACAACCACAAAAGACGAAGAAGAAGATAAAAAGGAAGGAGCAGTAGTAGAGGAACCCATCGTTACTCCACCTACACCAGACGTCGCCACCGCGCCGTCCCCTCCGTCCTCTACAATCACAACCCCTTCTACCGCCGTCCAATCGCTCATCAACAATGAGAATATCAACCAACGAAGATCTTCCAGTCTATTCTACCTGAACGAATACAAGTCGTTTAAACCAACCATAGAAAACAGTAAATGATTTTTCTTCATATAGTAGTAACCTTTTTTTTATCTAACGCTCTTGTTTCATGTAAATTAGCCATAGAACAACCAGAACCACCTGTGATGGCGATACCCGTCATTCGCGAGCCTGGTGTCGTCCCCACAAGCACACCTACACCCACCACTGCCACTAAACCCAAGCAAGCACCGGACGCATGGATGAAAGGGTCATTGATTGGTCGTGGTACGTTTGGTGATGTATACCTTGGCCTGAACCCCATCAACGGTGAGCTGATGGCGGTGAAACAAGTCGAACTCCCCGTCGAGAATTCCGCCACCGAAGAACGCAA
Source organism: Mucor irregularis B50 (assembly GCA_000587855.1). Taxonomy (NCBI): domain Eukaryota; kingdom Fungi; phylum Mucoromycota; class Mucoromycetes; order Mucorales; family Mucoraceae; genus Mucor; species Mucor irregularis. Next base: position 134,428 of record AZYI01000017.1, on the reverse strand, counting down.
AAAATCCATGGTGGAAGCCTTGCACCGCGAGATTGAGCTCCTGAAAGAACTCGAACACGAAAACATTGTGCAGTACATTGGATCCCAAACCGACGATTCCTATTTTAGCATCTTTTTAGAGTACGTGCCTGGCGGATCGGTGGCGGGCTTGTTATCCAGTTACGGCGCATTTCAGGAACCACTGGTGAAAAGTTTTGTCCGACAAATTTTAAAGGGTCTGACGTATTTGCACGGCAAAGATATTGTCCATCGTGATATCAAGGGCGCCAATGTGCTCGTGGATAATAAGGGAGGTGTCAAGATTACGGATTTTGGGATTTCGAAAAAAGTCGAGGAAAATATCATGCAGGGACAAGCGGCGTCGCATCGACCTAGTTTACAGGGCAGTATTTATTGGATGGCGCCCGAGGTCGTGAAACAGACACAGTATACACGTAAAGCAGATATCTGGTCGCTGGGTTGCATGGTGGTGGAAATGTTTACTGGCGATCATCCCTTTCCCGAGTTCTCTCAAATGCAAGCCATATTCCAAATTGGTTGTTATACCGCTCCTAATATTCCCTCTAATTTGAGCCCGGACGCTCAAGACTTTTTAAAATGCACATTCCAATTGTAAGTAGAAAGGGTAGCAGTAGTGGATCACGGAGACTAAAACCCTATTTTTTACCATCTATAGAAATCATGAAGAGAGACCTTCTGCAGACGAACTTTTAAAACATCCATTTTTAGCAGAGATCTCGGAAGAACCATGCATCGAATAAAAAGTATTGATTCAAAAGAGATAAAAAAAATATTTATTAGTAGGGAAAAAAAATGTATAAATGTCAAGTGTGTGTGTGTGTGTGCGGGTAGCTGTAAGTAGGTTTGATGTGTGTACGTCGATCATCCCTTTCCCGAGTTCTCTCAAATGCAAGCCATATTCCAAATTGGTTGTTATACCGCTCCTAATATTCCCTCTAATTTGAGCCCGGACGCTCAAGACTTTTTAAAATGCACATTCCAATTGTAAGTAGAAAGGGTAGCAGTAGTGGATCACGGAGACTAAAACCCTATTTTTTACCATCTATAGAAATCATGAAGAGAGACCTTCTGCAGACGAACTTTTAAAACATCCATTTTTAGCAGAGATCTCGGAAGAACCATGCATCGAATAAAAAGTATTGATTCAAAAGAGATAAAAAAAATATTTATTAGTAGGGAAAAAAAATGTATAAATGTCAAGTGTGTGTGTGTGTGTGCGGGTAGCTGTAAGTAGGTTTGATAATAATATGGCGACTTCTACAATTTTACGATTACAGCAACATGATTATGGTGGGGGGATGATAATAAGCAAAAAAAAAACGAAATAGAAAAATAGAAGTTGAATAATTTAAACATAGCCTCTCTTTTGAAGAATGCTTCTGTTTTCGGGAGAGATGGAGTTCCATAATTGATTACGAGTATTTTCATCGACACCACCTAAAATCACCTTCAAGCTGTTGACCATACGAGCAGATAATTCAGCGGGAAGAATATCAGAGGCCAACACTTCGCTAAAGATCTTGACGAGATGAGGGATATTGGCGTTATTGACAATGCTGGGATGGTTTTGTTCTAAAAGATCTAAAAGGTAGGTATAGACAATAGGGGCCTCTTGATCGTCATTGACAATGGGTAAAGTAGCCAACCAAGCAGATAAAACAGGGTCGAGTTGGAACTTGCTGCTGTTAAATTTACAGATCTTGGCAATAGCAGAAATAGCATTTTCAGTCACGTAGACAATACCGTCTTCACGAGCATCGGGAGCGTTGATCAAGGTGAACAAGGGTTCTAAGGCAGCAGCACAGGCATCGGCGTATTGAGGACCACCGAATTGACCCATGATACCAACACCATAAGCAGAGGCTTGACGCACTTCCATGGCCTTATCAGCAACACCAGCAACCATGGCTTGCAAGAAGTAGTTGGAGTAGTTGAAAGAGGCAGGACCAGTGAATTCAACAAGATCGTCAAAGACACAGATAGCCCATTGACGAGCAGCGTTATTAGGGTGAGACAAAAATTGAACAGCGAGAGGCAACATCTTATCAAAGTAGGGCAAGAAATTGGGACCCAAAGCCTTAAAGAGAGATTGCATAGCACGAGCCAATTCACTCAAAGCATCTTCTTCACTGGCTTCATCGTCAGCTAATTGTTCCTCGTCATCAGCATCGTATTCACCAGCTTGTTTCTCTTGTTCACGTTCAGTCAAACGTTCAAGGAACTTCTTGAGTTGTTCATCGGTACCCTTGACGAAGCTTTCGATTTGAGCGGGTTGGAGACAACCTTCACCCAAAACATCAAGACATTCAGAGAAAGTGGCATAGGTTTGAGCCAAGAAGGTGATATCATCTTCAATGGTCATGATCTTGGCGAGCTTTTCAAAGATGGTGTTCCACATGTTGGCTAATTCAGCGGGGTCGACGTTAGCGTCCTTGGCATCCTTCAAGAGAACAGGGATGAGAGCAGCGGCAGCGTGTCTGACACCGTCGTGGAAGTAGAACTTGAGCAAAGGCAAAGCGATTTCCAAAACTTGACCGACGTAAGGCAAGAAACCAGCTCCTAAATCACGAGCATAGCTGACAAGCATTTCAATGGCAGTGTGCTTTTCTTCCAAGACGGAGGTCTTGATACCGATTTGTTGGCCGTTGATACCAACGAACTCCCAACCGTCATCAGTGGGGTATTTAGATTCAACATCTTCTTCCTCGGGATCAACAAAGGTGAATTCGGGAGTGAGCTTAGCAGAGGCCAAAAGAGGAGGCATGATGTTGGGAAGGAAGGGTAAGAAATCTTGACCCATCATCTTACACATACGAGCCCAAGCGGCCAAGAGGTAAGTGGTTTGAATATCATCGGGTTCAGTGACAGAACGTTGAATATCGGCCAAAATGTTGATGAAAGAAGCGGTATAGGGAGCGAAAACATCCTTTCCAATGGCAAGACCAATGAGAGAAGCACATTCAATAGCTCTGGAACGCAAGAGACGGTATTGCTTGTCGCTAGCTTGGTTGAGGATATCAAGCAAAAGGGGCATAATGACACTGTGGTACTTGACAAACTTGTCTTCGGCACAATCAGCAACAGTGGCGATGGTGGTAATAGCTTGTTCTTGAACGTAGGTCTTGGAGGTCTTGAGAAGGATCAAAAGACGCTCAAAGATGGCATCGAGATAAGGATCGAGGATCTTCTTATCAGCTTCTTCACAGAAGTTAACCATAGCAGCAGCAGCATGAGCTTGGATACGGGGTTGAGGATCTTCCATGACAGGCAAGAGGGAAGAGACAACAACTTCGTGGAAGTGTTTTTGAATGTAAGGAGAGAAATCAGTGGACATTTGACCAACAGCGTTACAGGCAGCATAACGAACACGAGGATGAGCGTCCTTGAAAGAAGGCAAGATCATGTTGATAATGTTGCTCAATTCAGGCTTCATGATCTTGATGGAACCTTCACCAATAGAAGAAATAGCCATAAGAGCGGCACGACGTTGTTGCCATTCACCAGATTGGAGCATTTGGGGAATGTATTGGAAAGCAACGGGTACAACGGTCTTACCACCAAGAGTACGAGCCACTCTGTCCAAAGTGCTTTCACCCATAACATAGTTTTCCTCGTTATCATCCTCTTCCAAATCATCTGTGGTGTACCAAGACTCATCATCATCAATATCAGTGATCATTTCCATAGCGACAGGAATGACTTCTTGAGCAAAGTTGGGAAGCTTACGAATCATGGGAGGAGCAGCTTCAGATAAAGTCAATAATAATTCCAAAGCAGTTTGACGGGTACGATCATCGAAAGATTTGTCCTTGGCAATAGAGACCATGACAGTCAAGACATTGGGAAGAACAGGACGGAAGAGCTTAGGAGCACTGTCACCCAATTCAATCAAAACGACAAGACCATCAACAAGAGTTTGATCATCACGAGCAGCAATAACGGGTGACAAGGTCTTTTATAATACACGGGAGAATCATTTAGTGCCAGTAAAGTAAAAAAGAGAGAGAGAATATTCCAAAACTTACATCAAGCATGTGAGGCATCAAAGCACCTAAACTCTTTTGGGTTGGTTCATCAGCTTGAATAATATAAGCGGCAGCAGCCTTCATAGCCTCCAAACGGACCTAATACATGTATTTTCCACACGATCAATATATACACACCTTATAACATCTAAAATCACACTTACAGCTTGAGATTCAGCATCAGTTAAGCTGGTCATAAAGACATTCTTGACAGCATCAGTGTGGTGACCGGCAATAAGTTCAGGAACGGAAGCGAAAATACGGAAAGCGGATTCTCTGTGAGCGGCGTTGGGGGATTGAGAACATTCAAACAAAGCCTTCAACAAAGCATCCCATTTACCTAATTATCATCATCATACACTATGTGTCACTATTTGACAACTTTTTCGCTTTGAAATTTTCCATCACTTACCTCCTTCGTTCAAATCAGATCTAGCGACTTCGGCGATAGTATCAGAAACCTTGTGTCTGGTACTTTGATCAGTTTCGTTGGCAAGAGCAACCAACAAAAGCTCCTTAACACCTTGGCGAGAGCTTTCTTGAATCATATCCCAAAGACGAGTATCGGGGTTAGCACTGGAAGTAAATTGCTTGTAAGCCAAACGACGGAGTAAAACACTGCAGTGAGAACGAAGCTAAAAGGAACTCGTAGTTAGTCTCAATGAAAAAGAAGAACTCTCTATAGTTCAAAGCTTACTTGAACTTCATTGTTGTTGGCTACAAATTGAGCAAGACCCAAGAGTAAAAGATCGGGTTGTTGAGCGACCCAGTGATCGTTTAATTGAGCTTCAGCAGCAGTTCTGAATTGAGTGAAAACAAGTTACAACAATACTCTACAAGGTGTTTATCACAAGTGAAAGGATAGAATACCTTTGGTTGTTATCAGTAGATAAAAGACTGGTAAGAACAGGAGCAAGTTGCTGAAGAACTTCAGCTGAAACAGGTGCTTGAGCCATGGTGCCTGTCTATAAAAATTCAAGGTTTATATATAAAAAAAAAGAAACCTTTAAAAAGAAAAGAACGAAATAAATTAAAAAAAAATAACCTGAGCACAAAAAAAGTGACTCGTTTTCTTTTTTTTTTCTTTTTGTCGACACAGGTACTGTATTTGGTTACTTCCCTGACGGGCAGCTCAACTAGCGCTCGCATGAATACAACAACGACAAGATTTGACACTGGATAAGCTGACATAGGATGCGGTCAAGACACTACATACTCTCGCGCTTTTCTCTTTCCTATCAAGAGTGGTGATATGGTATAAGCCTCGAAGCCATATGCTTTCGTGTTCATTGTGGTCACTTCAATCACGTCACACAAAAGATACAGTGTTATTGGCACTACGTAGGAAAGGGAGTGAAGACATGCATAATTTATCATGCGATATTTTTGATTGTCTGTCAGAAGCTTAGACACCTACGCCAAGTAACATAATGAAATACATAACTTCTCTCTTCTTCTAGAGCAGTGTAGTAAAGTACACCTATCATCTTCACACTGATATTAGCGTATTGTAATATGTACACAAGTGCAACAAAACTCTTGTGGCACGATACATACATAGATAATACAATGGACTTTCGAGACTCTCATAGATATTGACAAGCAATCAACCCAATAAGAAATAGTAGAGTAGAATTATATGTTATTTATTTTATATGCGAACTACTAAGTATGACCTTTCAATGCGTGTTTAATTTTCGTCTTCTTTGATAGCTTCGACCTTTGTATTGTCTTCTTCAACTTTCTCTTCTTCCTTTTTATCGCTTTCTTTTGACTCCACCTTTTGTCGCTTGGAAGTGTCTTCTTTAGCCTCCTCTTCGTCCACTTCCATCTTTTCTACCTTTTCTTTTTTCTCATCTTTTACTAAAGTCTTTTCAGCTTCTTCTTCTTCTTGCATTTCCTTTTCGGCTTCGTGCTCTTCTTCTTCCTCTTTTTCTTTTTCTATTTCAACGCAAAAGACTTTACCAGGAACAGTAAAGCCATGCTCATTATCCAATTCATCTCTTGCAACAAATGGAGGAGTGATGGCCAAGAATACCAACCCATTCGGCTTACCCTTTGCAGTAGCCTTCATAGTTTCAGGATCAAAGTGAGTAACACCTTCATCAATATGTAAGCGTTCAATCTTGATTTCTTGTCCCTTCACAGCCAAGTTCAACTTTGCAGCTCTTTGAATCAAATTTTCAATCTTTTTGGGGTCATTTTTTAAGGGAGGATAAACTGGTGCCAAGACTGAAACAATCTCCTCTAATAAATTCTGCTTGGCTTCATTGATTCGATTTTCTTCATCTCCAGGCTGTTGAACAACAAGAGCGCAAACTTGTTGTCTTAATCGATTTGACCATTCCTTGTTGCGTGTCTCCATCCAACCATCTAATTCTTGAAAGGCGTCATTGATAGAAACACCAAGGTGAATAGGTACATCCAATACACTGGTTAACAATGTATTGATGAGATATTTCTCAACAAATAAAGTAATATAAGAAGTATCCAGCAAGTCGTCATCTTTGCTGTTAGCAGGAAGCATGTACTTTTTGATTAAATCAGTTTTATCACTCCAGTACTTGTATACAAACTGTGTTCCACCTTCACGATTCATTTTTGATTTCAGTCCCATACAAGTGTTATTCAACTGACTTAAAAGATGTGAAATTTCAGGTTGAATGGTAGACAAATCATCGTCGGTCACACGAATCGTCTTGACGTACGAGTAGAAATTCACCTCCAGTTTTGAATATTCTTCCTTTTTCACTTCTAATTCATGCCTTAAAGCATTGATACTTGCTTCCAGTTGCCCACAACGAGCTGACTGTTCGTTCATCACGCGCTGAGATTCGTTCTTCCAATTTTCCGCTTTTTCTCTTTCTTCCTCACGCTCTCTTTCAATTTGTTGCTGGTACTCTTCTTTTTCGTTCTGAATACGTTCAAGAATCTCTTTATGAATATGAAGTGACTCATTCAGTGAGTGAATAATAAGGTCTTTGTCAAAGTCGGAATCCTGTTGTGAGTCAATGACACGGAAAGAATGAACTGAATTCTTTCTTTCTTCAACAGAGCTTTTAAACTCTGTTGTAGATTGGTCGACGCTGCTTGCGACCTCTGTTATCGTGCTATTGCTGTTGACTGTATCGGTTTGTGAGTTTCTCTTTTGCATTTCTTGGCTTTTTTCTTCTGTCGACATGGTGTAAATAGCTTTATTTTTAGTGTTGGTTAAAAAGGTAAAAAAAGCAATTAAAGGAACCAGCAACTCCTCATATTTCATTAGCATTAGCAGCGTTGTCGTCGCGACTGAGTTAGAATTCGGTGTCATTGTAAGTTAGTCCAGACCTTTCCTTGATAGTTTCACCAGTAGTAGTGTTTCTTTGGAAATAAGGAAAAATATCTTGACATCCGCTTACAGCAGATAAATGTAGATAATACATCCTCCATTACACATTTTTTTTAAGCAGTGTATTCCAAGTTCCAGAACGTCCTTTTAGTATGATAAGCATGTGATGGATGCATTATAGCTGTGTATTCCGATATAAACGTTCTGAATAGGGGAGGTTGCTGATATTTACGCACTGTCAACACAAGGGAGGCATGAAAAAAAAACAAGCTTTATTTGAGGTTCGTCTTACATATAGCCTTCCTAAACTATCACGTCTATATAATTTTCCTGTCAACCACTGCAGCTTACGTATCTCTCCTGATTGCTTAAAAACTAGCAAGCTCCACTAAAGTAATATCTTGCCCTGTGCGTGTTCTTAATTGAACGACACTTCATTCTGCAATTCTGATACATTTACTGGGTCTACTTTAGCTTCCACAGAGTGTGTATCAAACGGAATAAGCATTGGCTATAAAGCACTATGCACGTACATATGTAGATGAGATTATAGGATTAAAGCGATGCATTACATCGGATACCTGTTTTTTAGCTCCATGAAATCGATATTATGTATCCAAATGAGCTTACCAGATCTGTTGATACATTCTGTTTGAACAAAACTACATACTACGCTGCGATAGTCATCCAGACATATAAAATACCGGCGAAGAAACCGTTTACCAAGTAACAAGAGAAGTAACTATGTACGAAGGTATATAACTTGCATGACTAGAGTGGTGTAAAGATAAAGGGGGAATGTATGCTATTATTTTATACTTTGACAAATCCTCTTCTTACTTTTTACAACAACTATAACAAGTTTTACGGTGCATGCAGTAAGCAATGCATATCGCAGTATCGCTCTCAGAAATGTGTCAGGTATAAAGCCTAGTTGGATACACCTACGAATGATGTACGTGAATAACAGCGTATTGAATGCCAAAAATACAGAATGCGAGGCTAGTAATCCCTCCTAGTGTCATCCAAATAAAAGTAGCCGGGGCTGTGTGCTACATTACCAACTGATGAACTAGGCTAAAGACAAGCATATGTAGTAATACTTTTGTACACTTGATATTGAAATAACTAAGTTTAGATGAATGAATATATAGGTATTTAATCGCTCACAATTGAGGATATTGCGTACCCGCTAGCTGCATATTTACAGGTAATTAGGGCTTCAAATTATAAGACTTGAGTATCTGGATGCCAACAAAATTGCTTCGAGCCGAGTTTATACGTAGTTCCTTTAAATGTTGGTCCAAAGGAGAAACAATAGTAGGACTAATGAAGAAATTCTGAACTGACCTTACAAGTATTACATAGAGAAAGAGGGTGGTAGAACTATTCGATACGTATTCATGCAACACTGCCCTTGAATCTTGTGTCTGATTAAAGATGTGTAGATATTTTGAGAACAGGTCCACTCGAACAGATTCCAATGACGAGTGGCATAAATAAAGGCTCTTTACTTTGTATATATTATTAAGCACTAAATTAGGGTGTGAATATTAAAGTAAACAATGATGGTGGCAATTCCTATTCCAAGTGAGAAATCGCTTAATGTAGTAACTCATTTGCATTTGATATTGATGAGATAACGTATCGCTTTCTCTATAAGTCAGTTGTAAAGAAGCGGAAGGTACTGGGGTCAAAATTTACAAACAATGACCGTTTTGGTCTTTCCGTCCCCCTCCTGTAATACAAAATAACTTTAAGAGTACATATCTTGATATCGTCGTTAGTATGCGCATCAATCTACAAATCAAAGTTTCTAGACTAAAAGATGTTTGGCTTTAAACACGCCTTTACCTAATTCTCACATAGCGCACGTAACATAGACAAACTTTAAAAAAAAACGTGATACATACTCCTCCTCTCATTTGAAGTGATCGACAGTAACATAGATGTGCTACGTCTGAGCTGAAAAAAAAAAGACTCAACTTCTAGTTCTTTCCAACAAGCAAGAGCATTTATACAAGGTCATTCAAAGATACCTCTTTCCTATTTCGAATTTACATTGCAAAGATCACTCTGTGTTTTTGCTTGGCAATCTGATTTACTCCACATTTGGAACAGCGATCATATATTTTTGTTGTATGCATTTTTGAGCAATGACGCTAATACCTAATTATGACATAGTTGTTGTTGCAAGTACGTGTCAACAATAATGCGCATTTTTTTTTTTAAAAAAAAAAAGTGTGTTCATGCACATTTGTGTAATTCGCCTCGCTTATATTATTTTAAAAAATCACTTTTGAAAAGCTAAATATTTCTTCTTTTTCCTTACATTATTTTCTCTACAGCAAAAATGGATATTGGTGAATCAAACAACACTTTCTCTAAAAAGACCTCTGCTAACGACACTGGATCAACCGGTTTGTTCAAGATTGGTGATTACGACCAAAAGTCAGAAAAGACCAGAGGTGCCGATACCACTCAGGGTGGCGATGAAGGTGGCCTTTTACAACAAACCCTAAACACGGTCAAGAACCAAGCACAGGCTCTTTCTGATACAATCACTGGCAACAGCAACAACAATAAATAAGAACACTTCATCATGACATTATCTCATTGATATATTACATAAAATAAAACTACACGTATTTAATCATTTTATTTATTTTTCCTTGGTTTCAGCAGTGGTAGAAGCCTTCTTGTTAGCCTCAACGATATCCTGCTTTCTAGCCAACTTGAAAACAAAGTAAAACAAACCAAGAATACCAGCAGTAGAAAGGATGAAACTGGGAGAAGTGAATCTATACACCAGTTTAGTTTTAATAAATAAATAAATAGAGATGATAAAAGACGTAAAATAATCAGATCTTACGAGATAATATTTTCATCGTCGCTCACGACGGGTTGGTTCTTGTTGGCAGCGCCTCTTGGAGAATTTCCCTTTTTGACTTCGAGTAATTCGACCTCAAAGACAAGCGTGGCCTTGGGAGGGATAACGCCTCCAGCTCCTTGATCGCCATAACCTACGACGTATGCATATGTTTAATACTTTGTAAGATTTTAATTAATGCATTGCTTACCCAAGTGAGGGGGAATAGTAAGCTTGCGCTTCTCACCAACACACATGCTATCGATATCCACGTCAGAATATATATATATATACACACACATGGTAACTTGATACCTACCCTACTAAACCCTTGTCCCAACCTTGAATGACTCTTCCTGCACCGAGCTCAAAAACGAAAGGGTCGTTACGATCCAAACTGCTATCGAATTTAGCACCAGTGTCGAAAAGAGTACCGGTATAATGCATTGATAAAGTATCACTGCCGAATATTGTCAGTGAGATACGCGTCCTATACTCTTTTCCCAAGTCAAAGACTTACCCATTGTTAGATTTGACAGTACATTCGGAAGCGGGAATACGCTTTAAAACACCTATTTAAAGGGATGAGTTTAGGTGTTGACATTCACACATTGTCGAGTTTTCTTACCAATTTGTAATTCAGTAGGGGCATTCTTTAATGCCAAAGCAGAAGTAATAGCACTTGCAATAAAAACTAAACCAGCAGTGAAACGCATAATATTTTTTTTATGTATGAAAGAGAGAACAAAAGACAAATTTATTCGAGTATGATGAAGAAATGCGGGATAAATAAGATAAAGCAAATTTGAGTGTGGTGAGCGTTCATTGGGTACAAAAAAAAAGAGTATATGTAATAAAATTATGAACAAAGTTGATGTGTGTACAAGAGTATTTTTTTTTTCAGAAACAGTCTATAATAAATTGTAGAGTTAGAGTGAAAAATCGACTCTATGCGCTAGAACAAAGTCTTGCACATCTTTTTCATCCACCCAGCATTGGTATTGTATTAATTTGAGGAAAGCACGTTCAAGTTGATTGATTTCTTGCAAAGGAAATAGGCCGCCGCCACAAATTTCTGATAATTTTCGATTGGTTAACGGACCTTGGGTATTCATGCCACGATGATAGTAATAAGAGTAATAGTGAGACCATGTGGGGGGGATTGTTGACAGTGTTATGTTGTTGTTGTTGACATCGGTGCGTAGGAATTTGGAGGCTAATAAAATAGAGGCTAAAAACATGCGATGACACGTATCGTGACCTCCCACAGCTCCCTTTGGTAATAATCGTTTGGCTCGATTTAAATAAATTAATGCTACGAGTGCTGTGCGACAATTGATGCCTGCTTGAAATGTGATTTTTTGGATAAAATAAATTAGCTCCGGCATGATCATCGTTAAATTGGGTAGGGATGAGCGACGACGAGGTGATATCTTTCTAGGAGGAAATAAATCACATAGTGTCATGGCCATAAAGTCTATGTATGTACGTAAAACGGTGAGTCACTGCGGTGATGTTTGTATGGAGTGTGCATTACTTTACCAATTAAAATTGATGGAAGTGGGCTGATTCTTTCAATGATGGGCTTTTCTTCTTCTTTATTCATAGTAGACTGCTGTTGTTGCTGCTGCTGCTGTTGTTGTTGTTGTGATTCGTGTATCATTGTGGTGGTATTTAGTAACATAATTATGGAAGAGGGTAGAAACAGAAAGGGAAAGAAAGGGAAAGAGAAGAAAATAGTACGAATTAGAACGTTATATAGTAGGAATACATCATGATGTGGTGTTTATTCTCAACGACCATTTAAACGCAAGTCTCATGTCTTTGTTTACTCCTATAATATGTTATCAACAACAGCCTTTCGAAATTTACTATCATCCATCCCCCAAACTTGCTGATAAACAAAAAATAACGCTTTCTCCTATTCCATTTGACCCAAGTATATCGGATGAAAGGTGTTTAATGCTTATATAATTGGTGCAACTGTCTGATTAGACTACTCCTTATATGAGCTTGTATCCTCAAGTAATACATAACTCGGATCGTCGTTTTCTGTCGTTATGATGACAGGTAAATTTGGTAAAATATTCTCACATGTAAAATACACACACACAGCCTCAGGGATAAGAAAACTTATTGTTCCCTCGTATCAAAGTCAACCAATCAAAATAAGCTCTTTGTTTATGTATTATTGCTGCTTTGCATTGCATTGTCATTAATCCATTCCTATAAAGTTTATAAATATCTATTTATGTTGTTCTGGGCTTCTCTCTTTATGAATTATCTAACCATGTCATTGATTCGGATAAACTAAATATGGTTATTCGGTGGAGAGAAATTAATTTATTAGAAATTAAATAGAGTATAAGTTAAATATGTACAAATAAAAGTAGAATATACAAATTGAAATTAAAGAAAAAAGGGAAAAACTATGACTTGGGTGGTGAGGGTGCCACATCATCTCTAATTGTGGTTGACATGGAGGATGAAGGTTGAATGGTTGTATTACCATCCGCTATTCTTGTCTGAAACGACGGATGCGTTGATAATTCAATAACAGAAGATGCTTGTGACTCAACCCAAGCATGCACACTGCTGGTAGATCTTCTAGGACGAGGTGATTGCAATTCTACTGAATCGTGACTATTTGCTCTATGATGTTGATGATTGTTATATAAATTTCTAGATACATTGTGTGGGTTTGAGACATCATGGATGATTCTCTCTTGCGACCATTCGGCGGGCATATTAAAAGGGTATCCTTCATTCCGACTGGCAGCAGCCGCTTGATCACGCTTATTTTGAAGTTGAATTTGTTCTAAATGTAAAAGTGCCTCTGCAGCGGTGGCAGGATGATGTGCGTCAGGTCTTTGATCTATCAATGCGCCACTAAAGATCAATTGGATTTCTTCCAAAGATCGGCCTCTCGTTTCTGGGTAGAAGCGATAGACGACAAATGCCATGATAAGACACATCATTGCGAAAAATAAATATGTTCCCCACATGATATTTCGAAACATGATTGGCGAAACTAGAGAAATCAGCAAATTGAAAAGATAACTACACGAGGTGGTTACTCCCATCGCATTAGCACGAATCATTTGTGGATATATTTCGGCAGGATATATCCAACCAATCGCTCCCCTAAAGAAAGTAAGTAAGCAACTGAGTTTTTTTTTTTTTGTTCTTTTTTTGTAACGTACCAGCTGGCTGCAAACATGGCAATAAATAAACAAAGTAACGCCAATATCGCATAACTGGCTGATTCGTTATTAATACCGGTTGTCACTTGGCCAGTTGCTGCTTTCATCATAATGCCTAGTTTTAATTGTTCGTCGTAAAGTGCAGATACAACCGTAATAGCAATCATGCAAGAAGCCATTGCTAATGCTCCACATATCAAAATTGTTCTTCGGTTCCACCGATCAATCTATACAAATCACCCATCAGTCAATATATATATATGTGTGTGTGTGAACAACTTGCTGTTGTTGGTAATTACGTTTAAACTTACATAAAGGAAAACAAACAAAGTAGCAATAAAATTCACAGCACCACCCACGCCATTTCCCAGCAAAGCCGAATATATTTCTTTAATACCAGAGGATTCCAGAATGTGAGGAAGGTAAAATCTATTTTTGGCAAAAGTTGAGTGTTAATAGGAATATTTTTATAAATCACATTTATATAACTTACAATAACGCATTGATCCCCGAGAGCTGAGTAAAAATGTGAATTCCCATACCCAACAGAGTTCGCCTTCGGTTATTGTCATTTCCTTTACGTAGTAAACTCAAGAATCTCTGCTTGTAAGCCAATTTGTCGTAGGATACATCCTGGACGATACCCGTGAATTCCATTTGAACTTCAACGTCATGTATGTTTCCTCTAGACCGTAGCTCAGCTAGAATTTCAAGGGCTTCGGTATTACGATCTCTGTAAATGAGCCAACGTGGACTTTCAGGGATAAAATAAAGTCCAATGACCATCACTGTGCCTGCAACTAATTGAAGTCCAACAGGTACCTTCCATGCTCTATCATTATCTAAGCGAAAGGTGCCATACCCTATCCAAAATGCTATACAAAATCCAAGTGTGACAAAAACTTGATAGAATGTAATCAATCGTCCACGGTTACTGGGCTTTGCAATTTCACTTTGATCTATTATATATTTGAATATGTTAGTGAATACGTTATAAAGTGTAATTCATTCTAGCTTCTCACATAATGGTACGAGCATACTGTAAATGCTACAATCACAAAATAGAAAAGAAGACTGTTAGTTTTCTTGCAATACTTTTCACACTCTCTTTGACAGATTATTACCCAATTGAAAATCCAGTTAGAATACGACCTGCGAAGAAGGTAGCAAGAGATTGACCAGCAATCTCAATGATACAGCCTATCACATGCACTATTGAAGCAACGTAGAAAAATCTTTTTCGACCTAATGCGTCTGCCACAAATCCAGAAACCTACACAATTTTATGTAAGTGATATGCCCTCTAACTAATGTATTCTAACTTACAAACGATGCTATAAATGAAGCAGCTAGAGAAACGGGTACAATGGCTGTTCCTGCTGCTGTGTCACCGAATAATTGATATTTATTTTGAAATGTTGGCATGACGAGAACTGCTGTAATTACGCCGCTGTCATAACTACAAATGGTGATTGAAATCAAGGTTAATTATCGATCATTCTTTTCAAACTATTTCTTTAATTCTTTTTGATATTTACCCATACTATATATACATATAACGTCATTTTGCAATTAAAAAAAAAATTAGTGTTTCATACAAAAAGTAAAGATCAAAAGGCTATACCATAAATCCACCGAGTGACACAAAGCTAAGAATAAAAAGAACACACACATTTTAATATTCAAGTACGAGTCTTCAAGGATTCCTTTCAATGGCTACATTACCAACATAGTAGATAAATTTTGAATTGTGAATTGACAGAAATCTTCATCGATCGAACGTTGAGATGTCGAGACTGGACTGCGTTGCCTTCTTCACTTTGTTTATGAGAAACAAACGAGTCGACAAGCAATTCTTTTTTCGAAGAAGAATACTGTTGAGGAATTTTTTATTCTTGTAGTTTTTTAAAGGTATAAACGCTTCTTTATGAAAGTGAAATTGAAAGAAGCGATTTTTTTTTTTTTTCAAGGGAAATAGAAAATAAAGAAAGGAAAGGAAGGGTTTTTTTTAAAAAAAAAATATTCACACCACCAGATGGAACTGGATAATTGACAGCCCAAGAGTAAAGTTCTATTGATAATGCCGACAACGAATAAGAATCCTCAACAAACACCGCGGTGTTAAAGCACGGCTAAAAAAAAAAAAGAAAAATAGATTTACTGAAACCACCGCCAGCCCTTTTTATACAAGTTATCCATCAGCTTATATATGAAAGAAGAATATCACAAGTTAAATTACTACTTTCAATCACACACTTCTTCTATAAATAAACTAATTTACCTTTAGTCTTAAAACTGTGTTTTTATCGACTTTATATCTGTCAGGTATAAGCCATTCTGGTGGCGGTGATTCATTGTTGAGGTCTTCCTGTGCTCGAATTTCATTGTCTCTACGCATACGTAATTCTTGTTGTGGTGTAGGGTCGGTTGTCATCCAAGTGTCCATCGTATCCAAATAATGTCTTAATTGTTCACCAGCATGTGTCACCATCATACACATGTCTTCTACGTCAACATGTCTATCTGCAGCCACACACATAATCAACAAATCCTCTGCGTTTCCAGTAACAAGGGCTTCCCGCACACATTCCTCGAAAGATCCGTCTAAATTGGATTCCAAGTACAAACTTGTAACGTCAAACAATCCACCAAAGAAATTAGCAAATCGTATCCTAGTATCTCTATCTACAGTCGTGCTTTGCTCTTGCTGCTGTAAGCAATGGTGTCGCCACACATAGGTATAATCTCTGGGTAAAAATGGTGCCAATGGATGCTTGGTGCTTCTCCTACGGTATTTCTATAACAAAAGAAGTGAGTACATATCACGCACACCTTAACCCCATACTCACTGGATCATGTAAAACTCTTATAGAAGGTGTATGCAAATAAAGACTGCGAATACCCAAGCATAACGCTGCATAGTCATGTTCGAGTCCATTGGATTTGAAATCAGGTGCTAATATACGCTGAATGGTCAGTTGCTGCACCACTTCTAATAATTCTGTAAACTTGGAGCGATGTTCAAATTTAGGCGCAGGCTCTACTTGAGCACATATGTTTTGAAGTATCTCTTGGGCTAGCTTATTTTTGGTATCGGCCTCTTGCCTTTGGGTAGGTGTGATGGCTTCATATAATCGCAGTAAAGAAGATACTTTATAATGAAACTTATAATGAGCTTGAATGTAATGAAGGATGGCAGGCTCGATCCTTTTGATTTTTAATAATATGTCTAAATCTTGGTATTCTAGATTATTCAAAACTGCCCAAAGCAGTTCAGTTGGTAATAAGTGTATCATAGTGTGAAATAGAAAATAATAAATATGAGAGGGGGGAAAAGTCTATTAAAGAGTCTGCATGAAACAGTCCTGGAAATGAAAAAAATGATTCTACTCTGATGATGATTGGCCACAATAAGTTTCTTAGCGCAAGTTTTATGATCTGCGCAGGACATAATCATTCATCAATGAGAGTTTAGGCGCAGGCTCTACTTGAGCACATATGTTTTGAAGTATCTCTTGGGCTAGCTTATTTTTGGTATCGGCCTCTTGCCTTTGGGTAGGTGTGATGGCTTCATATAATCGCAGTAAAGAAGATACTTTATAATGAAACTTATAATGAGCTTGAATGTAATGAAGGATGGCAGGCTCGATCCTTTTGATTTTTAATAATATGTCTAAATCTTGGTATTCTAGATTATTCAAAACTGCCCAAAGCAGTTCAGTTGGTAATAAGTGTATCATAGTGTGAAATAGAAAATAATAAATATGAGAGGGGGGAAAAGTCTATTAAAGAGTCTGCATGAAACAGTCCTGGAAATGAAAAAAATGATTCTACTCTGATGATGATTGGCCACAATAAGTTTCTTAGCGCAAGTTTTATGATCTGCGCAGGACATAATCATTCATCAATGAGAGTCATCAGATCCACCACACAGCTCTCCCGGTGTAACAGCTCAAGAAAAATTCTTTTTCTCTCTCGATAAGGTAGTTTTTACCCTTTTTTCTTCTTTATTATTATTAAACTCTATGTCAACAACTCAGACTATTGAACTCACTCACCGGAATGTCTCCTCCAGTGCCGCTGCTCACTCTACCAGCTCTAGTTTACGATCTGAGGAACACGGCAGTATTTCACTCAGTGACCCTTTATCTCTAAAGGAAAAAAAGATTACCCACGACTATATTCATAATCAATTGAAGGGACAAAAGAAGCTTCAGAAGTTTTATTTGAACCAAAATGAACAGATTGATAATATGTTGAGTGCATTGGATAATATAGACGATAAAGAAGAACAAAGGCAGTTACTTAAAGTAAAGTATAAAAATAAAAAAGAATTGAAAAATGATTTATCGTTTCCTTCTTTTTATGTGTGTACTCACATCTACTACTACTATCCCCTCGTTTTGCACACGTTAGCTTAAAATTGCTATTTATGGCTCGGTCGTTGCCAATGTGATTCTGTTTGCTCTTCAATTAGTGGCTGCCGTGACATCAGGCTCCTTATCCATCTTCTCTACGATGGCCGACGCTTTTATGGATTTATTGAGTTCGGTCGTCCTGATGTGGGCCGCTAAACAGGCATCGAAAACCAACCTGACAAAGTACCCCGCGGTAAGTATACCCACAACAAATAAAAACAGTACATGAAAGTTTATATTTATACAATAATACATACAGGGTAAATCTCGTATGGAAACAGTTGGCATTATCGTGTTTGCTTGTTTGATGTCTTGTGTAGCATTATTTTTAATCGTAAGCGTACATTGTATTTATTTATGTTTTGCATACGATATTAAAGGCTATAACTATTTTGCTCGGGTTCTAGATTGAATCATCTCAAAAACTCACTGAATCTAGTCATTCACCTGATTTAACTCCTTTAGCAATAGGCTTTGTATCAGCTGCATTAGGTAACGGAACAGGGGATGAATGAAACTGAGGGGTAAATAGTGATATACGTACACACTCTTTTATGGATTTATTGAGTTCGGTCGTCCTGATGTGGGCCGCTAAACAGGCATCGAAAACCAACCTGACAAAGTACCCCGCGGTAAGTATACCCACAACAAATAAAAACAGTACATGAAAGTTTATATTTATACAATAATACATACAGGGTAAATCTCGTATGGAAACAGTTGGCATTATCGTGTTTGCTTGTTTGATGTCTTGTGTAGCATTATTTTTAATCGTAAGCGTACATTGTATTTATTTATGTTTTGCATACGATATTAAAGGCTATAACTATTTTGCTCGGGTTCTAGATTGAATCATCTCAAAAACTCACTGAATCTAGTCATTCACCTGATTTAACTCCTTTAGCAATAGGCTTTGTATCAGCTGCATTAGGTAACGGAACAGGGGATGAATGAAACTGAGGGGTAAATAGTGATATCATTATTAATACATGTTTTTGTTATTAGCTGTCAAGCTTGCTTTATACATCTACTGTCAGTCATTATCGCATTTTAGCTCCGCCAAAGTGCTGGCCCAGGACCATCGCAATGATCTCTTGGTCAATGGCTTGGGTTTGACCACCGGTATTGTCGGTAGTAAAGTTGCATATTGGGTTGACCCTGTAGGTTCAATTATTATTGCATTGATCATATTACGCAGCTGGACATCTACACTACTTGGTATGTAGCACTGTTTTTATTTCGTCCACTGTACGTACAACTAACAAAAAAGGAACTCTAGAACATATACCTCTTGTCGTTGGAAAAAGCGCAGATACCAACTTTTTAAATCTCATTACATATATAGGTTTGTTTATGCTCGTACCAGAAATAACAGAAAACAAATATACTTATTGTACGTATGTATAAATAGCCTTGACCCATCCTGGTGTTATCCAAGTGGATACGTGTAGAGCGTACTATGCCGGAAATAATCTGTTTGTCGAAGTAGACATCGTTTTACCTCCTCACATGGAATTACGTGAAAGCCATGATATCTCTGAGGAGCTTCAAATCAAACTGGAATCTTTACCCGGTGTTGAACGCGCTTTTGTCCATGCTGACTACGAAACATCACATAAACCAGAAGTAAGTTTTATCCTAAAAAAAGGTTAATCTACGACAGCTAACATTTTTGCTTGCTAAAACCAGCATCAAAAGACAAAATAATTTTAAAGAGGAGTTCTTATTTTTAACTTTGACTAAAATTGGATATTTCATGATGTGGGATCTACACCCTCCCCCCAATTTATGCTTGCTACACAAAAAAGAATTTTAAATAAAGAAACAAAAAGCATATGTTATGCTAAATCTTTTTTTCATGTATACCCTTTGTTAAAGCGTCATTTGTACAGGTCTACAGATGCCAGGTAGGTGAACAGTACATATTGGATGCAATGGTGGTCATCGATGACACAGTGTTTTTATTTTAATGCTCTTAAATAGTAGCATCTAAAATGAGACAATAGAGTTTACACTATCATCGCGTAAAAATCTACGATTGATATCATCAAGATAAGTTAGTCTTCTTTTCTTGCTAATAGGAAAAGATCTCGAAAAAACCTATCGAACTGTTTATATGTGTGTGTCATCTATGCAGAATGAGTTTTCTCGGATGTTGAAGCAATACATTCTGCATAAGCTGTCCACTACGCAATGGCACTAGACAAAATGGGCCGCGTGAGAAAGGGATGAGAGATCTTTTCGTCCATTATTAATACATGAAATGAAGTTATCACAAGTTTTTTTTTTGGGTTTATTAAAGCAAGTTTATATCTCGCTCTGGAATATTCTTTCAAATGGAATTGCCTGTTTGTCGTTACGTTGGGATTGTATTCATTTGTACTTTGGTGTGTCAAGCGATGTAGAAATAGTAGAGATTTGGGGGGAGACCGCGAAAAAGGCTCGGAGGGTAAAATATTAAGTCAGATCCTCAAGTGAGAAAGATTTAGGCAAAAGGTTAATTATTCCCCTTTACACTGTCACGAGTCTAAAGAAATGAAAATTGACGTCGTTTTCCCTTATTAAATCCTAATATGGTTTATGATGATGTTTCTTATCGCCTACATATATAAACATGGGTAATACTTTATTTTTTTCTCTTTTCTCTTTATTTTTATTTTCTCTCTTCTCTCTCTCTTTCTATTTATATCTCTCTTTTTTTCTTTGCTATATGTTGAATACCTCTTAAAATGGAGCATTACACAACAATAACATCAATTCCTCAAAGTCATGATAAAGAAGATGATTATTTATTGGGTAAATAGATATCCATTGTTGTTCCTTTTCATGTTACTAATTAAGTTACCAGACATGCAAGATACAAATAAGCTTTCGTCCATTGTTCTTGTTCATTTGAAACTTGAACACTATATACCATTATTCCAGAAAGCCGGAATAGATTTAGACAGATTTTTATCAATGACAGAAAAAGATTTTAAAAGCATAGGCCTTGAAGATCCAGGAGATCTTCAGCTTCTCTGCAGCTGTTCATCAGCCTTTAAAACACACCTTGAAAATCAAAAACCACAACCTCATTTATATCAGCACATCGAAGAAGATGAAGACGATCTCGAAGATTTTCATAGCATGAGAAGCAGTTTAACTTCAAGTCGATTGTCCCAACGCAGTGGCAGTTGCAGTAGCAGCGAAGATACAATTTTACTAACACCCACATCGATCAAAAACGCACTTATAGCATTCGACTCTTATAGCAGCAGCAGTAGTCAACGAAGGACATCTTCACCGTTACCTCCCTCAAATGTTGTCATACCCACTTTACAAACAAATACATCATCTGCCAACGAATTACAATCTCCACCATTAAGAGTATCAGTACCGGGAACCGTTATTCCTCGGCCAAGGAATAAAAATAAACAAAACATGAACACCAGCAGACCAGTTTCTATGCCAATTCAGTTACCATCATTTACAACACCTCCTCCTGATTATTTTTCAACAACCATTTACGGAAGACGTCTGGAGAAATGCCGATCCATGATCTTTCCACGTGAGGAAGAGGGTAAAGAAGAATTGCCTGGGTATACCTGTACGGTATTTAAAATGGGCTATGTCCATGTAAAGAAAGAATACGATGCTCCGGAGACAAAAAGCCGATACCGAGGATGGAGGTAACCATAAATAAAACCTGAATTTGAGTGACTACAAATGTACTAATATAGACATACTTCTTTATAGAAAACTTTACATTGAATTGTGGGGAACCATGCTAAGAGTATATCGCGCAGCACCCAGTCAAAAGACTGCAGCGATAGATTATCAAAATTACTACCGATGGCCTCTCAGAGCACCTTATTATTACTATCATAAATACTATTACACTCCGATCTTTACTATTTCCTTAGCAGGTGCAGAAGCGTCCCGTGCACTAGACTACTTTAGGAGACCTAATGCACTCCGCTTGACTACCCAACAAGGTCCACAGTTACTATTAAGACTCTCTTCACATGTAGAGATGATATCATGGATCGAGCATCTTCAAGCTGGTAATGAATTTTTTAATTTTTTTTTTATTCTTG
Organism: Mucor irregularis B50; assembly: GCA_000587855.1. Taxonomy (NCBI): domain Eukaryota; kingdom Fungi; phylum Mucoromycota; class Mucoromycetes; order Mucorales; family Mucoraceae; genus Mucor; species Mucor irregularis. Next base: position 112,488 of record AZYI01000017.1, on the reverse strand, counting down.
CATTGCATTAATTTTTTTTTTTTTTTGTTCGCAGCCATCAACATCTCACTGGATTTAGAACTTCGACCTATGCCAAAATTCATAACGATCCCTACCCGTGGACTAACTACGAGTGGCGTTTTAGATCCTAGATCCATAGAATTGGAACGAGTTCGCGAACAACGCAGACGAGATCAGAGAGAAGTTCTTATTTAAAAATTTCACAACCTTAAAAAAATCTCATCATGATTACGTATTATACCACTTTCTTTTTCTGCTTTGGATTGCAATTTCCAAGTATTCGTTCATTTCATAAATACTCTCTCTCTATCTAAAAAAACAGCGTACCCACATTATATATATATATCTTCATTCTCCCCTCTTCCGGTACGGACACGACACAATACATACATATCCTCTATTAAAATTAAAATTCTTGTACACTATTCCTCTCTTTTTCCCCTTTTTTCTTATGTTACGCAAAATATATATTAGTTCAAACAATAGGGTATCACCCGTCACATTAACCCATTCTGTCATATATGGTGTTCAGATCGATTTATCGTATGCAGTAATGGAAAAAAAAAACCTGCTGACGTTGGAGGGATAGAATATAAGAGAAGGTCTCGACAATTCTTGGCGTACAGATTTTACACGATTTGAGTTAAAATAACTAAATAAGGGGACATCATTATATTAAAAGTTATCGGGGTTACTGGTTGTCTGTTCTTTTTTTGGGACAAGACTCTAGTACTAGAATAGATGGCGGGTTTCATATTACATTGCAGAGAGTGTGTGTGTGACTGACTTACACATGAGAAGCAGACTGCTTTAAATCAAGACTGCTCGTGCAGAGTCCTTCAGGTGAGTATTCGTAGGCAGGTTTTTGTTGAGTGATGTCCTTTTTTTTTAGCTAGGGTGTTATTACTCACCCAGTCCACACCAGTCGACCACATTTATCAAATGATAAATCGCCTTCCGCCTTTTTTCAAAACATATTGAACTTTGTTTTACATGAATACTTGCTGTTGTATTTATTTTCCTCTTTTCTTTTCTTGAAGTTCTCAATTCACTGAAATATTTGCATTATTCATAGCTCAAGAAGCTCTCCAATACTTTTCTCAAACTTTTAATCTTCAGAGATGGCAAGATTGCTCGTTCTTCCTTTAGTTGCTGCTTTCCTTGAGAGGAATGATTGTAAATACGAATGATGCATGCTTTTATAATTATCGTCCGGGAAAATAAGGTATTTCGAAGGAAATCTAGAGACTCTATGAAAAGGATTTGAATGTATGTGTTTTCTGTAACCCCAGTTCACCAAAAGCACAATCACTTCATAAAACCCAATCTATGGCCCTCTTTTTCTTCGTGGAGATTAATTCAGATTCAAATTTCTTGTCTTCATGTATAGAAAAGCGTTGTGCGTTGGGCTGAAAACACCAACGCAATGCTTTCAGCAGCAGATAGACAGAGTTACCTCTGAATTAGTTAGTATCAAGAAGGAGTTAATTTTAGTCTCCTTTTTCTCTTTTGTATACAGCGCGAAGCACAGTTGATTAAAAAGAGCGTGAAACGTCGAATTATCAAGGACAACGATGTTAATATCAAATTAGTTGTAAGTCTCAAGTACATCATCCAAAACTGCTGTACACGCCTTGGTCTGGGTAAATTCAGGAAACTGAAGGAATTTTGTGAAGATTTGTCTATTGAGTTCGTAGCTATCATACGGTGATTGAAGCAATTGGGGCTTCTGACAACTTTTTTTTTTATTAATATAAGCAAATTTCACTATTAAATAACTCTCTGAGATCTCTTTAACGAAAGACTGAAGCATGTGGTAAAAAAAAAGCGCCCATACACACGTATTTACTACTAGTCGTAGAAGCTGATATGGAAAAATTGCGTGCTTTTTATATAGATCGCCCCTATACGCGTTGAAGCGTTTCGCAACTATTCCATAAGAATAATATCACTATTGATGAAAAACATCATTTGAAGTAATTGGATATAAGGAAAATGTATACCATTAACTCTGTGAACGTTGTCTGAGCTGAGGTAACAAAAAATCATGAAAAAGATTGGAAAGGGACAAAGCAAGGAAAAAAGTTTTTGGAGGTGGAGCAAACACTATCAAAGTCATGGACAAAGCTTTGATACTCTTCAATATAATACAAGCCAAAAACATCCCATGTATATTCCAATAAATTCCCCTTTAAAACACTACTCGCATGTTCATATCACGATGCTCATTGATTGAATGAACTATTATGCTTGATAATAAAGTTTACATCAATCTTGAAATAGCTTCAATGTAATCGGTTAAATGTTCATTGTACGTGGAATAGGATAAACGTTTATTTAGTCTTTATTTTCGTAGTACACAGCAACGTAGATGAGGAGATCACAGAGAGTCAGAAGACAATCACGATACAATACGCACAGATTATCTCTCTCACGGTTTTAGCTTTGCAGCTTATTATGTTGAGTCCCTTCTTTTGTGGAACCCGTAAAGTTATTACCGTCAAGTACTACGTTGATAATATAGTTTAAGGCGCCTGCCTCTTTTGTGTGCCTGGACCTAGCATGTGACACCCTTTATGTATTCAAGACGGACTCTATTTTTAATTGACATAAAGTGTAACTATGTACCGAAGTTGAATTTTAAAATAAACAAACGTTTGACAGGTAATAGACACAATTCTATATCTTTGCCAACAAATAGAAGGGACTTTCTTCACAATTGATTTCGTTGCACTACTTTTTGAGGCGACACACATTTAATTTTGTAGTACACGAGATCTTCTTTCCTTTTTTTTATCGCCAAAAGGTGCATCAAGAATGAATTGAATTGCACTTGTTCTTTCTATATTACTTGAGTCGAGATAATAAACTAAAATTTTTCACTGATTTCCTTATCGCTGCAAACACTTTTTAGAGTTCGAGTACAATATATATTTTGTTTCTGGATGGAAAGCAGTTTCGATTATGTGGCACTTTTTAATTCATTGAAGACAGCAGTGAGGAACTATGAACATTTCCACAAGCTATGATTGATTGGCGTGTATGCCTGTAACATGTGCTCGATATACATTTTTTTCGGTTGGAGACCTGGAAGATGTTTCACATTTAAGTTGAACAAAGTATTTTGGATTAGAGGCAAATTCAAAATTCAAGATAAAGAATAAATATCAGTATCATGCCAAGTCTCTAAAAAATCATCTCTTTGGTTTTTATGAGCAATTGGGGAACATACAAGGCATATTGGTGAAAACAAATACCACGTTGTATCGATTGCGATACTGCATGAAAAAAAAATTCATCGTTCCGAAATGTTCCTTCCAGCTCAAAATTGCTTCCCATGATTCGATTTAATATCCAAGGCATATGAGCGCTTACATACTCGCTCAATCAAGGTATTCATGGTTTTCAAGTCATACTACAACAACTGAATTTATTTCAGAAGTAGCATCATATTTTATGGTTGTATGGTTGCTGTGCACGAAAGGGAATATGGTGATGATGACGAAATCAGTTGCATACAAAAAATCTTTCTCAGAGAGATATAATGAACCCCAAAAAGAAAAGATCAAACTACAACATCACTATACCAGCTTTTCAATACGAAACCGAATTGACAGCATTGCGGTTTGTTGTTGAGGAACTATACGGTAACGTTGGTATAGTTTACAGATGGTTAGTGTTCTTTTTATATATTTAGTTCATTTCCAGAGATAGGAGTTTCTACAACCGACATCAATATTATCTTTACAGGTCCATCCTTCCTACTATGGATCAAATATCAACGCAGCAAGACGTCAATAGCTTTAAATAATAGAAGTATAACTCTACATAGAGTGTATACAAGAGCGGTTTCGTTTATTGCATCCTTCTCCATGAGGATGAGAAAAATTAAAAAAGGATTTTTAATTAATTTTTTTTGGTTTTTTCGTCACCCCAAAATTTTGCCAATTGTTCTTAAATGTAATGATGATATACTTTACTTGGCCCAAGTAAGAAAAGTGCCATCAAATGTACATCATTCGAATAAGAACATCAACATTTACAACATACTCAATTATGTAGTACGGTTATGTAGTAGTTTTTTAAGTTAATGGCAAATCAGGATGTGTGGGTGTAAAAGTTCCCTTTTTTAATTTTTTGCATGGGTACTTTTTATTTTTGCAAATATGAAAAGCCATCTATCATCAGTAATAAGAGAGAAAAAGAAACACTTAAGGGACATATATCTTTCAGTACTTACAAAAGACGTTTTTTGATTACAATTGTAATCCACAAGTGGTTTTCATACAATAAATTAGTGTGGATGATCCATGGTGGATGAAAAAGAACATTTGGTCTGGGCTTTAGAAATACTCCCTTCTTTTTTTGAAATTTTGGAATGTAGATAGATAAACAACTCTCTTGGAACAACAGAAATATCATTATGATAAAGATCTTGTAGTATACTGAGAATATAATGTCGGAAAGGAGAGGATACTTGCTCAGATTCATCGATCCTTCACTGAGCATATCTTCTCTGTCAGAAATGGCCATGTAACATGATGTTCAAAAAAAATTGAAATAAATTTTTTGATAATTTTTCTCCCCACACATATTGTAATTGAAATGGTCGAACCTTTATAGACAAAGTACATCAAAAAGTACATGATATTGGTATTAGAATGAAGCCAAAAGCTTAAATAATACAATGGTTACATTTATTTATAGAAAGCATAAGTAATCGAGGCAGGGAAAGTGATATTTGATAAACGGATAACATGACGAAAAAAACCAAAAATTTAAAAAAAAGGATTTTTTCCTTTCTTCCAAAAAATTTTTCAATTCATCAACAAAATCAAAAGTGTTCATTACGCTAAGAAAATATAAGCAAATTGAGCAAATAGTAAGGGAAGAAGTGAAAGTATAAAGTCCAAGGATTACAATGGTGTAAGTTTTATAAAGATTGAGAGTCATTTATGATCATTCTAAGTTGGAAATAAGATATATCATCTTCAATTTTTTTGTGAAGTTTTTTTTCTCAATCATCGTTTTTCAAAACAAAAATTAAAGGGAGGATAGGTTTCTTTTGAAATCGAATGGAGGCGATGCAAAGTGATTGAGAACAAGAACAAGTTGCATCCCATCATAGACATCATTCGCCTTTCAAGAATTGGTCTTTTCAGCTTCTTCAGCCTACCTTTTTCTTATCGTTTTTTATCGATTCAAAAAAAAGTTGGGTGTTTTTTTCTCTTTGATAAAAAATGGCGCGTTCCGTTTTTTTTTTACTCATTTCCTTTTTTTTTGGTAAAAAAAAAATTAAAAAATTCAAGCAAGTCAACTGATTGGCCCACAATATCATTCTCAGCCAATGAAAGGAATTGAGTATAAAAAGAGAAGGTTTTCTGTAACTCTCACATTTTCCTCTTTTCTCTTCTCTATATCTTTTATACTTTTACAAACAAAAAATGGCCACTGCCGCTGCTACCAAGAAATCTACCTCCACCACCGCTGCCAAGAAAGCCGAACACCCTACCGTAAGCATCCAACATACATACACACGCAACAACTTATTGTAATATCAAGTCATGCTAATTCATATTTTGTTTTTTGATGATTTTTTAGTATGAGGCTATGATCAAAGGTTGGTTATAATTTTTCGAAATTTACAAAACACGACGCAATTGTACTAACATAATTTATAGCCGCTATTCTTGCCTTAAAGGAAAGAAAGGGTTCCTCCAGACCTGCTATCAAGAAGTACATCTTGGCCAACTACAAGGTCAACTCTGGTGCCCATTTCGATACTCAAATCTCTGCCGCCATCAAGCGTGGTAATGCTAAGAACATCTTCGCTCTTCCTAAAGGTAAATTATTGTTTTGTGATGTAAAGAGTGTTTTGTGTGTAAGTTACGTGTCCAAGTGTGTATATCATTACGACGACGCCACGTTAATTTCGCCAGAACAAGGGAATTTGTTTTGGGATCAGCTTACTAAATATTTACCATTACAAAAGGTCTTTCTGGTACCGTTAAGTTAAACAAGGAAGTTAAGACTGAAACCAAGAAGCCCGTTGCAAAGAAGGCTGCTGCCAAGAAGGTTGCCGCTAAGAAGGCCGCTCCTGCTAAGAAGGCTGCTGCTGCCACTCCCGCTAAGAAGGCTGCTGCTCCCAAGAAGGCTGCTGCTACCAAGAAGGCCGCTCCTGCTAAGAAGGCTGCTGCTCCCAAGAAGGCTGCTGCCACCACTAAGAAGGCTGCTCCTGCCAAGAAGGCCGCTCCCAAGAAGAAGACTACCACTGAAAAGGCTGGTGTCAAGGCTCCTGCTAAGAAGGCTGCTGCCACCAAGAAGGCACCTGCTGCTAAGAAGGCTGCCCCCAAGAAGAAGGCCACCAAGGCATAAATTTCTCCCTTTTCATACGTCTATTTTATTATTATCAAATTACCCCCACAATTCCCCATTTAGCACACTTCTTTTTTTCTATTCCTTATTTTTAAATTTTTCTCCCTAATGAGTTGTATTATCCAGGGAAATTATTTGTTATTATTTGTACAGTCATTTTTTAATCAAGGGCATCATTTTCTCTGTTATATCTCCTATTTTTTTTTCATCCAAAAAAAAAATTAAAAAAAACTTGAAAGTTACACGTGTAGTGAGTGCCTCGCTATTTTTTTTTTTGATTTTCAATTTCAGTGCTCCCAAAATTGAAGATATAGAAACGCGCTTCCCTTTTTTTCGTAACTACAAAAAAACTACAGCACCAAACTATATAGCTTTTTTATATTTTTTCATCGTTTTGAACGCACAGACGATACGACTTGGTAGTGCAAAAAATAAACATTGTTGCATTGCCTTTATATTTAAAAAAGTATGTGCAAATTTATTTTACAGAGAGGTTAAGAAAAAAATATATGTTGTTGCCTCCAAAATGTAGTTTTTTTTTTTTTTTTTTACTAAAGAGAAAAGAGAACTGACTCTCTGACATCGGAGTTTTAATAGCGCGTTTTTTTTTTTCTTGACTTAATTTCTAGTCCAGATGTCAACGGTACCATTTTCTTCGCCGAAATAAGCCTTTTCTGCCATGTTACAGAACAAACCGACTTCATAAACACCAGTCAATAACTTGATTTCCTTCAATAATTCAGCAGGATTTTGGATAGCGCCAAAGTGAGTATCGATAACGAAGTTTCCATTATCAGTGACAACGGGGCCAGCCTTATTCACAGCCTGCAATATAGGGTTGCTTAGTAAATGATGTATAAAATATTTGTCATTTCCTCCAATAGCCTTACCATACGGAGCTTAGATGAAATAGGTTTTAAGGACAACTTAGTGTCGATAGATTTCATGACGGATTGATAAGCCATGGGAACAACTTCGATAGGGACACCCTTGACCCATTCAACACCAAGGTTCTTGGATTTCTTTCTGAAATCTATTCATTTTATAGACTAAGTAAGACTATTATTTCCAACATTTCCCTATAGCACTACTCACCAGCAACAATAACAAACTTCTTGGCAGCTTCAGCAACCAACTTTTCTTGGAATTGACAAGCTCCACCACCCTTAATGACGTTCAAGTCAGAATCAACTTCATCGGCACCGTCGATAGTGACGTCGATCTCAGGATATTGTTCAATACTGCCTAAGGTGAGTCCACCATCAAGGATCAATAATTTACTTTGGAAAGAGGTAGGAACATAGACAATATGCTTTAATTCAGGCTTTTGTAAGATACGCTCGACAACATAAACAACAGTAGAACCAGATCCAATACCAATCACTTTGTGCTCGGCCTTGATATATTCATCGACTGCACGATAAGCAGCTAACTTCTTTCCTTCTTCAATAGGGTTTGACATGGTGTGTTGGGATACAAAAAAAGAAAGCAATATGCGGGGGGAAGGAGGTTTATTTCTTTTTTCCAGACGGAACGGGATTTGAACAAAGAAAAAAAGTGACTTTTATTGTCACATGTCAAGAAATTTAAGACTTTCGAAGGTTGTTATATGTTGCAAGGCACCTACTACCACTACGACCACTATTGTTGGATTGGGTAGAAAGGTAGGGGTATGCTGTATGAGCAACAGCCTCTGATGAAAGCCGGCTAGAAGTAGTGTGCAGATAATAAAGCTCATGAGGGTGTATGCTTAGTTTGTTACGTTGTAAGTTGGTCTTTTGTCGAAATCGATCAAGTAAAGAAGTTGGCTTGGCTTCCAGTTCCTGTTTGTTCTCTGCAGTAGGACTCGCTACAGACTCTGCTTCTTCTTCTTCGCTGTTACTACAATCAATCCCAACAGCTAATAATTCTTTGTCTAAGAGGATATCTTCATTGTCTCCAACATCATAGTAATCACCTTCGTTTGTAAGAGCTTCATCGTCTTCGTCTCCTTCCGTAGTGGTTGTTGAATACGGCGGTGTACTATCAGCAGTGCTTTGATCAAGCAAACTGAATAGGGAAGAAGATGTAGTGAGAGAGACTGGAACAACGGACTTTTCGGCGGTCAATAAAGGTACAGGTGTTAGTAGGGATGACACCAGCTGCTGCTGTGTCTGTGGCGGCGGTGATGTTCTTTCGCGACTTGTCAATGGTGTCAATATACAGACTATATACAACTGATTCAAACTAGAATTATTGATCAAATCAGCTCCAAATCCACCGCCGAGATAAAATTTACAATCCATTTCTTGTTCAGCTCTCTTCTCACTATCACCGCCACATTTAAACTTTAACTTTTGTTTCAGTGTCAAAGAGCCATTAGCGATATTTAATAATACTCGGATGGCATTTGTGTAAAATCCTTCAAATGATGACCTTATTGTACTAGGTGCATTTTGTGTTTGACGGTGCGTTGCGTTATCCAATAAACATCGATGCAATTTAGCCAAGTCGTGTCGACTTTCCCCAGGTGCTAGGAAATCGTAGATGGAGCGATGTGAGAATTCCTGGGGATACCACTGTAAATACTCCAATGACTCGTCTGTTACTCGGGCACAGCACAAGTCCATCGATAAGAAAACCTATTGCATCGCCATGGATCAGCTCTTGCTGAAACAGACGTTTATTTTCACTTACAGTCATGTCATCCCCTTTCTTAGGCAGAGAATCAACAGCAGAGGGAAAAGTGATTGTTCCAGCGGGTGTTCCTGGTCGAATCTTTTTATTGTTACTATCGCGCATCATTTTTGGTCGGCCTCTCTTTTTGTGCTGGACATCATGACAACTGTCTGCCTTATCAGTGGAGATACACCGCTGACAAGGTCTTGATACTATATTTGATTTAGTTAAAAATGTGTGTCAACGTGGCTTTTCTAATACATACCATCGCATGCCAAGTGAGCCTTTTTGCAGTTTACCTATGCATCGTGTACTTGAATTAAAATTATGCATGAATTTACTACAGAGTGTGAGTTTCTTACGCATGCTGCAGATACATGAGGTTTTGCCGGCTTCTTTGCTACTTGTTGAGTTTCTGTGCGATGATAAATCAAGGGCATAGGTTGTAAAGTAGGTGGTGTATAGTTCATACTTTCCCGAGAATGAAAAAAGAAAGAGAAAGGAGAGCAGAAATATTCCCAATCCAGTGAGGGGACAAACATCCCCAAGATGGATTAGGTAATACAACGGTTGCTAAAGATTTATTTTCTCCGAATTTTCCGTGCCAATCAGATCAATTATGTGCTTTGACACTAACGCAAATCAATTGTGCAGCAGGGAGACTGATTAACGTGATTTAGACATGCTCTACGCATAAGACGTTTAGAATTTTTGGTACACGGATGCAGCAAATTATCCATCAGCCCTCTCTGTTCAAATGTGGACATGAAGACTGTGAACCCCTCCTCCCCTCTCTGGCTAAGTTAAGATCAATAAGCTCGTTATTTATTCTGCTATTCAAAACCTTTGTAGATGGTGGCAACAGCAAAAAATTACTTTAGCAATAATGTATTCTCGATTTACTACCCTGTTATTATTGTTACATATGTATAGCAGCTTTATAGATAGCTCTAAGTAAGTACTCAACGGAATATTTGAAACGTTGGCAAAAATCACGTTGCTGACGTTTTTCTTCATTACAGCGAGGTATAAAAATCAACGATTCATTCTATGAGTTTAATTGGCCCTCTATCATCTAAAATATGATGCATATTGCTGGCTTCGCTGCCTGCACAGTTGAATACCTCAGGCAAGTCAAGTCTCCAAGTTAATACACCGATTCAGTAAAATGAGTTCTTTTGACATAATAGTCATCAAAGTTGATTAATGACTCAAAATATAGTATTATGTATACTTTATATATATTAGCTTTTTGCTATTCAATGTTCAAAGCAAAAGATAAAATATAAAACTTACGGAAACATCGCACATGATATTGGCATGATTTTCCAACACCCTCAACCTTCTGTATTTTTAAAAACTCGATAAACTGTTCAACGAACTTCTTTTCATCATCTGTTTCTTTTTATCAGTGATTTTAAAAGTATTACTTCCAAAAAGTCCCAGAAGAATAGGGCTACAGTCTTATTTTCTAATACGAATAGAACACCATCCCACTCTATAATGCCTGTGGCACTTGCACTTTTCTCAACCCTGTATGTTTTGTTAGATATATGAAAAAAAGGCCTTCAACAACACTTGCCATTGCATATCTAGTATGTCATTTCTCAATAAAAATGAGTTGTGCAATATCTGATTGAAAATATCAATCATTTTAGCGGTGTGCAATTGATTGTTTTCTATATAGTCTTGAAGTTGGTTTGCAAACTCATTTTTTTGTGGGTAAATCAGTAGCCTCAGCTATTTGAAGTATTTCTTCACAAGTCGCTCGAGTCTTCATCATCGTCTTCTTCATCATTTACAGTATCTTCGTCTTCGCTCTCTCGCCATATATGAGATACCTCTTTTTGATATTCACAGCCAAAGAAAAAAGCTCATGTGTTTAGATTGCCCCATGTCTATGAATGGCTCTAGCTCTATAGACCTCTTAAAGAGAAATACTATGTATGTACTTAAAAAGATTAGACAGATGGTATTTTTAGTTGGCTTGCGTTATCACTAACCTGATTTAACCACCTTAGCTATGTCTAGTGTGTTCAAGGTGGCTCTTTGAAAACTTAATAGAAGTGTATTTTTTTCACCGAAGCCTGCTTTAACCACACCCTGTCCTTAAGGTGAAAAGCATCAACAATTTGGTAGAAAAACGTTGATATGGAAAGTCGGCAAAACAGACGGAATAAAGATTGGCTGTAAGGCCTGAACGAGAAGTAGTCTTGTAGTCAGTTGAACTTTGATTAGTAGTTTTGGACCTTTTTTAAGCTGCTACAAATCAAATTGTAAAGCTTCGAAGTCCTTGCTGTCTCTATTTATACCTCACATTCCCTTAAGGCATTTTCAAATATCCAGTTCTTTTGCACCTGTCCTCTAAAAATCAATTTTAAGAGAATAAAGAGGATATAAAGGATTGGAAATGGTTCCATTATACAGCGAGAGGAAAATCCAAAGTCGCAGGATCTGAAAAAAGTAAAAAGCAGGGGGAAAGAATCATTGTAGGTGGTACACTTATTTGTATTGTTAGGAGTCGCAAGATGCTCCATGCTTTTTTAGTTTTCTGCATTATTTGAAGTTTGTCTATACTCCATGCTTCTCATACAAAACACGTTCTTACATTTATCAGGACTCGGTAGGTGTTTCGAGAGCAGCGAAGGTAGTAAATTTCACTATTTCTTGTAATTGGACAATAATGATTATTTGCTTGGCATCAACCGCCTTGAATTTCCCCACTCCTTGAGAAAACCGAATCAAACGGGATTGAATGTCAGTTTCGTGACACCAAAAACCAGTTCTTCAAGTTAGTCATGAATGACATCTTTTTTTTAACATAATAAACTCTTAGCAATAGAAGAAAGAAGACTCTTCGTGCATAAGATGCAAGATCAAAACAGAGAATAGGAAGATGGTTTTAGATGGTTTCAAAAGCTTGTAAACAAGTCATATCAAAATCTTTCATTCTATACATTGTACGCGAAGAGTACATTATTTGCATGATTTTGAGATATTTACTCACGGATACTTGTAAACAAGAACTGAACATCAGTGCGATGAATGAAAAAAGATCGTATTAAGAGCACCATGCTAATACCACTACATACGCAATTGTACGTACTATCAACTACGTAGATATGAATCTTGTTCTGCATAAAGAAGTAATGGTACCGTAGCCATTGTTATTAATTTGAACAGTTAGAGCACATGGCCTTCATCATTTAACTGGTCACCGTTAAATTACAGGACAGAAATTGCTTGTTACGGTAAATATCAGCTGTCTTCATATGCACAAATCTTTTATGGCTTCATTTTTGCATGAAGCTTCTTCCATGTCCCATGTGATAAAGCACGAAGCAAAGCTCTGCCATCTGTCCCTATAGTTCGGCGTGTAGTCAAAGTTGACAACAATAGTATATACGTAATGGCTGCCTAAAGATATATGGGCTGAAGAGGTTACGTAGTCCTTGGTATTTTTTATTGTTTACCTTATACAGTAAAACCGATTTCAAGAATTTTTCCACTTTGGTGAATACCATGATTTATGACATACCCACTCAAATGAGTGATATTATGTGAGTGACTGTAATGGGTTTCGGATCATGAAAGATGTGGATGCGCACTGCTGTGTCATAAAGTGAATACTCAATGACGACACTTTAAAAACTCGCAAAATACGTTTCCAAGAAGTGTTTCAAAACAATAAACAAAGAAGAGATTAGATAACTGCCAAGAAAGGGGAGGCTCAGCGTACGTATAACAGCTACTACCCTTTATTAGCTTGTTAGCATTTGGAAGTTTAATTTGTACTAACAAAAAAACATTTGTCCGAACATTAAAAAATTTTTATGATCTAGTTTTTTTTTTTGCAACTCCATTTTCTTTTTTCTGTAATTTAGATGCATCGTTGCGTAATAATAGGGGAATGAGGTGCAGGAAATAAAAAAGAATATCGCAGATTTCTACAACATCAAAATATATTGTAAAAGGCTAATTTCAAGAATGTAAGAAAATATGGGACAGCGGCAAATGGCCCGATGCTCAACTCTAATTTCATCCAATCATTTAATCTACAGTGACGTATTTTAGGATTGTTACCCCCATAATAAAATATTTATACGCTAAACTCATTTAAGAAGCTGGAAAAAAACGAGTATTTAAGCGCTATGATTTTCAATCCTTCTTCTTTTTCTACTCACTTCCCCTATTCAAAAAAAAATATTTTTTTATAACAAACACAATATGACAGATAATAAGAACTGTAAATCATTGATCATTCGTAATTTGGACCCAAAAGTGACTGAAGAGTCATTGAAGGGTATCTTTGCATTGATATCTCCAGTTACAAGTGTCAAGATAATAAATGATGATAATAATGTAAAGTTCCCATAAAGTGGGCGGGGATTGGTAATTATTCTCACACTGGAACTGCTTTTGTACTACAATGTGAGGTTATTTTACTCTTGACGCTAAGATTTGATCCTTTCAGTCAATAATATGGTTGGAAGATCATAAGATAAGATTACTGTAATCTTATCAATTTTTGGCTGTCTATGTCCCTCCCCCTAAATTTTTTGTGTGTGTGATTTCATTACTAAACCTTTTTTTTTAAACAATAGGGTGATTTGAACTGCGGCTTTGTCGAATTCCATGAGCACAGAGCAGCTGAACAAGCATTACATACAATGGACAAGCGGGTTATTTACAACCAGGTAATTTATCTTCGCACACACATTTATTACATTATAAACTCACACACACCTAATTTACAAAGGAAATTGCTATTGACTGGAATCATGTTGAACAAAATGACGGTTTAGTCGACGATGCCACATCCGTACAAATATTTGTTACAAACCTGGATTCTTCGGTAAACGATGAAATATTGGCAAATGCTTTCGCACCTTTCCATATGAGGTACGTATACATAATCCATAATAACACAAACACAGCATAATAATGTAATCTATTTATAGTGGTGCACGTGTGATAAATGATGGTGAAGGTGTTGTTACATTCACGGATAAATCTCATGCGGAAGATGCCATAAATCAAATGGATGGTCAAACTGTTGGTGCTTCAAAAATCCGCTGCGATTGGTCTTTAGTAGAACCTAGCGATTCCATCAGCAGTGCTTCCTCTTCAAATCATTCAAGACGTTCTTCAACAGATAGTGACGGAGGTAAATACTCCTCAAATGAAGCGTTTAGACAACAATATACTCATCCTCTTTTCTCACAGTTGTCGTTTCAAATATCTCGTATGAAGAAATTTTTGCTCAAACCCCTCTCTACAACACATCCGTATATATTGCTAATTTACCCAAAGAAGTGATCAAGCAAGACATTGCACCTCATTTACAACAATACGGATTTGTTTCCGACATCTATATCAAGGGAAGCAAGGCTACCGTCAAATTAGATACACATGCTAATGCTGCCACTGCTATATTCGCTTTACAAGGCATGAATATTGCCGGTAACAATGTCCGCTTAGGCTGGGTTAAAGACCGGGCTCCTGAACGTATTGATAGCCAAGACAATATGCAAAGATCATTCAATGTCTTTTCATCAGGCTACGAAGCACCAAAGAAATTAGTCAAATCAATTATGAAAACTTATGATAATAATCACAAAACAATGAGACCTCCTGCTCCTACTTCTGATCCTGAGGCCACAGGTGGTGAACCTGGAGGAGGACTTCACGGATGGAATCAATACTATCAACAATACTACAGCGCAGGTCATATCACCATCTAATTTCATACATCAAGGCATTCCCCACTCCCCAAAAAATCATCATAATTATACATAGTTTTTACTTTCTCTTTTGGCATTTCATTTTTTTTTTCTTTCAATCATGTAACATTTTCTTTTCTTCAAACAAATAATAAACAACAAATTATACCAATTACATTGCGAAATTATTGGCTGATTTTAGTGATATGTGTAACATATTCATCAGCACAGCCAATCAAATCAACTATTTAGGGGGTATCCTGAGAAAAATATCATGTAAAAATTTTAAAAAATAGCTTTTCCCCACAAAATGAGCATTCTTGATTCATCTCGGCTGAGTCCAAGTACAGTTAGTCGCACATAAAGTACAAAAGAGGCTGTTTTCGTTGACTTTTGAGAAGATCGTTGTATCTCCACCGATACACAAGAATATTCTTTTCCAGATCTCTTTTAAAAAAAAAAAAAACTATTGAAAAACTTTGTGTGTCCCACCCCCCTTTCTCCAAATGACCTGAACTGTGTGATAGAGTAGAGCCAAAAATTAGAGAAAAAAAAAAAGGAAAAGCATTTGGCGAGAAGAACCGTCGTACCTTAACTAAAAATGGTACTTTTTGTCAAAATAGTCCAGGCTCATATATTGTTTATTATGCATCAAAATGATACAAACAAAGATGGTTTCACTGGTACCGCATTGCATATCGTGAAATACTATTATCAGTTTTGGAGAAGCACAAAATCATCTATACTTTTATCCGTATTTTATTTTTAAAAAATAGATCTGATTTAATCTTCCAGGTCCTGATATTGGGTAAAGATGTAGTAATTATTCTAGACTGTCCACGTTTATACAAAAAAAGAAGGAAAACTTAAGAGTAAAACGTCAAACTACCTGTTCTCTCTACGCCTCTATTATTAAAAATGAACGCGATAAAAATAGCAATGCCAAGTATTATACTTCACTTTTACATATACAGTTTTTTATTATTTTGGAATCATATGTACACTATCTAATTTTCCAAGACGAATCTAAAGCGGGGCTTACCAGCTCTAAAGTCTTCAATAGCCTTCTTGGCATCGGCCATAGGATACTTTTGATACCAAGGCTTGACATCGTGCTCAGCAGCGAACTTGAGCATATCCTCGATTTCAGCAGGAGATCCAATAGCAGAGCCACAAATAGTAACTTGACTCATAGCAAGTAACATGGGAGGGATTTCAGGGAAATTCCAAGTAGGCAAGCCGACGTTAATAAAGATACCGTTGGGTCTGAACAATTGTGTGTAAGTTTCCCACTTGAAGTCACTGGAGGTACCGGTACAAAGAATATGGGACATTTCGTTCTTGTATCGCTTCATATCGTTCTCGTCTGATGTAACAATATAATCATCACAGCCCAATTCCTTGGCAACATCTCTCTTCTTGTCGTTGTGAGACATACCGACAACACGGGCACCCATGGCCTTAGCCCACTTTACACCGTAGTGGCCTAAACCACCAATACCCATTACACCTACAACACTGTCCTTGTTCACATTGTGTCTCTTCAAGGGACCATAAGTGGTGACACCAGCACAGAACATAGTACAAGCGACTTCGTTGGTCATGCTATCAGGGATCTTGAAGACGAAACGTGCATCACCTCTCCATCTATCAGCGTATCCACCGTATGATTTATCACCATTGGGCCAGAGACCATTGTAGGTACCAGTGAATTTGTTACGGCACAAGTTTTCCCAACCTGTGGAACAGGGCTTACAAGAGGCCTCGTGGCAAGATCCACTTTGTGCTCCGACACCGATACGATCGCCAACTTTGACATTGGTGACTTTCTTTCCGACAGCTGTACAAACACCAGCAAGTTCATGTCCAACACAGACAGGATACTTGGGAGTTCCCCAATCACTATTTATTCACACTTGTAAGTAAAGTGATCTCTGTCAATTTCAATCAAAACCAAAAAACGAACTTACGCGTCCATGGTGTGAACATCAGAACCACAAATACCACAGTGAGAAATCTCCATATCGACACTGTAATCGTCTTCAGCACGAAGGTTCATTTCCTTCCATTCCATAGGCTCTCCCTTTCCAGAAACGAGCCATCCATTAAAAGTAGTAGGTCCAGGCATTTTTATTTAATTTAAATTCTATAATTAACAATAATAGGAAAAAGAAAAAAAAATAAAAACTCTAAAGAAAAATTGAGCTTTTTAAATATTGTAAGGGTTCGAATATTTTTTTTATCTTTTCGCTTCACGCTTACGCTAAATTGTTCTATCAATTATTCAGCAAAGATCCCTCGGTTATGTCTACCTTCAAATTACGTCAAGATATTGACACTCCTCAGGCATGAAGTGGCCTAAAATGGAACAATTCATTACGTTTTCTTTTTCCGATTTGGGATTTTTTTTACAATGTCCGAGACACTAAATTTGACAGCTCATTAAGGATGAGCAATCATTAAAAAAAAGTGAATGATAAATGAATGGCGTCAAAGCAAATCCAGACCTTACTACGCTCGATAAAGTAAAGTTTCAATGACATTGTGGTATCGTTTTTTTTTATAGATAACAATTACATAAATGCATTTACTATCTTTTTAAACTGCGGAATGTGATCTTCATCTCGCGATCGTTAGTTCATCAACGGAGTGCTTTATAATAATCGCCTAATGATATTCACCTCGCCAACACATAGATGCAAGTCTACAAAGTATCTCGAAGTATCTCGTTATCAATCTGAGCTGCGGTCCTTTATCTTCATGCAGTCTGACTTATCAAACGGTAAAGTAATTCATGCGGATTACCTAATTGCCTGATCAATTGAGCCGCGAGTAAATGGTAGTACACAATAATAAGACTGTTATGAATTTAACAGAAGGGTAAAAAACAACAGCTTTTATTAAGAAATGTGTAATTGAAAAACGTATAATATAGGATCCCCAAGTTTGGGGGATAAATAAAAAATGAAAAAAAAATAACAATTATCCAAAACATTTTGCATCCTAAACGTTATATATGTACAAATTATACCAACATACTTCTTCCCTTCTCTTCTTTTCTTATGAAAAAGCAAAATTAGTCTCTATTCGACAGGAGCAGCAGCAGCAACAGGGGCAGCAGTAGCAGCGGGGGGAGCAGCAGCTGGAGTTTTGACATCTTGCTGCGAAACCGTAGGGGTCGAGTCATTACTACTGCGAAGCTTTTTACTGGGCTGTTCAGATTCGGTGGTAGCATTATTGCCCTTAGACTAAGATAAAAAGATAAAAATTTGAGTAAAGAGAGATTTTTTTTTATGTGCTCTCGTACCTTCTCTTGTGGTCTCTTCAGTTTCTTTTCTTCACCTATTAAATCCACAGGCAACTTGAATCTACATGATTTATAAGAAAAAAGTATTAGTCCACTTCACTGAATATTAGCTTTACAACATTAATCATAAAAGTTAAATTGTTTATTATGCAGCACCCTTTAAGACTCTGAACGGTAATCTTCATGTTCTTCTCGTCGTACTTGTCCCAAGCCTTGACCAGTTTCAGGAACTCTTGTAATGGCCAGACAATATTTAATTTTCTTGTCTCATTCGATCCAGCTTTGTTCAGGGAGGGAAAACAAAAGTGATTAAAAATCGTGTGTGTAGGGTGAAGAGTGAGTATAAAAGATGTACTTACGAACTTTAGGGGAAGTTTCTAATCCAATATAAAAGCTAGTAGAGAACACTCTGATTACATTTTTCTCTGTTTCTTCTGTCACCAAGCCTTTTTCCTTCAGTAATTCAATGTGATCCATTTCCAAACTTCCTTCTTCTACCAAAAATGAACGATCTTGAGGGAAAGTTCCTTTAGATGCCTTCTCCACTTCGTCTTCTGATAAACAATAATGAATTCTGTCGATGCCTTTGATGTAAGGGTGAGCCAGATTGATCATATCAACCAGCTCCAATTTCAGTACAAATTGACGTAATTTAGCTTCAACAAGACCAGACCAAGTTAACTGAGATTCTGAAGACATGGAGGAAGAAGTGATTTGTAGATAGTTCTTATAAGAATGAAAGAAATCACTTTTCGAGAATAAATCTGACCATTTTCCCTTCCCCGCCATGACTTTCTCAACCACTTCAATTCCATTTTTAAATTCATTTATCATAATAGCACGAGTAGAATCAGTGACGTTGTGAGTTGCACACATGGAAGGATAAGCGGGAGTGATGATTGGCATACGATGACTTCTATCAGCAGGATACAATTTAGGATTCCACACACGTACTTGAAGTGGGCCATCCTCTAAGGGGCGCAATAAGACGGGTTGAGGCCACTTCCATCGATACATGATTGTGAAAAATCGAGCGACGATTTGAGCGGGACAAGCATTTGGATATAATTGACATATACGTGCAATCAACATAGCCCATGCAACACCACCTAAAAAGCCCATCACATTGGAATAAATACATTTACACTTTGCCCATAACTTTATCGTTCTCAATGCAATTCTGAACGTAGGTACGCTTGGTACAAGACGTAATATATCATCTGTCACTCGAGAACCGTTCAAACTACGTACGCATCGCTCATCCAAATTCTTTAATACATTGTTATCCGCAAGTTCAAGGTCGTCGGGAACTCTGGCAATGGATAATCGTGCACAAATGAAATCAATCTATAATAATAATGAGTATACATGCGTGTGTGTTACGTAACACGTTTTATTGAATTTGCTTACAGGAATGCCAGAGAATCGCATTGTTATCACAGGTACATAAGCATCTGCTACTGCCTAAAATAAACATGTTAGAAACTCTACTAGAAATAACGTGTTTATTCTATTTACAGATAGTTCAGTGACTTCAGGTCTTGCTTTCAACATGTCGTACATGATTGTAAAAAAGTGCTCTCGTTCTACATGCTTTGGGAAAACGCATAACGTATCAATATCGGCACCTAAATAAATTAAACTTGTTGAATATTCTATGCACATTTGTCATTTCTATGTAATCTATGCAACTTTACCTGCACCGTGGACACCCAGTCTATAAGAACCATAAGTGAAAATCTTGCCGCCTGCTTCTTTTGCAAGAGAATCTGGGAAACCTTTTGATTTGCTAACTTGATAGACAAACTCTTTCACCATCTTGTCCAATTTCCCTAAAACAACCACTCTAAGTAAAAATATGGTGTTAGCGTCTTGTTGGTGGTTAAGATTGACTGCGAGTTGACTACCTCTTCTGAGCTTCTTGCTCACTTTCAAATAGACCGTAATCTTTCAAGGTTTGTAAAAGGTCCTCTGATAACTTTAATTCGTGTTCGTTTGGAGGAGTGAGCGAAATGGGAGCTGTTACACCCAAATATTGTTGTGGTTCTTGGCTCATTGTTGTTATATATTCAAACACGTTAAGTAAAAGGGAAAAAAAGACTTTTTTTGAGGCGACGAATTTCCCTTATTTCAATTTTTTTACAAGTCAAATCACTGCCACTGGTGACTGGCTTCGCAGCAAACCATTCGGACTTGAACCGGCTGAACGAATCCAATTCTTTCAGCCATTCTCCTAATCATCTTGCTCTGAGAAGCAAAAAAAGATGGGCGTACTATTTTAAGTGCGGACACGCACCCTCGGTAGTATTGAATTTCCACTCCGTAAATCAAGTTGGATATAACAATGAATTAATTGATTGTTATTATCAACCATATCAGCTGTAGGATATGTGCCTTATTCAACTTAATTAAAGGGGGAGAACTTTAACTTATACCATTGATTGATCGTTTTTTACAAGTATAAACACCTTCTTAAAACCGTTACCGAGTTTCTGATCCGAAAACTCAAGAACAGACAAGTTTACAATCATAAGTGGTGCGATAAAAAAAAAGAGTTATTGAGAGCACTTACAATGAAAATAAGCGATCAGAAAGAAGTTCTCTCTATGATTTCTGTTATTATCGGAGTCACCTATTAATTGCTTTTTTGAAATCCGCTTATAGAAGGTACAGCCATCGTCCCAAAGAAGAGCCTCTCTTTCTCTTATCCTTTTGTAACGCACACACTATGAAAATTTGGACTCCCTTATTAGCCTCCGCTTTTGTGTTGGCTGGTGTTTATGCCCAATATGAAGAAGACGATGGTTTCCATATGGAAATGTTCACCGACGACTTTGAAGAGTAAATTCACCTGATCGTGTTTAGTGACACTATGCTAGTAACATCACTGACTCTTCTTTTTTTTAAAAAAAAGTGACGATTTCGGATTCACCGAAGTAAGGGATGGACCATTACCTTGTAACGGTTTCCCTGAATACCGCAAGCTTCCTATCAACCAAGGCTTCTATCTTGGTGCCCATAACGCCGGCTCTCACGTCTTCAACGAGACGTGTCAAGGCACTCAAACCAAAGATATAGCTCAGATGCTTAGCGACGGTATTCGTTATTTGGATATTAATCTATGCAGAGAGTAAGTTGATGCCAAGCTCATGAAAAGTAAGCCAAGGTGCTCAAATTTTTTTTTTCAGTGAGCAAGGAAAAGCAGTAATCTGCTCAACTTTTGACTCGGCTACATCAGCTCTCACTTTCACAGATGTCCTGGAGACTGTCCTTCAATTTTCTCGTGATAATGTGGAGCAGTTTGTTGTCGTCAACATCAAGTCAGATAATGTCAGACATCCTGTGAATACAAAAGAGTTGGAAGCTTTAATCGATGAAAGATGCAAAATCCATACAGAGTTGACTGCTGGTACAGACGAATACAAGGCGAAAGAGGTAAGCAACTCTAGTAAAAACATCAGGGCATTCAAATTGAATGAAAGCTTCATAGTGTCCTTTCATCGAAACATATGTCCCCGGAAAGAGTCGCTGGCAATCAATGGGTGAGATTGTCAACTATGATCCCGACATGGCACAGTGGGTAGGAGACGGAGAGCTCGTCGGTGTCCGTACCAAAATTCTTTTCACTCTTGCTGATAGTGTTGTTGAAACTGCTGGTTACAAATCATCCTACTTTACACCTGCATTTTGGAGAACAATTCATAAAGACAATACCATAGCTGATTTGGATTCCTTTAAAAAGCTGTTGGGCAAACAATGCAGAGTTCCTGCTGGCGGTATTGGTTTAGAAGCTTATGCATCTGCAGGCTGCTCCGAGTAAGTGACCAAAAATCAATTGTCGTAATATGATGAAGGTAACATGAGTTAAATATTTTGTAGAGAATTCAACTCACAAATCTCAACCCCTGATGTGCTTGAGGATATCCTGATCAGTCGCTCAGGATGCAACTTGAATGATTCACCTTTGAATACCTTCTTTTCATTTGTCTCTGTTGATCACTATGACAAACAGTTACCCTATTTGAAAGATTTGGAAGAACGTATGATGCAACTCAATTTCGAGAAATGGAGTGGAAACTACAAGCCTCTTGCTCCTACTACCTACAAACCATCTGCGGAAGAAGAAAAGGAAATGAAGTCAAAGGACCAACATATTATTAGAGATGAACTCTAAAGTGAATTGTATTTAATAAAGAAAAAAAAAGTATAATGATCATTCTTTTTGGTGAGAAAATGTTACTGATAAATTACTAATTGATATGGATGGACTGCAGGGGATATAAGATGGTATAAGTAAGAGATAGAGAGTACATTTATAAACATTCAAAGAACTCGCTTGAATTTCGCCCGGAATCATTGTCTAGGGACGTATCACAGTCATGATCACAAATTTAAAAGTAAAGAAGAGGAATGAGCGATTGATCAATGCGAACACGTGTTTGACTGGAAGGTCCATACCTACCTGCGAATTCCACATGACTAAGTCTTTCAGCATGAGCTAATGAAAAGCAAATAAGTGAGTTACTATAATACTGTTGCACTATAGTTATTTAAAGTTCCAGATACATACTCTCTGTTCTCCACTGTGTCTCACAATGATTTCCTTGAGGACATCTATCTCGATAATCTACCAATTTGGGGACCAGATTTAGTACACATAATCTCTGGATCCATCCTGCTAATAAACCTACCCGACGCTAGTCTATGGTTAAGTACATCTTGCCAGTAACCATAGAACTGTCCATTCACAATGGTCACCAGGCAACTATGACATGCACGCAGATGATTTGACGGCAGTATACCTTCTTGGTCGATTCTATCATAATAACCATCCCCATACTCATCTTCGCTTTCGTCGTTGTCCTGAATATTCTCTAGCTCTGCTGCAGTCATGAGTCTCCGTGTGTTGTATAATTGGTATGCTAAAGGCGTCATTCTTCTTGCAATTGCTAAAGAAAAAAGTCAATAATCCAGGTCTTCTCTATATAACACCACCACAATTTACCAGTTGTGTAATGATTGTCATTAAAATCCTTGAGGCAAGACATCCATGCTTGACTCCATGACACTTCGCATCTATCCAAATAGCTCTCCAACAGTCTTATCTCTGTCAAATTCAAATGTCCCTCATCCAATGCATCTATTTGATCAATATCCACGAGGTACCGTTTTACTTCCGAAATGGCTATTATGTAGATTACATAAGGATTTTTTTCATCAGCCTCATCAAAATTTTAGCTCCTAAAAGACAGCCCAATCCTTACCACTTAATATATGTAATTTTGCTTCACTGCCTCTGTTTTTGCAACCCCAATATTCATCACACGCGATAATTCCACAAAAACTACCTACATTTGCTTAAGGGTTAGCGGTTCTTGAAATTTTTCATGCAAATCAATTGTTCTTACAGCATTGGTTCAAGTCCGGCTCAGTTCCTCTTTGCCCTCTTGCTGGCATATATTCTGAACAAAATCCACAGAGAAGATGGCCAACACCAGATTGTGCCTCTTCAGTAATGGGATAGTCGCATGTAAATCTCGTTCCATTTCCTCTGATACATGATCGACATGGTTTTTTTCTTCCACTATTAAAAAAAATATACAATAGAAAGTCAGAATAATTTCTAGGCACGCATATTCTCTATTACTTTGTTGGTAGGGTTACTGGGGATGATGATGACGAGCCTTCTGCTATATCAATCTGTACACAGATATATGAGTGGTCTATCCCTCAGTTCTTTGATGATACGTATCTTACGTTTAAGCTTTCAATGACCCTTGTGGGTGTCGGTGGACGGCTATCATTTGCATCTTCAGCGAGCTTGACTTCTGCTCTTTTGAAAATTTCAATGATATTCTGAATAGAATAATGCCTAATATAATTGCTCACTTGTCTACGACAGTTGGGGCAAGAGAAGGAGTCACTGTAATCTCTACTCATGACAAAGCTACATCACTTTTCTTGTTCAAGAGAACTACTTGGACATGAAAACGAAGGAACGTACCTTGGAATGGAATTCACGCAATCTAAGCAAAAGGTATGAAGGCATGGCATCAATGCCTGTGGTCTGTCGAATACGTCTTGGCAGAGTGCTAATGAAGAGATCGAGTTAGTGCACGCCTGCAAGAATGACTGCCTTAGAGTCGTAGATACTTGCCACAAGTGAGTTCCTCTCTTAAAGAGGTCTTATAATAGGTAGGCAAAAAGTTCAAAAATTAATATGCGAGTTACAAAGTAAAGACAAAACAGTAAAGTATTACCACAATAGAAAGTGCCTGTTTACTCATAGAATAGTGAGTGAGTTTGATAAAAGAGGAGGAGGTGAAATCGCCAAGTAAATTATAACGCTTTTTCTGTGTGACTTTTTGAACAAAGTATTGCCACACATGAGTGGCTGAGTGAGCGTGTTAAGATACTAATATTATTAAGTAGTATTTTCAAATCAATTTATTAAAAAACAAGTATATATAATTATAAAAAAAGGGGTTTTTTGTACTATCAGGGTAATTATTTATACAAAGTATTGGCCTCCAGTGCCTCCCATCTTTGATCCACCTCCGCCCATACCATTTCTAACTGAGAAAGGTGCGAAACGATCTTGATCAGGTACAGCATCAAATATTTTAAATTTGGTTTCACTGTCACTAACTTCCATAATTGAAGCGACGTTACCACATCTATAACAATAATTGGGGGCAGACCAGACTGTGACTAATTCATCATTGGGGAACATGTACTTGTATCCTTCTTGGACCAATTGATGAGCTCTTGCAATCAATGATAGTCCATTAATATGATTAAACTACACAAAACGCAGCGTTAACTTGCCAACCCTACTTAGTACGTACACGCTAATCTACTTTACCTCACTTGTCACCTTGCCACCAAACAACCAACCAGCACCTCTTGGGCTAACAGCCCATGTATCGATATCCTCAGGATCAGACCACATTAAATCACAAAATGAACCCTCGTGAGGAATTTCCTGTAATCGATGGATAGTTCTCATTTGATCGAGTGCTTTAATATCAGGCGATAATCCACCATGAACACATAAAATAGATCCATCAATAATCTGTAATTATACATTAATATCCACTTGCATAGAATTCCAACTCTTTTTCCCTTTACTTACAGCAGCCAATGTTAGGTAATCAAAAACAGAGCAGCAATATTTCCAAACATTCGCATTGCCATATTTAGTTTGACATTCATCTGAAATAAACAAAGAAGTTAATTTACATGAATTCTTTAGTCAAGCAAAAAGCTTCCTATAATTTACCATAGAAACCATATACTTGGGTAATCTGTCTACTTTCGTGATTTCCTCTTAGTAAAGTAATCTTGTCAGGATATCTAAAAATTGTTTGAAATTTCAATTGAGTTACAAGCACCTTGGAAATTTGTCTCCTATTATTTTACTTTGCTTTTAAGACCATCAATAATGTAAATGTTTCCAAACTAAAGTATCCACGATCCACATAATCACCCTTTTTAATATATTTCCAATACAATGAGTCCACATTGTTGTTACATTTGATTGTCATATCCCTACCATGAAAATGTAATTTGTGTCTTTCACATCACCACCCACGTTAAATAACTCTAAAAGATCATAAAATTGGCCTACAAGGGAGTAAACAGGTAGGTAAGTAAGTACTGTTAAAAAAGCAAGGAGTCGTCCGTTTGTTTAAATTTACCGTGGATATCACCACAAACTGTAACAGGTGATTGCACAGGTTGAATATTGGATTCTTCCATTAATAGTTCCTTGACCTAATAAACAAAGAAGACTGCCATTAGTACATTGGCTTACGGCTGGGATTGCAGGTGGACACTGTTTGTCAGATGACAAATGGTACGCGCAACACACAACCCATCTTCCAATTCAAATTTTTGAGTTACCATTTCACATAATTTCTTGATATCTTGTTCAGGCAAGTATTCGCAATTGCGAACTGTCTCAAGCCATTCATCTGGATTTCCCATTTTCAAAAAGTCGTTTTTTCTGTTTTATTTGTCAAATGTGTGTTGATAGATCTCTCTCCCTGTCAGTTTTTTTCTTTTTTCTACAAGTGAAGTTGACAATAAAGCCTTTTCTATAAGTGAAAGCTTGGAATATTAAAAGAAAGGAGGGGAGATATATCTAAAAAACCAAAGGTCTTTTTAAAATAGGGCCCACACAATGACCCCAATTGATACGGTGATCACTATCTTACGGGGAGTTTGAATCCTCACTGGTAGCAGCGAATTCCAATTTTAACCTCAAGTCCAAGTACCTGTGCGAGCCCTAATTTTCAGTAATTAGGAAGAAATGAAAGAATGAGTGATTACGATGACGATGAAGAGTTAAAAAACTATTCACAAGTATCTAAAAAGGGGTAAGATCTAGCTCTACTTGGCCAATTCTTTCTTTTTACTCAATCCATACTCTAGAAAAAAAAGTCAAGCCTTAAAACGCGGAAATAAATCGAGCCAGACTACCTCAGTTGAAACTGCACGCAATGCTTTATTCGAATGTCTGGAATATGAAGGAAAAGCAACAAAACAAAGCAGTAGAGGAGTGCTTGATCGACGTGCGCCACCGTATTGGACACGTATTACAGTCAATAAAGGCACTCATTTCCATACCATGGGCTTTTCACACAATAGCACTATTACTTTATACCCAGAGGAAGCTGCTTTTTTGGTCTCTAGAAACGCTCTAGTAGTAACTGACCAAGAGGAGAAAGCTCTTGATTTCCAAGACTTTTGCGAAATATTGTGTGGCCCTGACACCGATGGTTGGATTTCATTTGATAAATACCAAGTTTACGCTTATTTGAAGCGTTTAGGCTATATAGTTCAAAGGTCAAAGCCTGCTCAGATATCAACAGTCGTTCAGTCAAATATCTCTAACCCAGATAGTATCAGTATTTGGAGACTGTTTTTTGATAAACTATCCAGTTGGATCTATAAGAACAAGGATCTTCCTTTGGTGTGGAACTACAAGTACACTAATTATAGTAGGTCATCTCTTCTACAATGTATATCTGACGTCTCACTCACTTTATACGCAGGGGCAATTTATTCAACATTACAAATTATCCCTTCATCACCGTGGTATAAGCCATTTTATCAAAGTCTTTGCAGGTCGTTTGATTGGGACGTGTATAAGCCAAGGGCTTCTTGGAAGAAGAAAGATCCAGGGCCGCCTGACTTTCGTATAGTCGTAAACAAGTAATGTGCCTTGCAAAATTTGATAGCCATTGTCTTTGTCTAATACTTTTATTATAGTATTCACGACCCAATGCCTTCTCTTTATGAACAAAATCAATTATTTTCTCAATTAGAAGCTCCCAATTATAATTATCAGCCGCTAAGAAACGTCAAGATGAAAGAATATGGTCCAACCTTTGTTATGGCACTTGTAGGAGATGCGGAGGGCATTTCGTATCTAAGGATGGTGGGAGATAGTCTTGCAGACATTGTTGATCTCACTTAGACTCGAGATAAAGATGAAACGTATCTAAATTACTGTTTAATGCGTGTTAACAAGTCTCGCTTGTTTCTCGTGAAGTATTCTTGTGTTGGGGACGCGTTTAGAAAAACTGTGTACGCGTCTTTTATTGAAATAAATACGTGGCAATTGGATATGATCTTACAAAATATATATATAAAACGCGAACAGTCCGTTTAAAGGAATGTTCACACAAAAGGAATTATTTTATGCATTTGTTTGAAAAACAAAGCTCGAGAATATCTCCCAGTAATTGGTTTGCACTTGCGAGCCAATCTCCGCTTAACGAAGTCACATAGTCAACTCCCCTCTTTCTCGTGTCTCTTTTTTTTAGGGAAATCACTGCACTTTCCAATAAAAATACAAATTAACGCTAATGGCTTCAAGACTCGATCAAGCACTTGATGAAGTTATCAGGGACAGAAGAAATGAAAGACAAGGTGGTGGAAGAAGACACAACAATATGAGAGGTAATAACAACAGAAGTGGAGGTAGAAGTGACTTTACTCGAAGACGTCAAGTCGATGCCGACGGTACCATTCGCAAGAGATTAGGCCCATCCGACACAATCAAATCCTTTGTTCGCACTGTGAATGTCCAAAATGAAGTTGTAAGACAAGACATGATGTTATTTTATTGTATGAGCCAAATTTAGTTAATGCGTGTGTGTAATAATGTTAACAGAGAGGAGCAAGAAACGTCAACAGTCAATGGGCTCACGATTTATTCGACGATGATGATCGCGTCTCTTCAACTCCTTCTATTATTTCAAGATTGGGTGGACGTGGTGCTCCTAAGCCAAGCAACAGAACAACTGATATTTCAATTGAAAATCTTCATTACGATGTCACAGAAAACGACCTTGTGGAGTTATTTTCCACGGTTGCTGACGTTGTCAAGGCAAAATTGGTATTTGATAATTCGGGTCGTTCTACAGGTACTGCTTCCGTCACATATAATTCTCTTGAGGATGCTGAAAAGGCTATAAAGAAATACGATAATGTCGCACTTGATGGTAAGTCTTGCCATTCCTCTGCTGTCAAACCCAAAAATTAATCAATCTGTCATTTTTTAGGCCAAGCTATGAAAATTGAATTAAGAAAATATGCTCCTCGTGAGTCTCGACCAAGATCCTCAGGGTAAGTCATCGTAGACCATCTCAATTTTGGGGAATAAAACTCTTGCTGACTTATAACAGACGCTTCAATAGTAGTCGTCTCGATGATAGAGGAAACCGTGGTAGTCGCCATGGAGATAGGGGAAACCGTGATAGACAACCAAGAGAAAGTCGCAGAAAAGACGATCGCCAGAAGTCTGCATTGACTGCGGAAGAGTTGGACAGAGAGATGGATAGCTATATGAATTCAAATGTAAGGATAATGATTATCGATTATATAGAAACTATTATTAAGTAATATCTGAAATTGTGTAGGCACCAAGCGAGGATACAGACATGATGTTAGATTAAATAGCTTGGGTTTAAAACGAATTCTTCTTACCATTACATAAACTTATAAAAACAGTAAAGCCATATGCACTATCGTTGTTGTCTACTAGTGATTAGTACTACTCTTCTCGGAGATGGGGTTGCGAGGTAAAAATTTCATTGTCGTGATCTAGGTCTCAGTGTAATCATGATGACTGTCATAAACATGACTGCTTGCGAAATTCGTCAATTATATCAGTCAACCGTCAGTATGTTTGAATCATGGATGCATGAAAAGTTAGGATAAGCCGGTGATACATATTACATTACTCATACCCTGGTTTTTTTGCTGATAGCATAATGATCTATCAAATGATGGCTATTGCGCAATAAACATAAAAAAACATCTTTAATAAACTTGTTAAAATAGACCTTAATTCTTTTCAAAAAGCCTTGCAGCATACATCCAAAAGTTTAATATGATCACGCATCATGCATTGGAGTCATAGAGCGTAAAATAACAAGTATTTTTTATGCTGAGTAGGATCATGCGCATAGAGTCCATCGATCGAGAGATGTCTCTTTGTGAAATACGATGATTAATACACTTTCATTTTCTCATACCTTTGCCTACGTATTAACATGTGAGGCTCGGCGAGCAAATGATTGCTACCTTATGAGGGACGAGTCAAGTACTATATAGGTATCTATCGGCACCTATCCAGTTACTCATATGAGGATTCGTCTACGTAGAAATGGTAATTCTGTACTAAAACTTGAGGCCCATCCTATCATAAGTGAAATGTTGCAAATTACACAAGTACAATACAGTACCTGCGCTCTTTAGCCTTGGGGCCTAGACACTACCACCGCGGCTGTTAGGTAAAACAACAACAAAGTTGGACTAAAACCTTAAACCAGTATGCTTTGCAGATAGTGCATGGTATACAATAAAGCCTTCGCAATATGTATACAAAACCTTTTGCATCCACAACCAATGAGCTACGAAAAAAAAAAACTCTTTTTCAAAAACTGAGATTGACGAGAAGGGGACTGAAATGTCAAAACTGACCCCTATTACTCAAAGAACTTTCTCATGCTTATTTAGCGTATGCTGTGATGTATCAACAGATTTATTGTGTATGTTCGCATTCGCAACGCCACAAGAATCTAGACTATACTATGCGAAAAGATATGGTTTTGTAGATAGGGCTTAGAATTGAACAGTTCAGTACTCTGAGTGGAGAATTGAAAGGTGAGAAAGTATGTAGACCGCCTGTATTTCTAGTGGTGAGATAGATAAATATGGGTTTAGTCATAATGCTCTGAAAGATGAAAAAGTTGCTCACTAATGTACACGTTTTTCTCTTTTTTTTTTTTTGGCTATTACTATCATCATAAAAATCTATCATCTTTTAACATGTACTTTTACAGCAATATATGTTACATTGCACACAGCACTACCTCCCTACGACATGTCATTGATTGAATTGTGCCATTGGTAAGCTACATAAAAACACGTAGAAGGTGTGGATGATTATCAGAATGCTTAGATTTCTATAAAAACACAAGAGAAACAGATGAATTGAAAGTAATACCCTTTACGCTATACTACACTATGTACTATACTATACTGTACTATACTTTACTATACTACAATAAAGTTCAATTTATGTGATCCGTTCCGTTCAATCGGTACTTGCATAAACAAATACTGTAACGAAAATTCTTTTATTCTTCCATCTAACGATACACGTTTAAATTAAAAGGCTGAGATAATCACAAGATCCGTTGTTGGCTTAGTATTAAAATCACAAAGAAGGCGGGAATGCTATTATACTATTTGTCCTGAAGATGGATGTTGTGTGAAGGAAGGATAACGTAGACCTGCCGTAAACTTTGAGTTGTGCAGTATTTGATTGGAGGGTCACCAAATCCCAAATAAAAGACTCTTGTTATTATTTTCTCACAAACATTACAGAATGTGGCTTTGTTCTACAAGTCGATCGAATTATCTAAAAATTGTCAAATAGCGTATACACTTTACTACTGCTTCCAAATCAGAAGGAAATCAGAAGAAGAAAAAACCAGATTTGATAAATTTCATTAATAAATCATATTACATATATGGAACGTTTGTTCTTTTTTTATAACGGCCCTCTACGTGCACCAGCTATTGACGGAAAGCAAACCTTCTTTTTAAAATTCATTCTCACAATTTGTTATTAGTTAGTAGCAGTATCCATACAACCCTTCGATAAAAAAAGACACGGAGTCTAAATGAGGTTATCCCGAGCTACGTGTTATGACACTGATCACTAAAAAGGCGAGAACGCTGATAAACTAATACATGGCGATTCCAGTGTTATGCTTGGAGCATTTCGATCAAATCATTTGTTTATGGTCTCTTAGTGTTAAAAATGTGTAAACTAGTAGTGTGCATCAGTATGCCCACGATGCATAATCAACAAAACTTTGAGATGTTGGTTAAAAGTGCGTTTTTTACGTTGTTAAAAATAAGAAACCGTAAAGTGACATATGAATAAAAATAAATAAAAACTTTGGTTGAAGCCCAATTTCATTGTTACAATTACACGAGAGAGAGAGAGATCTTTACTATACTATATGCGATTCTGCTTCTTGTATTACTCATAGATCATCAATTCTTTTGTTTATGTTTACGTTTACTGAAAACAAAAAAACCTGTTTATTGTATACATTCGCTTAAAGAATTTATGCATAGATACATATTTTTTCGGAAAAACGTCATTTTCCGCAAGTAAAGAGGGTTAGCTATTCATTCCTCAATGAGCGCCATTTTTCGTTTCATGTCGTTGTACAAAAGTAAGATACCAGAAAGTCAGAAGGCTTTTACCCGCCGCCGTCTGAATGACCTTCCATCGTGAACATTATGCTTCTTGTTTGTGATAAGGAATATCATCATTATTATCAAATACCACCGATAAAGAGCATTGTCAAAATTCATATATGTTCAAGCAAAAACAATTAAGCATTAAAAAGTTGTTGACCACTTAAGATAGCGCATTGATCTGCTTGGTGCATTGTATAAATCCGTCTTCCTATCTTCTTTTTCCAAGACTTTCATTTAAAAGTAGGTCAGAAATAAAAATCTTGTTTAGCTCGTTGCTGTTAGAGGAGGGAGCAAAAAAGATGGCACTAGTACTGTGAGAAGAAGAAACATTTGAGAATAACCAGAAACACTCGTTTCTTCTGGCGAGGTCAGAGCAAGACGAGGGACTGAGGAGATAGAGAGGAGAAGTTAGGGCGTGAAGGGATACGCATAACTTCAAACCTCGCCCCAAACCTTGTCTGTAATCTTCTTTTGAGATTCAGAGTAACTCAATTAGGTACATTTTTTTAAAAGTAAACAACATCTGCTTGTATCATTGTCATGTATAAAATCATTTGACATTCATTTTCTGCAAAACAATGCCAATGATATTGTCCGTGTAAGTTGAGAGAGCTTCTCCAAGTGAATGTAAAGACCACTATACCTACTTGTCCTGAAAAAATGGGTGGCAAAAAACCTTGTATTAATCCAAAGGGATAAAAGTGTGGTATCCAAGGGAGATGAAATGAATTTGGTGGCAAATCTAGAGCAAAGCAACCACAGCTGTGTATTTTAGGTAGTTTAAGGTTTCGACGAAAAGATACAGACTTCCATTTTCAGTTGCGCAAAACAAATGTTTGTTGCTTGTGCGGCTTTCATTACTTTTTTATTGACACTGTCAACACAGTAAATACATAATATTAAAAAGTAACCGATTGGGATCACCAAATCATAAAGAAAATTCTTATTTAATATAGAACAGGTAAATTATATGAAAAAGAACATCCTATTTTTTTTTATTATGACAGTAATACTTGTAAACAAATACATCACTTGGGGTGTTTTTTTTTTAATAAACAGGTTTATGGATTGAGTTATCCGCATCGTTCGTAGTTATTTTTAAACAAAAAAAAACCCGCTATCTACCTCTGAGGCCGTTTCCAAATTTGTTAGTATGAAAGTCTAAGCAACAAAAAAGAAGTGTAAACAAAACTAAAATTCTAGGTTTACCTGTGTTCAAATGTAGGGGTGATGGGACCTTTTAGTTCACTGCAGGAGGAGAATAAAAAGTTATGTAAGACATAGAGCGACGTTGAAAAAACAATGGCCAAAGAAGTGAGCAAATCAAACATTACTATTGCAACTGTGTGTAGTACAATAGACACACATACGCATACACAAACACCAACGCATATAAAAAATTTGTTTCATCAAAAGACGATATATACTAAAAGAGTTAGACTTTTCTACTTGTGGTTCAAAGAGAAATCTGGCGGAATCTCTCAAACAGAATTGGGATGGGCAATAAAGGGAGTGTGAAGGGGATAGATAATCAGTATCCGTAATGATAGACACCCTACATTGAATGCTTCGTTATATCACAAGTCCGCAAATAAAAAATTATGTCTACACACAGTCTTTAGCGATCTGTTGCGTTATCATTTTAAGTTTGCCTCAGTGTGTGTGTGTGTGTGTGTGTGTGGAAAAAGATTGTGTAATACTAGGGGGTGGTGGGGAAAGAAGGGGACGTCCTTGGCTCACAACATTTGAGTATAAATAGAGTCGAAAATAGCGGTTGAAGTGATATTTATTACACTCTTTCTTAATTTTATTGCATCACAGTAAAAATGACATATATTTATTATGCATTCACTGCGGCACTTGTGGCAACATCTATTTATCGACCATTTATAACAAAACTTGACACTATCAAATATATTCTCTTTGGTGGTCTGTCATTTATGGTGCCATTCATAATCAGTCACAATAGTAAAGTGGCGACAATAACCTCACCGACACCAACGAACATTACATCTATGTTGTATATACCCTACACCACTGCCACCGCTGCCACTCCAAATTCAACTGTAGATAATATTGACAAATATTTATATATCGATGCGATTTTGTATCTATTAATCAGTGCACTTACTGTTTCCGTAACTGGCTTATTTACAAGATGGCATTTTCCTATCACATTTATTAAACCTAATGCCAGCACATTTATCTCAACCTTCATAAAGAATGGCACATCAACTTTTTTCGTTTTATTAGCTTTATCGAGGTACCACATGTAATTAAATATTAATTGTTCAAATTAGGAATTAACATTCTCCCTTTTCATCTGATAGTCAAACATCATCAAATCATGTATTTTCATTTATATGTACTATTATAGGTGCCCTGTGGTACGTTTCGGGCACATACTTCGTAAGAAGATGGAGAGCTGTCACTGCTGCATGCATGTTGTCATCTGCATTCGCTTGCTTAGTTTGCTACACTGCTCCAAACAATAGCTTTAGTCCTCAACACTGGTGCTCTTTTGTTACTCTTTTAGTTCTATCTTGCAATACACTTGACTATTTAGACACTATAATGAATATGTATCCTTATTTGGTAAACCCCGACAAAGCAATGCAACCTTATTTCCAAGACGCTTTTTCTCTCTCCTACTGGATTTCCATCTTGCGTCTTGTCATTAGTATGCCAGCTGAATCAGAATTAAATGTGTCACCCATTGAAGATTTACACACAGCCATTCGCATTTTGGGTCCTGCCTCCCGCTCTTGGAAAACGATGGCCGCATTATTTCCTGTTAACTTGAGACAAGATCTTTGCCTACTGTATGCCTTCTTCCGCACTGCTGATGATTTGGTTGACGATGCACCAACACCTGAACAATGCGAAATGAATCTTGTAACTATTCGTAGATTTTTGCGTGATGTCTTTCTGCCTGTTGATACCACCATTAAAGAAGTCGCTAATGGAGACAAGAGCTTGCCTTCTAATATTGATTGGGATCAATATGCTACACTCTTGCCTAATGATGATGTCCTTGCTATTTTTAGAAACTTTGCCCGTATTTCGCATTATCTCTGTCCTCGTGCCATGTCTGAACTCACTGATGCTTGGGAAATTGATCTTCGAGGAGAACCTGTTAGAAAACAAAAAGACCTTCTTAATTACGCTGCCTTGATCTCTGGTACATTTGGCGAGCTATGTACTTGTGTTATTATGTATAAAACTGGTCGTGGTAACTGGGCTAATGCTAAATGGAGAAATGACGAGGTGTTGTCAAAAGCCAGATCAACAGGACAGGTAAATAATACACTTTATAAAAATAGAATGATTTCATTGTTTACTAATTTTATATGACAATATAGTGCCTGCAATTAATTAATATTGCTCGTGATGTAATTGCAGACAGCCTCGTTGGTAGATGCTATGTACCGCTTCAATACATGCAGTATCCTCAAATATACCACCTGCTCAAAGTTGCAAGAAACCCTATGCAAGTCGGGGAAACTACACTCAAGTCCTTTTCTCTTCGAATTCTGTCACTTGCTGATCAAATCTCCGATAAAGCACAAAAGGGAATTGACGGTTTGCCTAGTGAAGTTCAAGACAGCATTCGTGCAGCATTCGAAATTTACATGGCTATTGGTCCTACTTTGCGCGACCATCCAGGTTTTCCCATCAGAGCTAAAGTTCCTAAGCGCCAGCAACAATGGATTGCTTTACGTTGTATCTATGGTTTCAGAGGCCCAGTTGCAAGAGCTATGATCAGTACTCTATACGATACAGTGTCTGCTAATATTAGTACTTTCATACGTCTTTTCAACTCTAATACGGGACCAAAAACCCATTAGTTTTATCACGCATAAATGATATAACTACACGTTACCTACCTTATTAATCGTATGTTCATTTATTGTATAATTACATATCTTTACCCAACTATTATTCCCCTATTTTCTTCTTTTACTAAAACACTTCTATATATATATATACATATAATATTAAATAAATCAACTTAATTTAAATATTCTGAATCATTAATCAAAAGTCAAAGGCAATTTTCTTTGGGAAGAAGGAGCCGAGGAAATAGGAGTTTGCATTATTTCGATGATAGTTTGGTTTCACAAACTTCTGCGTAAGTGGTATCTTTTTTTTTTCCATAGGTTTCCTTCACGCGCGGAACCAGTAAACTATTACATAATTCACCTATTCCTTTTTTTTTTGCACAATGCGCGCTTTATATCGCTGTAAAAATAAATGATTCTTGGGAAAAAATGGAAAAGGACTGACTTGGAATAGGGAACACTTGTTAAGAGTGGAGCAAATACGCGGAAGTCTGTTTGTATATTTACAAGAAAAAGGAAGGGGGAACTACAGCAGCTGGGAAAAACAACTCTCCTTTTAAAAACAAATAATTACAAAAGGCTATAAATTCTAATGCGATTTACTTTTCATTTTTCTTCTTGCTGTTCCTTTAACATTTCAATATCAGAACAGACGAAAGATAACGATGACGAAAAAAAAAAAAAAATTACCCATAACAAGTATGAATTTTGATAAAGGACGAACCTTCTGCTGTTTTTTGATATTATTCCCTTTCAATCGTAAATGAACTTGAATAAGCGAGTATTTTCTTTCTGTATCATATCGCCCTGTCAAAATTCAGTACAGTAGGTTTTGAAGGTGGTACCTTGATTTGAATCTCCTCTTCTTTACAAACTTTCATAATTTTTTTATGCCTGATTAACACCACCTTGTCCCCTCATCCAACATCCTCCTCCCTTTTTTTTCCCATTAAATATAAAAACCGCCTGGTAATCGTCTCACTTTTTTCCTCTTTTGTTTTGAATCTTCTTTTTTCACAAAAATCACAAAAAAAAATGTTGAAGTTATTAACGTTGTTTTCTGTCTTGGCCGTTGCTGTTAGCGGTCAAATTCAATCCCCTAGCTATCAATTCAATGTAACTTCACCAACTCCCAATTCCCCTTATGTTGCAAGTCAAATTCTTCCCTGTATTTATACCACTGCAAGCAACACTACCGCTGATAGTAAGTATTCTTCATCAAATATAAAACTCACGTAATAACATTTCCTTTTATTAGATCTTCAACTTTCTATCAGCTTGGTTGGATTCAATACCTCCACCACATTAGTTGCAAACGCTGATATAACTCAAGGTTTCAGTAAGCAACAAAATAATGGGGGTGCTGCTGTCTACGAACAACAATTCAATGTAAGTATAGCCATTCATATGAAGTAAGGGTACTTAGTGTTGACACAAGCGTTCTCATCATAGTACAATATTCCTGTAAACACCACTGCTGGTGCATATCAAGTTGTGTTTTCCGACAATGTATCTCAAACTAACGTCAGTATTCCCATCACAATTGCTGCAGCACCCGTAACTCCTGTCGTGTCATCTGCCTCTTCTGGCTCTACCACTGCTGCACCAACCAGCACTGTACCCGCAGGTGTTATCAACAAAACTAACTCAGCTAGCGCTGGTATTGAAATTTCCAAGCTCCTCCTCGTGGGCTCACTCATTTTTGCTTTTGTACACTTTTAACAAGTGCAGTCGTAGTAAAATCATCTTTAAACAATATTAGCAGTACACATGTAATCACTTAATAAATTCAACAATTTTTCCAGAGACCCTGATTCCTCATATGCGCATCATCAATTACCCAATCAATTGTAATAAATCTTCCAACGTGCACTCGTTCCATCCACTACCTCATTCATGACAGGGTTATTTTCCCAGTACTGTGATACAAATCTTTAAATAGAATGAACTTTCTTCGATTCTGACCGCTTTTATAGCTTTATGATTGCGAATTTATATAAATTAGGTAAATTTAAGTGCTATGTGCGACACAAGGTTCTCATACCACAGTAATTGAGTATTATGTGAGACTTCCTTGAAAATCAAAATTCACAAGAAGTGAAATCCCCAGATGAGATATTTAGGTTTTTACGCGAACAATAGGGGAAAGGTGTAACAATGGAATTCGTCTGGATTTTAAAGTCAAACACGAATGATTCTATACCGCGCGCGCAATGTAGATGGTGACTCTATTCCGTCGATCGTTCGGGAAAATGATAAAGTTCATGTAACCATTCAACGCGCTTAAATGCCTACGATATACACCAGCAATTGTATTTTACGTGTGATATTACGGCTATCAAAGTCAATTTAAGCTGTACCAACTTATAGTGAGAGATAGAATAAGTATGGACGAAGAAACCCTGATTGGTTCGGACGATAGCTCCATACACATAATCTCTTTGCATGACTTCCAATGCATATTACCGGATTTGCCTTTCATGTGTCGATATTGACTGCCCTAAACCAATAAAACACACGCCAGTGTATTCAATGAAAACGAAATCAAAGTACATAGCTGCAAACGGTTATTTTGAAAATACCCTCCAATTTTGTAAGAACTGACATATTTCACTCGTCTTATACTATTATGACAGAGAGAAAAGTACTGTTACAAAGCCGTCAACCTTTATTATCAAAACTGCAACTGGTAATCAAATATGTGGTTCATTATTACGAAAATTTATGTTTTTAATCGTTAATCGTATTATCTTGATCTACGTAAACTAGCAAGTGCTCTGAATAAAATGATTACTACCAGGTTAACAGCAATGTCATGTTATGATAGGACTTACTCGTATGATATTAACGGCTTCTCTGTGGATGGTTCATTTAGCAAGGAATCATTTCTATATTTGGATGTACCTTTCTGTTGATCTATCAAAAAGTTGGTCCAAGACGAATTACTTCCGGCAGGTGCTTGTGGTATAAGACCTGATGAGGGTCTTCCCATTGTTAGACCAGAGAGTTGTTGCTGGAAGGAAGTCATATCCAATTTAAAGTCGTTTTTTGGGGTAATGGTTTGCAAATCTTCACTTTTGTAGGTCGACCGAGTATCTTTAACCTCATCCATTGAATTTATAATATCCTCTTCCTTTTTTTCCTTCACAAGAGATGCTAATTTTTGGTAAGCCACATTATAATCATGCGTTGTATAGGCCTTCTGTTTGTCGTCGTTTGAATTGGCATTTATTTCACTTTGTGTCCCTTCTTTTTCCTGTTTGCAGAAAAAAAGTTAAACCCTCATTTTTGAAATACATAGTTCAACATTCTTACATCATCTGATTTAATTTCTAAATCTACAGTTTCAGTGCGTCTGACCCATTTTTTATCTACATATTTTGCTCTAATCCACACATCTATGCTGTAATCAGATGGCTTCCTGTCGTCTAAGTTGGCCTCCCAATAACTTGGATGATTTTAGTCGAGCGTTTTAAATTTTCCAAAAAATTACTTACATATTCGCTTTCTTGTTACCCCATTCGATCATATTTTTAATTTGGTCCGGAGTCCATGTATCTAAGTCAACTGATTTGACTATTAAGACGCTTTCAATTAATATTTAAAGCAACAGTTATGTTTTCGAAATATATCTAACCTTTACTAATATGAGTTCCCAGAGATCTGTGTGTACCTGAGCAGCGAATGCAGACGAAAATGCCTAAATTCCAAGATGCCCATCGGGGATCTTTGGTAGTTCTTGTGGATTAATATTTGGAGATCATCTGAGAAAGTTGATCAGTACCTTTTTTTCTGCAATCGGCGCAAGTTTTGTTTTCAGGTTGTTGTAATAGTTCACATAGTATTTTCGTATGCTTTTCGTTCAACTCTTTGTCTGCCACTCTGGCATGCCGGGTAGACATAACTATATCTATAAGAACAGTAAATGAAAATTTAAAGAAGGGCAGGAATCATTGTCTTTATATTGCTCTCTCCTTTGTTGTCGTACAATTTAACAGTTAATTAAAACCCAGGGCCCGTTAAAAGAAACCCTTATCCGTCGTTATAAACTTCTTCTGTAGTTACCATTTTTATTTCTTGGAATTAAAAAAGCAAGTCATGTTCTACACCTGGCAATTTGTGTGATATGACTTCTGTTTAAAAAGTATCATAGCAATAATTGATTACTTCGCTCTTTATAGCATGGAGACAACGGAGACATCAATCCCCTAGCGTCAAGAAATGAAGGGACTATATTGCGAAAACATTCTGAAAATTATAATATGTTGTTTAAACCCCTCACTGTTTCAAGGCAGTAGAGAAGCCTTCTTTAGGCAATATTGTTTTCAATAACGACGAAAAATATGACACCCTACGTTTTCGCCTTAAGGCAATTATCGTTGATTACATTTTGCATACTATCGTTGTTAGCGAGCTATATGAACTTTGCAAGAGAAATACCTCAAGTAGTTTCTCCCAAGGTATTGTCTAGTTTGTAACTTACCTTTAACAAAATCAGTGTTATTTTTGACATATTTTATTTTAACATCGCAATTGCTATTGATGGAATAATCCATTATCATATACAGGGCGAAAGCGAAAGAGTATTTTTTAGGAATTTCTACAGTTATATAAAAGAAAACCGCTCAATATTATAGAATTATCTGCTTCTTATTATTGTAATCATTAGTACCTGTGCATAAATTCAGGTTCTTCTTTACGAACAACAAGAGAGCAAATGAGTTTTTGTGCAAACTTCTTGTATTCTTAAAAGAATATCAAGTCAACAGCGAGTTCGTGTACATCTTATTATTTGAAAAGTGCGAGCGTTTAGTTCAAACGCTGAGGCAACAAAGACAAAGATGGGTGATTCACCACGTTTTTCCCTTTTACATACTATTGTTATACAATGTGGTGGTAAAGAAACTTTCTTATCCTCTCCTTTTTCTCCACGCCTTATTCTTTTTTAAATTATTGCAGGCTCTTAAAGACCTATAATAAAGACTACTCCGTTGCTCTCTGAGTGTGTCAAAAACGATCTTCAGATTTTTATTCATCCCCAGCGGTCTCTTTTAGCGAAAATGTTTAACATTAACACCGGCCACATGTTTAATTTATAGAGTTTTCAAATAAAAAATTTTGTGAAAATACATAAGCCATCAACATTGAATGATTCAGGTCATGCTATACTTCAAGTGAGGCAATATCAGCAAGCAGCCAAAACGATCACATGATATGCACGTGACAACATTGTACGCTTTTTATGAACCCTTATTTTACCAATTGGTTCAACAAAACTGATAAATTCTATGACATTCTTGTGTTCATCTTCGTTGAGAGTAAACATAATATAAATAACACATTGATAGACTGTAAGAAACAAAGGTTATAATATATTCAAGAAGCAAAGAAATAGAGTGCACTATTCAGGCAGAGGGATGGCACCTCCACTACTTGTATTGCCACGTTTTCAATAAAATATGTTTTCCAAAAATTAAGCGAAAGAAGAGCTAAGGTTTATTAAAATATTTAAACGACGTATTTATACTACTAATCAACGTGACTAGCACGTGACCAAGGAGAGGTCAAACGAGACACAAAACCAATATACGAACGTATCAAAACTGATAAGTTCTAATCTGTTTCTTGTGTTTACCTTAGTTGATTAGGCAGGGAGAATATTTTGTATGAATCAGAAGACTGTAAAGACTGA
Source organism: Mucor irregularis B50 (assembly GCA_000587855.1). Lineage (NCBI taxonomy): Eukaryota > Fungi > Mucoromycota > Mucoromycetes > Mucorales > Mucoraceae > Mucor > Mucor irregularis. Next base: position 71,094 of record AZYI01000017.1, on the reverse strand, counting down.
TATACAAGATATAGAAAGAGAGAGAAGAGTTTTTGCAGCAGATACTAGTTAGACTCCAAAAGAAAATGAAGCAAATATATCGATAGACAGTGACTTGGAACTATTACTACTTTTTGCGAGAGAGACAAGGGACAGAGTTTATAGATGAACTATTGTCACTTGTGTGTTAATTATTTATTTATATCAAACAACAACAAGTTCTATTTCTATTATGGAACCTAATGCATATGCATATGATGATGACATCTGGTATTTCATCCCAGTCAAAGGTATCTTGCGGCCTGAAAAACTGATAAGTTCTAATCTGTTTCTTGTGTTTACCTTAGTTGATTAGGCAGGGAGAATATTTTGTATGAATCAGAAGACTGTAAAGACTGATATACAAGATATAGAAAGAGAGAGAAGAGTTTTTGCAGCAGATACTAGTTAGACTCCAAAAGAAAATGAAGCAAATATATCGATAGACAGTGACTTGGAACTATTACTACTTTTTGCGAGAGAGACAAGGGACAGAGTTTATAGATGAACTATTGTCACTTGTGTGTTAATTATTTATTTATATCAAACAACAACAAGGAACAATAGAATGCCATCTGTCAAAATTATTTTATACTCAAAATTTCTAATTTCCATCCCGGACCGAGCACAGACCTTGTAGTGGAGGACTTTGAAAAAGTGTGATTTTTCCATTTTTGGAAAATAATTCTGATATTTAAAGACCGCCCAAGAAGTGTACAAGCATCAAGAAGTATCAAAGCACCTTTAAAGACCTTCAAAAAGTATGTTGAAAAGTTGATCACGCGCATGTCACGTGGTTTACATGTGCAAATTGCTTGACAAGGCCTTTAAGAAGCTGTGTAGACCAATCCAGAATAACACCAACATACGAACGCAACAAAATTTGTTTTTGTTGAAATATGCCCTATATTTTCGTTTATCTTATTGTATGAATTAATAATAGCAAAGTAAAGACTCTCCTTCTTGTCTTTGTTATCATTGACGGGCGCCCACGAAGTACTATATGTAATAGCATCGCTGATTTCCGAAATATACTCCTTCTTCATGTCTTCTAAATGAGCAATTGAGCAATCATCTCCCATATCGATCAGTCTATTAATCTCACATAAGAGTGCTTGTAACCTCCCCTTTGTATGATCATCATCTTTTTTGACTATTGGGCTCAAGCTTTCGATAGTGTTATTATCACTGTCTTCATCTAAATAGTCCGTAGAGGGACTGACCATAGTGGAATAACAGTTGTCAGATTCATCCTCGCTAGTACAATTTTCAAACATTCCGTGGTAAGAGGTTACATCTGGCTGAAGTATATTTACACTTTCGAGATAGTTTGGTGTAATCAAATCATCTGACTTTGTTGTTAATGAAGGAGGCGTGGTCGTACATAGTACAGTGGAAGATAAGTTTTCTTTTGTCAAAGAAGTGAGCAAAAGACTTAAAAAGTATAAAGAGACTTTTAAAATAAGAGCAGATAGATCATCCTTATTTTATTGATACAAAACAAGTGATATTTATACTGTTTTACATAAATAGATCTAATTTAGTGTATAGATGCAACTACTTATTATAAAGTAAAGAATAGTCTAGTTGCATCTAATTTAGCCTTGGTGTATGTTGCGCAGCACTAAAAGCTTACTTTTCTTCTTGGGTCTAGTCTTGGGCACTTTTGGCTTGAACCTTCTTTTAGCACGTCTTGGCGGTAGTTCGATTCCCATTTCGATGTCGACGTCATTGTCCGGCATGTCCGGCATGTCCGAGTCGGGCGGTCCGGCTGAGGGTTGCTCTTGAGCTTCATTGTCAGCGAGCTTGACAAAAACATCAAAGCGCGGTTGGTTAAGTGGTATAATCTTCGCCTGCCACGCGAAGGGCCGGGGTTCGATTCCCCGACCGCGCATTCCTTTATAAATTTCTATGTGGTGCATGTAGTCCATTAATAATTTTCTTTGCCATTTTTCTTTTTCATGCAAAATGTTATTTACCTCTTATGATACACCAATTTGAGAAAACAATCGATAGTATTAGAGTAAAAGCTCAAGAGAAATTCACAATTTTTTTAAAAAAAAAGATAAAGTTAATGAAAGAAGGAAATATATGAATGAAAACTTTTTTAAATATTTATTATCAATTGAAAATTACGTTATTACTTGGGTTTCAACTCGGAGACATTCACTGAAACTGGTACTGCTCTAGGAGAAGTCTAGTACTTGTTTGATTTCATATACGTCTTCAGTGATTGGTAATCGTAGACTAGGGTAGGATACTTGGAGTTTAGCGCTTGGAAATTTTCTAATTTTTTCTGATATCGTCGTCTAGCGTTTTGAAACCAAGTTGTAACTACAGAGAGGTTAATTAGTAAATTGATTATAAAATAAGTTGGTAGGTAAATCGATTATTTACTTTGAATGTCTGTCTTTCCTGTCAGATCTGCAAGGTATTGCTTTGATTCGGCTGTGGGAGGTTTTCCTTCGTTTTCCAAATACCAATCCATTAAAACGTTAATGGTGTCTGTATTGTAGTTCTTTCTGCTCTTTTTTACGTCTTCAGAGTGCCTATCGTTGACTTTTCTTGATGCATCCCTTTTCCAAGCTTTTCTCTTGTGTAGCCTACTTTCAACATCCACTTCAATGTTTTTGTCGAGAAGCTTTCGTTTTTTATTTGATGTTGTCTTCTCTCGCTTTGCTGGATTTGAAAAGTCACTGTTTTTTCTAGCTTTTTTCATATTCGGATGTCTGTTTGTTTTTGTTGAAATATGCCCTATATTTTCGTTTATCTTATTGTATGAATTAATAATAGCAAAGTAAAGACTCTCCTTCTTGTCTTTGTTATCATTGACGGGCGCCCACGAAGTACTATATGTAATAGCATCGCTGATTTCCGAAATATACTCCTTCTTCATGTCTTCTAAATGAGCAATTGAGCAATCATCTCCCATATCGATCAGTCTATTAATCTCACATAAGAGTGCTTGTAACCTCCCCTTTGTATGATCATCATCTTTTTTGACTATTGGGCTCAAGCTTTCGATAGTGTTATTATCACTGTCTTCATCTAAATAGTCCGTAGAGGGACTGACCATAGTGGAATAACAGTTGTCAGATTCATCCTCGCTAGTACAATTTTCAAACATTCCGTGGTAAGAGGTTACATCTGGCTGAAGTATATTTACACTTTCGAGATAGTTTGGTGTAATCAAATCATCTGACTTTGTTGTTAATGAAGGAGGCGTGGTCGTACATAGTACAGTGGAAGATAAGTTTGTCATACCCGAGTTGATGTATTGTTGTTGTTCTATTGAAAAGGAAGATTTGATCTCTTCTATAAATGAATTGTTTGAAATAAAATAATCCAGAGAACTATTATCAAGTTGAGACTGCAATATAGCTGAAGATGGAGGTAGTGCGTAGCCCAGGTTTGACTCTTCATCCGAATTACTGCGCATTGTGAAAGTGTTAGAGTTGGCCGTGGATGGTTCGCACAAATCATTATGGCCGCGTATAATGTCGTTACTAACGTCATTGCTCTTGCATTCAATCGAAAAAGATGAGTCTGGTGTTGTTACGTCGAAAAATATATCTTCAAAATTCGAATATGGAGATCGGACAGTCTCAATATATCCAGCAGGGCCGATAGCTATCGCACTATTGGAATATATTTCGTTTTCTCGAACTTTTGAAGGGGTTGATGTAAGAGATGATTGATAAAAATCACTAGTTTTCTCTAAATAAAGCGGGAAGACTGCTTCGCGATTTAGGATTATATCTTGCGGATTAACAGCGGTGGTATTGGAAGTTGTGAGAGGTGGAATTAAAGGACTGAATAGATCGGATCCAAACCTTATCACTTTTGATAAAGTTCTGTGAGTAATTTCTTTTTTAAAAGAGCAGTTTTTCATTTCTGTTTATGAAAGTTTGAATGTCGAAAGAAAGACAAACAGTGTGTACGTTCACAAATCATTATGGCCGCGTATAATGTCGTTACTAACGTCATTGCTCTTGCATTCAATCGAAAAAGATGAGTCTGGTGTTGTTACGTCGAAAAATATATCTTCAAAATTCGAATATGGAGATCGGACAGTCTCAATATATCCAGCAGGGCCGATAGCTATCGCACTATTGGAATATATTTCGTTTTCTCGAACTTTTGAAGGGGTTGATGTAAGAGATGATTGATAAAAATCACTAGTTTTCTCTAAATAAAGCGGGAAGACTGCTTCGCGATTTAGGATTATATCTTGCGGATTAACAGCGGTGGTATTGGAAGTTGTGAGAGGTGGAATTAAAGGACTGAATAGATCGGATCCAAACCTTATCACTTTTGATAAAGTTCTGTGAGTAATTTCTTTTTTAAAAGAGCAGTTTTTCATTTCTGTTTATGAAAGTTTGAATGTCGAAAGAAAGACAAACGAAAATCGTCTTTCTTTGACTATGGATTTTTTGGCTTTTCGGAAGCTGAAAAAGACTTTGTACAACTGTGGTACGAAGACTAATGCAGTATTTTTTCATCTTTCATGCTCCTGTCTTTTTCTCTGAAACCAACTCAAGAAATCTCCTGCAAATAAGAGCATTTTGTCCAGCAAACTTATTGCGATGATAATCAAAAATAATTGCTTCCCTTTATATCGATAGCATAATATTTATCGAATTTTGATGTCGAGCTAACGCTATTGGGCCATTGTGCCCAGGTTGGTAGTAGGTGCCCTTGACTGTATGTTTGAGGCACCATTCCCTTTCTCCTATTCTGGAAGAATATCACGGCTGGAGGGGCAGTACACAACATCAACTCCAATATATTAAGTCATTTACGGTATCTTCTTATTCTTGTTAAGGACCACTTTGCTGAGAAGTCTTATCATTATACAGAATCAGGCTGTATCGAAGGAAGTATTCACTTTTCTTAAAAATACAGAGGGTAAAGAATATAGCTCAAATATATCTGTAGTTATTCCCACAAATTACGAGAGTCATTGATAGTTGTATTTTGACGAGAATAAAGAAAAGACTAGTCATGATAGAGGAGGTAAATACAGCCCCTAATTACTTTGTTTGACGTTGGTTTAAAATTGAGAAGAGCTGCTAAAGAAAAATAATTTGATTGTAAAGATAGCATGATCTAGGTCAGTCGAGACAAACAATAGCAATGGTATTCTTTGTACATTTGTTGTACATGTATATGTGAGGACGATCTAAGTAACAATCATGGTCAATCAATAAAATCTTCGTGTTCGAACACTGTAGTTATCAGGGACTTACGTTCCACCAAAGGTAATGAAATTGGTAAGGGGTATTAGTTTAATCCTTCGTGCTAATGAGAGCTAGCGAAAGATAATCAAAGTTCTCGCCAGAAATACTGCTATTAAACGATAGTGACAACTTCAGCAATACCTTGGTTATTCTGAGGCGTACCTCAGCTATATGACAACACTACAGTCTTACTTACCAGCAGTTACTCGTATTAAAAGTATGATAATGGCCAACCAAAATAAATCAACAACCGAGCAAGCGAGGAGCATTTGACAATTGTTTTAGACACTATGCAAATGGTAGAAATATGGTCTATGCTAATGATATAAAAGACTCTTTCTCGAAGCTTCTTTTGTTCTGGTTAAATAAAGTTCAAATAAAACTATACTTGCAAATGAAAAATCAAGGACCATTCGATCTTTCAAATTAGATGAATAGTAGAAGCGGAATACACAGTTACCCTTTGAAAAAAATGAATAACGCGAAATAGATCGTGTGGCGTAAAGCACTTGAAACAATTTGAAGAATTACTCGTTATGTTTAAGATTTATTTAAGTTACACACAAAACACATTTTTTACGCATGAAAAGATATTGTCACATTGCCAATGATAATCCACTTTGTTTATTGTACTACGCGGGCAGATTGAAGGAGCCGATAAACCATCATCAAATCTCTCGATTTGTTCATTTCGGAAAGACCATATAAAGAGTAATAGGGAACACAACAGAACATTTGTCATAGTTACTTGTCAAAAGACCTTCTTTGCAGCAGAAGCCCTGTGATTGGCGTTATCAAGTTATCTATTCCCCTTCCTCAATCATGCGTAAGTAAGAAGTGGTGTACATCCAAAATTGGCCTTCCGGGAGAGGTAACACGGATGAAATGGCAAATAAGTTTGTACAAGCCACTGAATGACCGTTTTTCGCTCTCATCTTTTGATATTTTGGATTTGCATATTTTACTTTTCCGTCGTCAATTACATCAAGATGGAGGAAATGGCAGACAAAGGAAAGAAAAGAACATCGTCGGCCCTTGATGTAGAGGACAAAAACGGCACCGAACAAAGCTCAAAGTTTGGTTCCAGACTTTTGACTGAAGAGAATGACGTTTTCAGTCACAATGCTTGGTAAAGAGAGAGACAAAGTTTAGACCTTCACGATTGTTGATTGATTTAAACAGGGATCACGCCGAGTGGGATGAGGAGCAAGAAGAGTTAGCCAAGGAGAAAGTTTTAGTACAGCTGGAAAACCCTGTACCCGAAGAAGAGCAAGGTAACTTGATTTTTAATTTTTAATTTTATATATTTATAATTAAATGACATCTTCCTTAGAACAATACTACACTGATCCTGCCGAATATTGGAACAAGTTTTACGAAAAAAACGAAAACAGATTTTTTAAGGATCGAAACTGGCTAAAACTAGAGTTTCCTGAGCTTTTTTCAACTAGCGAAGCCGATGCCGGGAAGAAGCGAGTGTTTGAAATTGGTTGTGGAGCAGGAAACACAATGTATCCTCTACTTGAACAAAGCAAAAACCCAGATTTATTTGTTTATGCCGCTGACTACTCGAAGACCGCTGTTGACGTTGTATTAGGAAATAGAAAGTATGATCCAACTCGCTCATCTGCATTTGTCTGGGATCTTTCGAGTCCAGAAATACCAAAAGAAATTGAGCCCGAATCACTGGATATGATTGTATTAATCTTTGTGCTGTCAGCATTAGCGCCTGAGCAATGGGATCAAGCTGTGAAAAATATACACAAGGTGAGATGTCTGATATGTGGTATTACAGGCAAAAAGTACTTATAAACTCTTAGATGCTAAAACCTGGAGGGCTAGTTATGTTCCGTGATTACGGACGTTATGATCTAGCACAATTACGTTTCAAAAAGAATCGATTATTGAAAGAGAACTTCTATATCAGAGGAGACGGTACACGTGTATACTTCTTCACATCCGAAGAGATCGCTGATATGTTTACTGGATCAAGTGAGAAGCCTCTCTTTGAAATAGAGCAAAATGCTGTAGATCGTAGACTTATTGTTAATCGTCAGCGCAAATTAAAAATGTATCGTGTATGGCTTCAAGGCAAATTCAAAAAACTGTAAATAAACCATTATTCCATAAAGTATTGAAAACATTTATAAATTACGCAGTCTACAGATGAATCGTATCACCTTAATATATGTTTTCGCGTTAGTGATTTTTTGCCATGCTCGCTACTACATTAGCATGTCTGAGAGTTGCTTACTCCAGTACCAGTAATTGCTGTATGGAATTCACTGACACTTAGTTGCGCCGTGTTATTACGCATTAAGTAAAAGTAACTCAAGAAGACGCTTTTCTGACTCTAGGCCAGGATCATACTAGTCCATGTATCAATATCAACGACAAGGTCGCAAGCATCATTGTTGATATACAGTATTGATGGAGATCTCCAACAATTTTAATTGATTTTCAACGCTCGAATGACCAAAAGTTGGCATATCGTGATTTCAGGGAACGACAAGTTGCATGCATATATGCTGCCCTGTAATACACACTTGTTACGTGGGGAATTGGAGCGGCGGAGCTGTAGCATAGGTCACTCAAGCTGATGCGTTTAGAATGTGACCGAAGATTTCTTTCTTTTTCTGTAGACAGAATGAGTAGCAATCTAAAATGTCAACATATAAGACACAGTGTTTGAATATACGATTTCGGCGCAAAAGAACTTTTTTGTCGAAAAACACCTGCAGTTCCTAACTTTACATACACCTCAGTTTTAAATTTTTACATTTCGAAGTCGAGACTACTGTAACAAAGCTTAAGCTTGAATATATACAACCACTTTTATTTAAGACGTCCAACCTAAAAAATGTTTCTTTGCTAACATGTTTTCTCACATTACTAGCTATCATTTTGAAAAATTACAATTCTTTTAGCAAGTTAATCATCAGTATGTAGACTTCGCCAAACAATTGTTTTCGAATATACTATGGTCACCGTGCGTATATTTGTACTTTTTAAAATATACCTTCATCAGTGAAAAACCGGCTTGAATAAGTTTGTAGTTCTGCTCAACATTTTATATCACACTCTACAACTCAGTTGGTAATTGAACAACTATGCAGAAGTAACTGCGAAAATATCGCCAGCAATTGAGTCCTATAATTAAATTGTAATATAATTGACATGAACAATCTTTTCGAACCGGGTCTGAAAAACTATATTACTTGAGAATCTTCTAAAAAATAAAATAACCTGAACCTTGTAAATGTAAATGTAAAAAAATCGCACATGTGTTTGCGTTAAAGTAAAATACGGATGGCTAATTACCTATAATTTATGAATTTAATAAACGAAAACTCTTACCCCAGTTTGATGAGTATAAGACATACTTCCAATTCACTAGATCAAATGCAACAATCTTCACTTTATCGTGCTGTATGTAAAGCGTACATATACAGTAAAAGTTTATTTTTGGTTTGGTATACTTCTAGCAGCCCAAAAGATAGCTCATCGATATCGCAATATGCACGAAGTGAAACACAAGTGACTGAAAATTCTAATTTAGTCTAGGCAAACGCTACTCCATGATGATGATCAATGAACCAAGTCAGATACATCACTGGCCCATATCGTGAATCATATCCTTACCTCGTCTTTATAAAATCTGGGAGATTGCTTGAAAATCTACTACCATGCGGCAGCCAACTTTTTTTTTTTACTTATCGTGGATATGTTTGTAATGTTGAGCTTAGTATGACCAGCAGCTTCTCGCAAATATTGTAATTTTGGCTACATCAAAAAGTATATATACTTTCCCTTTCTTTGATCTGTACGAGCGCACAAAGTGTGCATTAATCTGTCAAGAAAATCAAGTTTACATGAATCTTACAATACTCGTTTAATGAGATCTTTTCTTTAACAGCGGGTGCGACACAATACAGGAGAGAATCCATCAATTCATGTCACCGATAGGTGGTGTGTAAAGTGTGCGAGGCAAATGCAATATATGCTAAGGACTGGTCACCTCCTTTAGTTAGAATAAAAGCATGGACTGGTGTCAAAAAGAGTGCAAAATACTGCTTATAAAACTAGGTTTGGGATTCGAAAACCATCTAGAACAGCGACAAGGGGTACGAGCAGAAAAGGATACCTACTCTGACAGAAAAGAAAAGGGATTATCGGAATAGTGTATCACAGGTTCCATACATTTCGCTTTTTTAAGGTTCTAAACAGTAAGACACATTCAAAGGCCTACTACCATGCCTAGTGTCTTGCTTTTATGCTTTTTTCCAAAAGAAAGAGGAGAGCATAGTTTTTTTTTTTTCAGTATATAAATTGATGTACATGCTGTGCATCTTTTCCCTCAATCTTATCATAATTTTATTCATTTCCTCTTTGCCTACCTACTCATAATACACGTCTGCATTAATTACTGTTGTGAATTTTGACGGAATAGCTGAATAAAAGTAGCAAAAAAATTATCAAAATCATACCATGAAAGTATTTACTGGAGCTACTGTTGCACTGCTTACATTATTTGGTCAAGCTTTCGCTCAAAACTCGAACTCGAACTCAAATTCGAACTCGAGCTCAAACTCAAACTCTTCATCAAATAATAACAACTCTGATAATAATAATAATACAGTAAGACACATTCAAAGGCCTACTACCATGCCTAGTGTCTTGCTTTTATGCTTTTTTCCAAAAGAAAGAGGAGAGCATATTTTTTTTTTTCAGTATATAAATTGATGTACATGCTGTGCATCTTTTCCCTCAATCTTATCATAATTTTATTCATTTCCTCTTTGCCTACCTACTCATAATACACGTCTGCATTAATTACTGTTGTGAATTTTGACGGAATAGCTGAATAAAAGTAGCAAAAAAATTATCAAAATCATACCATGAAAGTATTTACTGGAGCTACTGTTGCACTGCTTACATTATTTGGTCAAGCTTTCGCTCAAAACTCGAACTCGAACTCAAATTCGAACTCGAGCTCAAACTCAAACTCTTCATCAAATAATAACAACTCTGATAATAATAATAATGGAAACAATACCCGTCCAGGTAACTAATTGCTCTACACTACGCAAAAATATCAAAATGACCTAAAATGATCGCTTTCTATTAGCTTTATGTTCACCTTATCCAGATAACGGTATTTGCCATGTTAGTTCATTACATGTAGATTCTTCTAAAAAGGAAATCGTACAATACTAACAATTCTCTCTCTAATACCTTAGGGTTTCGTGGACTACTCTGTTTACACAAAAGGTGCTCCAGTCTCGATGATCGAGCAACAGCTTGCTCCACTTGTTAATATTAGCCGTATGCTTGGTAAAGTTGCACCTACTTGTGTGGATGCATACTATCGTTACTCTTGCTCGTTTGCTTATCCCAGATGCGGTGAAAATGGATCTACAGGTAAATCAATTTAATGATTTTGTAAACAAGAAGCAGCAATTACTCACGTTTATTAATGAAATTCACAGAACCCAAAATTGGATGCCAATCTGCTTGTTACGAGGCTATACATGAATGCAAAAACATCTTTATGTTGACTGGGCTTACATTATTTGGTCAAGCTTTCGCTCAAAACTCGAACTCGAACTCAAATTCGAACTCGAGCTCAAACTCAAACTCTTCATCAAATAATAACAACTCTGATAATAATAATAATGGAAACAATACCCGTCCAGGTAACTAATTGCTCTACACTACGCAAAAATATCAAAATGACCTAAAATGATCGCTTTCTATTAGCTTTATGTTCACCTTATCCAGATAACGGTATTTGCCATGTTAGTTCATTACATGTAGATTCTTCTAAAAAGGAAATCGTACAATACTAACAATTCTCTCTCTAATACCTTAGGGTTTCGTGGACTACTCTGTTTACACAAAAGGTGCTCCAGTCTCGATGATCGAGCAACAGCTTGCTCCACTTGTTAATATTAGCCGTATGCTTGGTAAAGTTGCACCTACTTGTGTGGATGCATACTATCGTTACTCTTGCTCGTTTGCTTATCCCAGATGCGGTGAAAATGGATCTACAGGTAAATCAATTTAATGATTTTGTAAACAAGAAGCAGCAATTACTCACGTTTATTAATGAAATTCACAGAACCCAAAATTGGATGCCAATCTGCTTGTTACGAGGCTATACATGAATGCAAAAACATCTTTATGTTGACTGGCAAGGGCGTCCTTCCAGATTGCAATAAAAAATCCCCTCTTACAGGACAACCATTATCATCGGATAGTAATTGTAATGTTATTGCTCCTCAGATCTCAAACCCTCATGCGTTTTACAACTTATCAGCCATGACGCCTGGTTTTATGATCGCCGAATGCCCCGCTCCTTTCCTCAAAGATCCACTTGCAACACCTGGAAGCAATAAAACTACAAGTGATATTTACTGTCGTGCCGGTTGTTGTATTCCATGTCCAGCTCAGAATTATGTAAGATGTGAATATGTTTTGTAAAGATGACTCATGTACTAACAAGCTCCCTTTCTAGTTCTATCCTGAAGGATGGGCGGAGCATGGTTTCTTGGCCACAGATATTCTTCGATTCATTTCATCCGTTGTGTCATTTTTCATGCTTGTCAGTTACTTGATTTTACCCGACAAAAGAAGACACCCGTCCTTACTGATTTTAAACGTTTCTGCAAGTATCTTTTTATTCAGTATGGTTGTCTTCTTTTCTATCGGTAACCCACTTAAATTACAATGCGCCAACGATGTTACAGTGAGTACACAAGATAACAATGCATTATGTGCAACTCAAGGTATACTCGCCCCTTTATATTTTACTTTAAACCTTTGCTGTGCTCCTTTATTTACTCAACATACATTTGCACAATTTTACAGGAGCGATTTTAATTTTCTCATCTTTGGCAACGTGTTGTTGGAGTGCTGCTCTTATTGTAAATCTGCACTTGCATACCGTTTGGAACTCTAGCTTCTTTACCAACCGTTACGGTATCTTGAACGTCTTATGCTGGGGATATCCAACGATCATTATGGCGGTCTCTGTTGGCTTGCATCAAGTGAAATTCGAGTTTGCCAATTTATGCTTGGTGGCCGTGGATCGAATTTTCGAACTGTTCTTTTACCCTATGGCTGTCATTGTATGTCCCGCTTTCCTCATCCACATAGCTACTTTCTTTTACATTGCCAAAATTGCTGTGCAAGAAGGTGTTCAGTCTGATATGTCACAAAGTCGTGGTATTAGTGGTGGTAGTAGTAATGCTGCCGCTAATTCAGCACCTGCGCGTCGTCACAAGCACGTTCTTACAGCTGTACAAATTCAATGGCGCGCCTTATTACTCGCTATTCTCGCCAGTGGCACCGTCGTCTTTTACTGGATTTTCTATTTTACTCAAATCCATCGAGTGGTAACTCTGGAAAAGGATCAATCCATCACAAATCACTGGCTGGAATGTATGCTTTCCCCGGGAGGTCATCAAGATAGTTGTGTTTATCTCATCAGAGATCATTTACCCCCTTACGGTTTAATGATGGCAGCAGAAACTTTAGTCAGTACTCAAGGTATCTGGCTGTTTGTTATCTTTGGAAAAAGATCACTTTGGAGAGAATGGAATGATTTGTTGTACGATTTAAGAGTATCGTTCCTGTCTCGTAGATCTGACAAGAATGAAAAATTCTTTGCTCTTTAAAAACATATAAAAAGTCATTTTCTTACTTATAGCTCACTTGCTTAATCATCATATAGTATATAATAAACTCATAAATATCTCACGCCTTATTACTCGCTATTCTCGCCAGTGGCACCGTCGTCTTTTACTGGATTTTCTATTTTACTCAAATCCATCGAGTGGTAACTACGCACACACTTCAATCCATCACAAATCACTGGCTGGAATGTATGCTTTCCCCGGGAGGTCATCAAGATAGTTGTGTTTATCTCATCAGAGATCATTTACCCCCTTACGGTTTAATGATGGCAGCAGAAACTTTAGTCAGTACTCAAGGTATCTGGCTGTTTGTTATCTTTGGAAAAAGATCACTTTGGAGAGAATGGAATGATTTGTTGTACGATTTAAGAGTATCGTTCCTGTCTCGTAGATCTGACAAGAATGAAAAATTCTTTGCTCTTTAAAAACATATAAAAAAGTCATTTTCTTACTTATAGCTCACTTGCTTAATCATCATATAGTATATAATAAACTCATAAATATCTCACAAACTCAATCAAACATTAAAAAACAAACAGAAAAGTCTCAATTACAAAAATAGTAAACATAATCCAAAAAATTTCAAGTGAAGAAGGAACAAAACTGTAGGCATGGCAAAGAAAAGAAAAGATGACAAAAAGAAGAAAAACAGAGCGAAAGAGTAGAACATGGTTAATATAAAAAGTGATATCTGGGAATAATATCAAATAATATATAAAGTATGTACAAGGTAGAAAAGAAATGAATCAACTTTCAAGGGATTAACCACGAGAAGCGTTCAAACTCTTTCCATTCCATGTTTCTTTCTTTTTTGCCAACGAAAAGATACAGTTTTGCCCACAACACAAGAAGTGAAATGGAATATGATACTGTGATATTTATTAAACTAGGTTAATAAATAACTACAGGTGCTTTGCAATTGAGATGTAATAATAAGACAAAATTTTCATTTTGCAATGTTAAAAACATCATTGATTTATTTGCAAAGGTTCATATATAACGAGGGAGTCAGTCACAGGGGAGCGAGGAATTTACTCTTCGTCTTCTTCAGCGGCATCACCACCAGCGGCAGCTCTCTTTCTCTTGACACGACCAGCACGTCCACCACCGAGGGGAGAGGTCAAAGCGAAATCGATGTGCTTTTGAGAGTCCAAACGAACGATGAAAGAGGGAACGTTGACGATTTGCTTACCAACACGGATGTGACGTTGACGGATCAAGACACGAGCGTGGTGAATAGACTTGGCAAGACCCAACTTGAAAACTTGGGTTTGGAGACGACGTTCCAAGAAATCTTCAATCTTGAGGGCAAGAACGTAATCGAGCTTCATGCGGGATTCGTCAAGGACACCAATACGGACAAGACGACGAATCAAGGCGTTACCTTCAAAGAGACGACGGGGATCCTTTTCATCCAACTTTAAAAGTTCACGAGCAGCACGACGAATCTTGGAGAGGGTCAATCCGACTCTCCAGATTTCCTTCTTGTTCTTGAGACCGAATTCACCGATCAACTTGAGTTCTTGATCGAGACGAGCGGCTTCGAAAGGACGCTTGGGGACACTGGAGGTCTTGCTGTAAGTTCTGGTAGTACCGGCCATCTTGAGAGCAAAAGGTTAAAAGAGAAAGAACAAACCATTTGCCAACTTGCCCTCTACTTTTATTTAGAAAATAACCAGTAACAAAAAAATTTTTCGTACAAATTTTTCTGATTGGCTGAGCTGGCAAATTGACAAGCCACATTGGTGGAAGTTGTTGTGAGCTACTTGAGGTACCGTAATGATCGCTCAAAAAGGTAGCTCATATCGGCCTCATTGTAACCATGGTTACTAGTGAGCCATTCCTCTACACTCGATAGATTACCATAACTACACGTTACCATGGATACATGATCGGTTGCATTCTACGTCATTCTTCCATCCCAGTGAATCCCCTCCTCTTTACAGCTTTCTGAACGTCTTTAAACATGCTTCACATTGGACACCATCTAAGCCACAGCAATTTTTTTCCTCTCCAGCTCTCTCTTTAATAATAATTTTTTTTCCTCTGAACTTTTTTTTCGGTCTCTTTCCATACCACTTCGTACAAGATGCCTCACTCGTTTGGTCGTAAGTAGTAGTTTTATTATGCATTAGAATAAACTATGAAATTAGGAAAGAGAAAACAATTTGTTGATGTGGTTTTTTAATAATTAGTTCGCGCTCGTACTCGCCACATGTTCTCTCGTAAGTTCAGAGAGCATGGTTCCATCCCTCTCTCCACTTACTTGAAGACTTACAAGGTTGGTGACATCGTCGACATCAAGGCTAACGCTGCCGTCCAGAAGGGTATGCCCCACAAGTTCTACCACGGGTAAATTGTTGATTTTAGTTTTCTGAATTTATTTGGAGAGAATGAGGAAATGTTAAAATTATTTCATCTTCATAGTCGTACTGGTGTCATCTACAACGTCACCAAGTCTGCTGTCGGTGTTCTCGTTCACAAGAACGTCGGTAACCGTTATTTGGAGAAGCGTGTCAACGTCCGTGTTGAACACATCAAGCACTCCAAGTGTCGTCAAGAATTCTTGGACCGTGTTGTTTCCAACGCCCAAAAGAAGAAGGAAGCTAAGGAAGCTGGTGGTAAGTGGAATTAAAATGTATTTAATAGCTCGGTTGTATATTAAAAGGTTTTATGATAAAATAGTCTCTTTCAACCTCAAGAGAATCCCTGCTCAACCTCGTGAAGCTCGTCACATCTCTACCAAGTACAATGTTCCCCAAACCATTGCTCCTATTGCCTACGAAACTCTTTTGTAAGAATATCGAATCAAACCTGTTTGATGCAAAAAGAATGTCTGTTCTTTTTTGTAAGATTTCTTTCTCTATGTTGTTGATGCAATAATAAAAAGTTGTAATACTTGAAAAAAAAATATGTGTTCATAGCTTGTGGATTTTTATATATAGTTTATTATAGTAGAGTGTGTTTATATGTGTGGTGTGTGTGTATTTTTAAACAAAGAGGGGAAACATAATGCATTTTTTGAATTTATCAACGACGACGGTATGGGGAAGGGCTACGACGACGACGAGGAGAAGGTGAGCGACTGCTGCTATAACTACGACTGCGACTACGGCTGGAAACACTGCGACTGCGACTGCGACTACGACTGTCAGAAGGAGAGCGACGACGGCTACGTTTGTTTGGTTTACGGCTGCCGCTATCAGATCTACTGCGACGACGACGACGGGGAGGAGTTGAACTTCTTCTACGTCTACGAGGAGGAGTGCGACTACGACTGCGACTACGTGAATCGGATCCACTATCACTGTCACTACCACTACTGCTACTGCCAGAGGAACTATCAGAATCACTATCACTACCTGAGGAGGATGAACCCGATGAACTACTACTGTCGCTATCAGAGGATGAGCTATCCTTCATTGTTTGTTGTGGTGCTGTTCTTAACCATTCACGCAAGTCTTCAGTCAAAGAACCAAGACCAATACTTGTCCAGTAATTGATTGCAAAACGAGTGTTCTTTGGGTTATCTTTGGGAAACATTCCAGAAAGACTTTCTTGCATGTAAGGATCCAAAAGACGTTCTTTAAGTGTCTTGAGACCCAAGAATTCACTAATTTCTTGGAACAAAATCTTGACAAAAATACGAGATGCAGAAGTAGTATCTTCTTCTGTTAAGCGAATAATATTGAAGGATGTCCAAGGAAGAGAATCCGTATTGAAAAGATGAGCGAATAATTTACCAATGTTTCTAAGTCTGTTGGTTTCATAACGATGAATGGTATTGTACACTTCTTCAAAGCAAGTAGTAAAGTTATCGACCCAAACACGATTCATTTTACAGAAACGTTCAGCCATTAAGCCATAGTATTTGAGATAAGTACGTTCCTGTGACGCACATTCAATCACCATATTACAGAGTTCAATCTAAGAGAAGAAAAGAATAGTGTGAGTAAATTTCTAGAAAGTATATTGCTGCTGTTATGTTGTTACCTCATGTCCTTCAGGGATTTGTATTTTCATCAATTTATGACAAGCTTCTTCAAAATTTACACTGGACATGACAGTCAAGTAAATCTTTCTTCTAAGTTCAATGATATCAGCATTTGTTTGATCCATAATCTCCATTTTATGTTCTTCCTCATCCTCGTCACTACTGTCTTCACTTCCACTGCCACTTTCATCGTCTCCTGAAGAGCCACTGTCATCCGACTCGTCTTCACCAAGAATCTCTGCTTTAATGGCGTTGTATTTCTCCTCATTCTCGGTATAATCGGGATCAAACTTGAAAATGTTGAGCATATCTTCGGAATCGAGATCATCGTCGTCTAAACTGATATTGTGAGTAATTTGATCGTCTTCTTCAACAAGATCGAGTTCCTGCATTATAGGCTGATTGTCCTTGTATTTGTCTTTTCTAACTTGAAACAAAACTTCAATCATGTATTGTATACGTTTGTCAATCTCGCCTTCGTGTAAAACGGCTCTGAATCTTTCGTAAATAGCATTGTTGGCTTTAGGACACACATTTGCCAAAAGCGCACCAACTTCACGCATAAAGCCTACTGCAATTTCGACAGAGTCATCAGTAGGTCTTTCTAATAAAAGGGCCAAGATCTGAAGGGCCAACACTTTATCCACAATAAGTTGATTTGTTAAATGAGCAATAAACATGGTTGTTGCTAAACAAGAAGTCTAATCAAGAGAATAAATGAAAGTCAAATCAGTGCCAAAACAGAAACCCACATTACACATTCATAACTTACCTTGTCATTACGTCTAAAGGCTCTTCTGAACTGAAGCACTAAACGGTTTAGTAACAAAGCACCCACAGCAGGTAATTTTGTGTTGACGACTGCGGTCACAGCAGCATAGACGGGTGTGAACGGTAAACTAGCAGTCTGTGCCTTCATCATACTGCGGCAATAAAGTCCTCTGCCTCTCACTAAATTTTCACCGAAAAGTTCAGGTATAATCATCTTAATGTTGGACGTGTTGACTTTGTTGATGAGACCGTTAATCGACTTTTTAAGGGCTTCCCAAGTAATACGTTGATATTCTTCACTGCTGGTATCTTTGATTGACTGTTGCATCTGACGTAAGCGATGAGGTGGAATGTACGCACCGCCTGCACGTGTTGTCACTTTGGCAGTTTCCATTTGTTGTAAGGCATCGAAGCGCCCTTTCGACTCGAGTTCAGTACTCATTTTCTTTTGAATAAGAAAAACGAAAAAGTGAGGGAAAACTAAAAAACGATTCCTGGGTTTATTCGTTCGCGCTACTACTACTATTTAGCTGGGTACTTTTTTTTTTCAAGTCAAGCCAACCGAGTAAATCACCGTCACGACAAGAGAAAGAAAGAAAGGCAAAATGATTATGATTTTATTATTATTATACACACAAATTTACGGGGTAAATTTATCTTCTTCGACTACTACGTTGGTCTCTGACATCACGATCTCTTCGATTATCAGGTCTTCTGTCATCTATTCTTCTATCTCTTGACATCATTCTGTCATCTCTGCGATCATCCACTCGAAGACGATCTTCCATACGAGGTCGACTATCAATGCGAAGTCTGTCTTCAATACGTGGACGATCATCTCTTAATCTATCAGGACGAATATCCCTACTAGACGATATTAGTATACCATCTTCTACTCAATTACACTCTAATCACTACATACCTTCTCTTGTCCGGGCGTTCATCTCTGTCTCTTCCTTCATCAAGGCTGCGCTTTGCTCCCTTACTCAGACTATCCGAGTGACGATCATCATGTCTACTACTACTGGATTCTATTCTTGAGGAGCGCATATTACTACTACTACTACTGCTGCTGCTATTGTTGGTGGGTGGTATATCATGACTAGGTAATGGAGAATTGGTTGATGTTAAGCGTCCACCGTTACGAGAGGTATCACTTCGAGGTGAATCACGAGCAGACTCACGAATCGCTTCTCTAGCCACATCACGACGAGGTGAATCACGATAAGGCGTGCTTGTTCTACTAGAGGTATCAACAGGACTATCTCTTGGTGAGTGTCTTGATGAGCTAGGTGCTGAGCTGGGTGTGCGACGACGAGAACTACTGCTTTCTTCTACGCGAGGTGATTTGAGTCGACTTGATTCCCCTTCACGACGACTATCATGCTCGCGGCTACGTTTACGATCGCTACTGGGAGAAGGTGGTGCTTGTAATTTACTTTCTGATGTTCTTCCAGGACTGGCTTGTCTTGATGAAGAGCCATGTCGTGCGTTACTACTGCTGCTGTTGGACTCTCCTTCACGCTTCTTGGAATCACCGTTGCTGCGATCGTCACGCTTACTATCACGGTCGTCTCGTTTATCGCGGTCATCTCGCTTATCACGATCATCACGTCGACTGCTACGGTCGTCTCCTCGTCTACTGTCACGATCATCTCGTCTACTATCACGGTCGTGTCTGCTTTCACGGTCATCACGTCTGCTGCTATCACGATCGTCTCCTCGTCTACTACTGTCATGGTCATCACGTCGTTTACTAGAGGATTCTTCACGATCTGTTGTTGACGTTTTGGGCTGACTGGAGTGATCATCGCGCTTCTTGGTGTCGTCTCGGTCTGTATTTGATCTAGAGGAGGATGATGGCTCATCACGTCTTCGGCTAGATGTTTCATCATTTCTTGATTCACTGGTTGACGTAGTTGTGGTTGTTGCTGTCGTTGTAGAGGTAGCGGCGGCGGGTGCAATCTTGAGTTCCAAGGGAGGTGCGGCAGGAGCAGGATCCTTGACACCCAAAAACTTGTTTTTGCTCACCCATCTCACCTTGCTCTTGCTGATAAGACCATTGTAACTTCTGGCCAACACCTTGAGATTAGGACGATCATTTTCCTCGTCGGAAAGCTTCTTGACAATGGCAGCAATGCTTTCACCGTGTTCAGAAGTAGCGGGGAAACATGGAAGGAATTGACGCAACACCAAAAATGCATTCTTGATCAAGTGAGGTTCGTCTGACTTCATTGCTTGTTCGAGTGCCATATAGATCTTGTTGTGCCATTTCACCAAGACACGCAAAAAGTCGTTGTAGCTCAGTAAATCTTCCTTGGAGACCTCGGCGGTGGGTTGGGAACTCCAGTTCTTTTGGAAACCAATGAGATCTTTACCGTGCGATTGCTCGTAGTAAAAGTCCTTGTCTTTACGCCAACTGGCCATCTTGGAGAGAGTTCTAAACAAGAATCTGGATTGGATGGTGGTTTCATATTCGGTAAAACAGATGAGAATAGCAGGCATGTGTTCAGACAGTAATTTATCAAACAAGGTGAGACTAGAAAGGTTCTTGGTGTTCAATTTGTGCATCAAGAGAGCGAATTCAAAGCAGTAAACGGCATCCACTTCTGATTGTCTACCACGGGGCAAAATACAGTGTTGCAAGATATTGTTAATCAGGTCAGTACGATGCATAGAGCTGGGAAACCAACGATTACATGAATCCTGTAATATAGTCATCACTTTTTCGACATGAGCTTTGTGTTTAGGTAAATCTTCGCGGAGTGCTTCTAAACTGGCTTGTGCTTGACGTTCGGATTTCCTTACCACTGAATCACGATTGGCTTGACAGTAAGATGATCGCGGGTCTTGACATTGGCGGATCATCTCTGTATGACGGTTGATAGCAGCATCGTAATGTTCTGTAGGGCAGTGGATATAATTGGTTGATGTTAAGCGTCCACCGTTACGAGAGGTATCACTTCGAGGTGAATCACGAGCAGACTCACGAATCGCTTCTCTAGCCACATCACGACGAGGTGAATCACGATAAGGCGTGCTTGTTCTACTAGAGGTATCAACAGGACTATCTCTTGGTGAGTGTCTTGATGAGCTAGGTGCTGAGCTGGGTGTGCGACGACGAGAACTACTGCTTTCTTCTACGCGAGGTGATTTGAGTCGACTTGATTCCCCTTCACGACGACTATACGTACACACTTGCTTGACGTTCGGATTTCCTTACACACTTGAATCACGATTGGCTTGACAGTAAGATGATCGCGGGTCTTGACATTGGCGGATCATCTCTGTATGACGGTTGATAGCAGCATCGTAATGTTCTGTAGGGCAGTGGATATCGTATAGACTTAATTGCCAGAACAAGGCGTAGAATTCAGCAGTGAACATGCTAGGTGTGGGAGGATCGGGTAATACAGTGGATACAGCTTCAACGAGTTCTTGAATAGGGGGCCAGATTTCTCCGCTGGTGACAGGTACCTCCATGCTTTGAGTGATCTTGTATTGTGTTTTGGGTCTATTAAAGTCCATAGCAACCTCCAAAGGAAGTCTATAAGTGTTGACTAGCACATCCACATTAGGTATGAGCGCAGCGTATTCTTCACCTTCAAACAAAGAGCATATCAACTCGAAGTATTGAATTCTAGTTTGGTGCACCTTGTCCAACTTTTGACATCTGTCACTGACAGGGATTCCACGTTCGCTAGTACACACTTCGTGCAATCTGTACAGTAAAATAAGGATTTCAAAACCAATATTGTTTCTACGCAAAGATTCCTTGAGACGATTCAGCACACGGCGAGAGGCGCGACGGTTATCGGGAGAAATGGGTAAAAATGCCTCAGTTTTGAGAGAATCAGCACATCCAGCAGCAGTGATCTGACTATCCGTGCATGCACTTGCCAAAATTTCAATACCTCCCATCTTTGTGACAAATTCGTTCAAGAGAACTAGATCGGAAACAGAGTCGTCAAATCGCAATCTAAAGGCCAAGTAACGTAACAACGGTGTGGAGTCGATGTCTTGCTTTTTGTAGAGCATACCACTGAAGACAGCGAGAGATCTTAACCAGTTGGAAGGCATACCATCTTCCTTCTCCTTGGGCTTTGACATATTGCGGTTGACGCTACCGGTCCATTTACCAGTCAAAACGTAGCCAAGTACATCATAAGAAAAGTCACCGAGGTAACGACAAGCATCAGCCATGAGGGGAGCCATATTGTCAAAGTTTTGAACTTGGTCAAGCACGACGTTGAATACAATAGTGGGGTTGGAGTGGGCTAATTTGCCAAGATCACGACCGCAACGACGGATGTCATTCTTTGAAACACGTCTCATGACATATTTCACAGCACGCTCGGTTCTTGCTTTCAATAACTTTGTTTCAATATCGTCCTTGTAGAAATCGTTGTACCATTCATCGTATAATTCGTATCTTTCTTGAAAGTTGAATCGACATAAAATTTCCCAAACGCTTGCCATGGTACCGGGGTTGCCTTCACTGAAAGAGATGGCAGGTAACAAGAATTCGCGGATGATATTTTTACTTTGTTCACGAGCACGAGGATACTCTTTTTCACGTTCCAGTAAACCACCTGCAATGAGTATCAGCTTATGGATAAGTTCAGTCGCCAAGTAAGTTTTGTAACCAGCCAATCGCATAATAGGCATGAACTTTGATTCGATGTCTTCAGGTCCATGGCAATAGGGCAAATTCTCGTCCCACTCCTTGTAGAAAAAGACGTATCTTTCCTTCTTCTTCAAGTCTTGCACGTCGTCTAACAAAGCATCCATGACAAGCACACGCTTGAGCTTGAATTCAGAGGGTATTTTGGGGTTGAACTCCTCGCCTGTAACAAGGGCAGACTTCATTCTTGATTTATAGGATTCTTCATTGAACTGTTTGCACAAAGCTTGATTCTTTGCAGAGATGAGTTTTTCGTATGCAGGTTGAAGGATGATGTTACAAATGCGATATAAATCATAAACAAGTTCAGGAAATAATTCGACAACTTTGTCGCATCCAGCCCACATCAATTGAGCGTTCTTGATATCGCCCACTGCTAGTAAAGCCTTGATCAGTGAGACGACGTCGTTTCCTGGGTATTTTTTGGCGTTCTCCTCATTTGCTTTTTCGTCTAATGCGGGGTTGACACGCTTTGATTTCTCTGTTCCACCTTCTTCTCCTAATGCACCATACATGGCTAATTTTCCACCACTATTAGATTTGATCTCTTTGTTCATCTTGGTGTGATAATCCTCTCGAAGCTCTTTGAATATCTCTGGATAAGGATAAAGCTACAGAAGAGAAAAAGTGAGTTGCAAGCTCTGCAGCACAAAGTGTAGGTTGAATCTTACATGAGGAATAATGTCGCCTAGAGAAATAATATTGTTTTTTAAGAAAATAGCAATGACAAGGAATAGTTCTTTTGGAGGAACGACATTTTGCTCCTAAAAAAAAAAAACGAAACAAAGATATCAGTACAAAAGTGAGCATAAGCAAAACATCCAGGTATCTTACGTGAAAGTTCAGGAATCTAAATCCAATGAGTTGAGCCATGATAGCACTGGGAGTGGTTGTTTCACCAGAAGCATCAGGTTGAATATGCTTTTCGATCCAGGCAGACTGTTTCAGTAACTCGACCCAGAATTTATAGTTGACTTGAAGTTGACTAATCATAAGATCCAATACAATATCGAGTGCACGATTAGGATCGATGTGAAAGACGCCCATACGGGATTGAAAGACGTTTAAAAAGTCGGGAATGCGTGAAAAAGGTGTAGGTGTTAATTTTCCATTATTATCGACATCGTTATCAATACTGCTTGTGGTGAGATCATTCAACAAACTGGCATAACCCTCTGTTTCTTCTTGAATCAAGTTGAACTTGTTTTGCTTGTATCTAAGGAAGCGCTAAAGAGTGAGTGCACAATCCCAAGTAGGAGTATATGATAATTGACGCTTACAATCTTGCAGTGTTCATACGAACAAGTTTACGGTCAAAGATGGTCTTGCTAGGTATCAATTTGGCATCAAATAACAACTGACTAGTGAGATTGACGAGACAAAGGTGTCTTTCGATCACTTTTTCCTCCTAAAAAAATCAAGTGGGAATCCAAAGAAGATATGTAAATGAATGTGGTGAGTTCCAAGCTATTAATTGCTGTTATTCGCCCCGCAGAAACTAGCCAACTGATGAACTCATGTTTGCAATAAGGGAATAGCTGATATGAAAAAGATATTTACCAAGAGACCCGTCACCATTTTAGATAAAGTTGCGTGCTTTGTCTTTGCTGTGTCTATACCATTTTCTGTCTCATATTCAATGTCATATTCTCTCATGCGAAAAGAAGAAATGATGATCGCTTCGAGCATAATATTATGTTGAGCAAGTACGCCAGTTTCATCCTTTGAAAGCGCAGAGCAAAGTTTGATGAAACCTTCGACAGATCGTTTCCCTTCTACTGTTCTGGTAACGAGCTTCGAAATATAACCACGAAAATCATTGACTTTTCCAGGTGTATAATCAGGTGCTGATTTCAAAATCTGTTCGTACTCTGTATCAAAGTCTGGCTCCAAAGCGTTCATTGTAGAGTTGTAAAGCTAGAACTTGTGAAAAGGTATTTGGAAGAAAAGAGCTTAGGTTTAAAAAGAACGGCGGTGAGTGTAAGGAAGTCCTTTTAAAAAATTAGGTCAAGACGCGCCTTGTTAACTGATTGTAGAAAATCCGAAATTGAATTTAATGGTCACACTTGGAATATCCACTTTCTTTCTATTGAAAGGGTGTTTATGCACATATTATGCAGTCTTTGCTATGTAGCGTTGATTTTATATAACAAAGTATAACTAGAAATAGCACCCGAAGGGCTATAATAGTGTAAAGCAAAGCCGAGAAACTCTTTGGTACCCTTACAAAAAATGATTCTTAAACAAAAACTCTGCTCCAAGTTCATTATTAAACGAGATGATGCTCTATTTCTCAACCCTCATTCGCCATATCATCATGGAATAGCAAAGTCTTCACAGGCCACATCATTATTTTCTGTTGCAATGCGATGAAGGTACTTTGTACTAGGAATCGGGGGGTGCTTATGGCTGTGACTCTTTTCGGTGTTTATATCAAGCCACTTTTTTTTTCTATTGGGTTCCACTACACTCGGAAACGCGTTTCTTTTCACAAACAACAATTAACAAAATGGCTGCTGTTCTTCGAATTCCCGAGAAGTCTGGAAGTGAAATTCTCTTAACTTACAAGTTGACCAAGTCCAACGCTAAACTCGAAACTGGTGCTGAACTTGTCTTGGAGGTAAGCGAGAATATGCTCAAAGGCTGACAAGTGCGAAGTTTTGACACACATATAATAACACAGGCTGATGGTGAGAAAATTGATGCTCCCAACTCCATTGTCAAGTACCTTGTCTCCAAGTCTGACAAGTCTGCTTTGCTCGGTGCTGATAAGACCGAACAAGCTCAAGTAAGTTAATACTATCTGACATTTATCTTTTCTCAGTACAAGCACTCACCTTATCCCTATTTATAGGTCGAAGAATGGTTATCTTTCGCCAACCAATCTCTCAGAGGTGTTGGTAAGAAGGAAATTGTTTCCAACATTGAGGTAAATTCGATACAATCATTTCTTTATGCATCTAGCTTCTCTAAAAAAGCGTTACATTTGTCACTTGTAGAAGAAGCTCAACGAACACTTGAAGACCAACACTTATATCGTCAACAACCACTTGACTGTTGCTGATGTTGTTATCTTTGGTCTCCTTCATGCTCACAGCGTAAGCAATTCACTTGGATATTTTCTTAGTGTACGTAGGAAATTGACATTTTTATTACTATTGTAGAAAAACATCAAGGTCAACTCTGCCCCCAACACTTTGCGTTGGTTCGATCTTATTCAAAACACCGTTGTCAAGGCCAACAACTTGACTGAAGATTTTCCTCTTGCTGAAATCAACCTTGACGATGTCCCTGAGCCCGCTGCTCCCGTTGTTGTTGTAAGTAATATAGGATAGAGAAAAAGAGAGAGATTAGTAGTGGAGTGAAATGAGTTCCAAAATTTAACGGTATGCATTTATGATTATGTAGAAGAAGGGTGATAAAAAGGGAGGTGATGCTAAGAAGGGTAACAAGAAGCCCGAAGCCGCCGCCGCCGCCGCTCCTGCCGCTGCTGCTGCTGCTGCCGCTGAGACCCCTAAGGGTGATAACAAGAAGGGCCCCGTCGAAGGTGGTAAGAAGAAGGAGAAGAAGCCCAAGGCCAAGAAGGAAGCTGCTCGTAAGTCGTTTATGTCGTTGTGTATTTAGAGTTTTATGTGTTGATTGATTTTGTCATATATAGCCGCTCCTGTTGAAACTGACCAACCCGTTGTTTCTCGTATTGACTTCCGTGTTGGTTACATCAAGTCTTGTAAGAAGCACGAAGGTGCTGATTCTCTTTATGTTGAAGAGATTGATGTCGGAGAAGAGGAACCTCGTACTATTGTTTCCGGTCTTGTCCGTTGGTACCCTGTTGAAGAAATGGAGAACCGTTGGGTTATTGTCATGGCTAACTTGAAGCCCGCCAGTATGCGTGGTATCAAGTCTTATGGTATGGTTTTGTGTGCCAGTGCTCCTGATGGATCTGCTGTTGAATTGTTAGGTCCCGTTGATACCTCTAAGGTCAAGCCTGGTGACAGACTCTATGTTGAAGGACAAGAAGGTGAGCCTGAGAAGACCTTGAACCCCAAGAAGAAGTACTGGGAAACTGTTCAACCCGATTTGAAGACAAACGATGAGCTTATTGCTCACTATGGTGATAAGCCTCTTCTTATTAGAACTGCTTCTGGTGAAGCTGTTAAATGTAAGGTTGCCACTGTCAAGAACGGTGGTATCAAATAAATTGTGTGTTTGTAATAGTAGTTTTGGTATATGTATATTTTTTTTTTCTCATCTCTCATCAATAAAACACCCCCTCATTTTTTCGGAAAATGGAAAGTCGTCCACTATTACATATGATCATGCACTTTGTAATAACAACCTAGAACATTGACTAAGATTCCGCTGCGGTTCATTCAGGAGATCGGATATAAGTAGTACGTACTTGGTTCGATTTTTGATGTTAGTATAAACACATACTACTCTTTCTCGACCCAAACGAGTTGCAATTTTTACCGGTTAATAAGGAAATAGATGTCAAATGTCACTAAATAGATTTGAATATACAAAAAAGGCGAGGCGATCTTGACGATAGGTCTTTCAACTGCTACATACTACCAAGGGGGACTAAACCAAGTTGTTGTTGTCGCTCAATAGGTCACATGGTTGAGATTATAGAGAGTGTATAAAAATAAGTATCTGATATTTATAAAAAAGTATGTATAAATAGTTGCATTTTGCACAGGATAACCAGTGAAAATACACCTCTGCTATTGTAGAGGGCAACTTACAATGTGCGTATTCCCAGCGGAGTTTTTATAAACGTGGAGTCTCACCAAAAAAGGGGTACAGCAAATGGAAATGAACGCACACAGACACGAGTAAGTGGTTGGATGGTTTTTTTTTATCTCTCTATCTTCTACTGACATCTCTTTTTTCACTTGAATTTTGAACTCTATTTTAAAATTCACTTGCTTCTTTCTTCTTTTTCACTTCTTTATTTTTTTGTAAAAAAAAAGGAAGCGTAAAATAGCGAAAAGAGAAGTAAAACCTTTCCTTTCCTTTATGTTGATTCATCCCTTCAGCCTATTCTTTTAACTTTTATAAACTTTAAATTTCTACACTACAAAAAAAATTTCCCTCATAAAAATCCTCCCAAAAAAAACAAATACACATCTTTTCTTCTCTTTATATCCAAAAAACGCGCTTTTTTTTAAATGATGCAACAAGGTTCCTTTAAATTGGATTATCCAAGCAGAGGACAACCTGACCTTCAACAACCAAAAGCAAGAAATCAACCGCAAGGACAGGTACCTTTTTTTTTTTTGGTTTCTCTTATAAAATGATATAAATTGCTGACTAAAAAAATAATCCTGAATAATAGCTCGCCGCCCTTATGAGAGGTCGTATAGATTCCGAAAACGAAATGTATTTGTTAGACAGTATGCAACAACACGATCAAAGACCAAGTAGTGCACCACCAGACCCTCATCAGTTTCAATTCCCAGTACTTCCTGTTCAACAACAGCAGCAACCACAACAACTTAACGAGGAGCATATGATGAGAAACACTGCCGCTTGGAAATCAAACAACCAATCTGTTGCATCTCCACTTTACGATCCTTCTTCCTCTTCTCGTCAAGTTTGGTCTAGTGCCAAAAAATCAAGACCCGTTGTCATGGAGAGTAACCATAGTAAGACCCTTATTATCTCAATCACAGGTAGAACATTGTATAAATTAATTTGTTTACATAAAAAAAGGTTTCCATGGAAACGGAGATGACAATAGTGGTTATTTTGTAAGTAATAATAGCAATATACCTCAGCAACAGCATCAACAACAGCAACAACAAAAGCGTATCATTCACGATCAACAGGCAGACTTGATGTCGCCTTACGGAAATGTCTGGAACCACTCTGCTTCTCTTCAAGATATGCATCAACAGCAACAGCAATTTGATCTCGATGTAAGTTTTATAAACAGGAGAAACAAAATTAACCTTATATGAAACAAGTAATTTACTTTATCTTCTATTCATCTAGGGCTTTGGAAGTCATACAAGATCCGCATCACCATTTTCTCAAGTATCACCACCACAACAGCAACAGCAGCAACAGCAACAACAGCAACAGCAACAACAACTACAACAAAAGCAAAGGTTGAATAGTGGTAGTAGTAGTAGTCGAATCGTAGAGGAAGGTAATTACCAAAACCGTGGCTATTTCTCAGTGTTTGGCGGTGAAGAACATGGACAACCAAAAACTCCTGCTTACATGGATACAGAATTATCTTATGCACGTTTCCCTTTGTCACGGCCCATGTCTCCTCCTGTTCGCAGTAACTATATTACTTCGCCTCCACCTCGTGCAAACTCGACTCCGCCCGCCAATCATTATTTGAATCTTCAACAACAGCAACAAAGACAAATTGAAGACTACGAATACACTCAGTTGATGATGAATAACAACAACAACGGTGGTGTTGGTGTTGGTGGTGGTGGAAATAGTGCCATGATGGATAAGGTAGTATATTTATTTACTTTTTTCTCTCCTCTTTTTATCCCTTATTTGCTAACCCTGAACCTCCTTGATTTTATCAACAACAACAGCAGCAACAGCAGCAGCAACAACATGGAGATGAAAATATCATGTCAAAAAGAAATATGCATCAACAACGTTATTACCAATGGATGAATAGCCAACAAAACTCTATTCCCCCTCAAAGTTTAGACGCTGTACTGAACGAAAACTCAATGCCCTGGAGTGGTGGGAACATGTCACCTGGTAAGTTAATTTGCGTGTGTGATAAGTGTGTTTGTGTATGTGAGTACGTAGTTGTAATTAATCATAATTATCGACCTATTAGCTGCTAGTCCATTTGATACTATTGATAAGCGACAACATACTCCTCATCCCCAATGGGATAATAATCGAGATGATGGGCAAGGAGAAGGCATGGATTTTAACGGTAGACCATTTATAAATACTAAATTTAACAACAACAACAACAACAATGAAGAAATCATTCGCACTCCACTTCATCACCCTCAACATCATCAACAATGGCAAGACCATCACAATAGTCGTGCTTCTAGTCCAATGATTCACGATTATCATAGTTTGCCTAGCACTCCTCTTGTCGATAACAACGATAGACTTTTACTACAATTGCAATCTCGCCAGCGTCAAATCCTCATGCAGCAAGAGCAAATCTTATTATTGCGTGAGCAAATGATGAGACAACAACAACAGCAGCAGCAACAGCAACAACAGCAGCAACAACCTATGATGATGTCAAGTAATAGTGCTACTACTTCCAATACGACTCCACCCAACATGTCTGTCTCGATTCCTCGTAACAACAGTCGTTTCCACGAGACACCTTTAGCCACTCCATCCTCAGCTACTGCTGCAAACGAACTTATTGTTCCTATTATTCGATCTCCTTTATTAGAAGAATTTAGAAGCAATAAGAACAAAAAATTCGGTTTGAAGGATATTGTCAATCATGTCGTAGAATTCTCTGGAGATCAACATGGTAGTCGATTCATTCAACAAAAGTTGGAAACTGCCAACAGCGATGATAAGCAATTTGTATTTGATGAAATTTTACCCAACTGTTTGCAATTGATGACAGATGTATTTGGTAACTACGTGATTCAAAAGTTGTTCGAACATGGTAATCAGGCTCAAAAGACGGTATTGGCCAAGCAAATGGAGGGCCATATTTTATCTCTTTCATTGCAAATGTATGGTTGTCGTGTCGTTCAAAAGGCTTTGGAGTATGTGTTGACAGATCAACAAGCAGTTTTGATTCGTGAATTGGATGGCTGTGTATTGAAATGCGTAAAGGACCAAAATGGTAATCACGTCGTTCAAAAGGCCATCGAGCGTGTGCCTGCTCAGCACATTCAGTTCATCATCGACACCTTCTATGGTCAGGTGTATCATTTAGCCACTCATCCTTACGGTTGTCGTGTCATTCAAAGAATGTTTGAACACTGTCCTGAAGAACAAACTGTATACTTGTTGGAGGAACTTCATAGAAGTACAAGCCAGTTGGTTCAAGATCAGTACGGTAATTACGTTATTCAGCATATCTTGGAACACGGTAAACCCAACGACAAGGCAATGATTATCAGTAAAGTACGTGGTCATACTCTCCAATTGAGTAAACACAAATTTGCCAGCAACGTAGTCGAAAAATGTGTTGCTTATGGCTGTCAACAAGACAGACAAGCTTTGATTGAAGAAGTCTTGCAGACTCGTCCCGATGGGTAAGTTGTTTTTTTAAGAGATGTAAGAGGTGGTATCGTATATTAAATCATATGAAATAGATCATATCCTTTGATGTCCATGATGAAAGACCAATACGCTAATTACGTCGTTCAAAAAATGCTTGATGTTGTCGATGGAGACCAACGCGACCTCTTGGTAGCCAAGATCAAACCTCATCTTCAAGGTTTGAAGAAATATACCTATGGAAAGCATCTTATTAGCAGTAAGTATAGGCACTATTGCTCGGTATCTGGAACCTTACTTACTTTTTTATTTCGTTGTAGCTTGTTTAGAAGTCGAGAAGCAAATGATGTTTTCCAACAGTAACAACAACCTTATATCTACTTTGGATATCGAAACGCTCAGTATCACTGAACCCAACCAACAGCCTACTACTACTAATACACCTACAACACCTAATACCGTTAATAATACACCCACTCCAGGTGACCACTAAAGTAAATAAGAATTTTTATATATCTAACTCTATTTTTTTGTACCATTGAAATCGACCCTATTTCATGTATCCAATCTCAACAAACCACAACCTGTTAAAAGCAACTTTGATTTGCTCTTATCATATATAATTCATGTATAACTCGTGAAAATGATTCCTTCTCTTTAATTTTGACAATTCCTTAACACCCACCCCCTCTCTCCTATGTTGTAAAACACCTCTCTTCTACTTGTTTTAACCTTCTTTTTTTTCTTCGTCTCTATACATATATAAATATATATATTTAATATACTTTATCCTTTTCCCCCTTACCCTACTATATTGAAACACATTTTTTTTTAAATATAAATACTTTTTTCATGATATTTTTACCAGGATATTTTATGTACAAGTGTTTATTATTATGTAGCATTAGCCTTTAATTTCGCTAGTTTTTCCTCTTCCCGCTGTCTCTTCTTTTGTTCCTTTTCAGCTAATTTTTGTGCTTTGAGCTCCAACTTTAATTGCTTCTTCTGAGCCTTGGTTTCTTCTAGAGAACTCGTGAAAATGATTCCTTCTCTTTAATTTTGACAATTCCTTAACACCCACCCCCTCTCTCCTATGTTGTAAAACACCTCTCTTCTACTTGTTTTAACCTTCTTTTTTTTTCTTCGTCTCTATAACGTACACACTATATATATTTAATATACTTTATCCTTTTCCCCCTTACCCTACTATATTGAAACACATTTTTTTTTAAATATAAATACTTTTTTCATGATATTTTTACCAGGATATTTTATGTACAAGTGTTTATTATTATGTAGCATTAGCCTTTAATTTCGCTAGTTTTTCCTCTTCCCGCTGTCTCTTCTTTTGTTCCTTTTCAGCTAATTTTTGTGCTTTGAGCTCCAACTTTAATTGCTTCTTCTGAGCCTTGGTTTCTTCTAGAGCGCGCTTGCGTTTGCGCTTTGCTTCCTCGTTTGCAGAATTTGTATTTGATCCGTCCTTTAAGACGCGGCGCTTCTGTGTATTTTCTTGTGGCAGACGGGAGGATTTGGTATTGACAACAGGTGGGTAACGCGGTCGACTTTTCTTGGTATTGTATTCGTCTTCGATGATGGTTGTGTTTTCGTCCAGGCACTTTTTGTACCAAGGTTGCAGCAAGCCAATAAATGAGGAGGCTGAGACCGCAGGCACGAACGGTGGTGGGGGAGTGTATTTTTGTACTGGTTCTACGAGCGAATTTAAAAAAAAAATAAGAGTAAGTTACAACATACTTGTAAAAAGCACATGGTAGAGCACTCTTTACCTTTATTTGAAGGCACAGGCTCCCTGATTTCCTTTCCAAACCAGAGTCTAGACGGCACGCGTAAATTCTCACCTAATCCTAGTTCCTTAAAGCCGAAAAAGTCGTTACCAAATTCTTGATCGAATCGTCCACTAAAAAAGGGAAGGTGATTAAAATAAACTTTTGCATAAAAGTAGGACAAACTTACGTGATAAAGGCATTGCCCTCATCCTCAAATAGGCTAGACTCGTTTGTCTCTGTGACAGATTCCTAAAATGATACAAACCGTTGTCAATGGTGAACGTCCTTGAACGTGTGGGATTTTTCAACTTACCGTGGTCAAGCAGTAATAACTATTTTCTAATTTACTGTTCATATCGTCCAATTGATCCCCAAGGCGTATAATATCCTTCTCGATATAGTTCTCTAAATCATCAACACTTGACACACCATTCTCAGAAAGCGTATGTGATAATATATCCTCTGATTTCATGACTTTTCCGTGCTCATCTAAATAGCTGCGCAGAGTTTTCCCTATATTTGAAAAGTACTGTGATGCAATATCGGTGATGACATTCAATGCGTTAGACTCAGCTCCTTCAAAACCAGCATGAATAAGAATTTGAGTGAGGGATTGTTGCATCATTTGATAACCGGCTTCTTTAGTGACAGCGAGTTGAGGTAAAAGTGGTTTATGTCGCGGTGTTGGTGTGCCCAAGTCCATCATTTGCGGTGATAGCGGCGGCGATTCCACTTGATCCGACAGGACATTGAGCGCTGTGTTGCTTTTAATCAGATTACATTTATGATGGATGGATCGACCTTTGCGTAATCGTTCTATATTTTGATCCATGAAGCGTCCCAGTCCAGTTTTATTTAATTGAGTGGTAGGGAATTCACTCAAACTAAGCATGGTATAGTCGACTTCTTCCTCCTCGTCGTCCTTGTCGTCCAAGAACGGTAGATATTCTTCGGGAACACCGTCAATTTCAGGAATACCAGATCCCAAGTAATATTCTGGCAAAAACAAATCGGTTCGCAAGGCATCATCTTCATTTGTAGGTTTTGACTTGTCCCCCTTTGATGTTGAGAAAAAGAATCCACCATCAAACCCCTCTTCATCTTCTGAATTCATATCAAACTCATCGTAAATGCTTGTCAACTCATCTCGACGATCCAGCCATCGTAAGAAAGCGGTTCTGCTACAGCGCATTAATTTTTTCGTGGTCTCTGGTTGATGATGTAGATGTTCTAAGCGAGAAAATCTCTCCATATCGAGTGAGTTTCTACCAAGTGCATATCGATTACCAAACTCAAATTGATATTGTTTCTCGACATCTGTAGTCAGATTTGCTCTTGTTTGTTTTGTCACTTGTCTCCAAATCTTATTTTGTAATTCTCCTTTATCGGTATCGATCTCTTTGTCCAATTGGATGATCTCTTCTTCAGTTACGGTCTCCAGAGTTTGTTGTGCTGGATGCTTTTGCGGCACATGATGTGATGAAGTCGATGACGGGGTTTCGTCCATCATTGAATCATGGGTTATGGATCTGTCACATGTTGAACCTCTTCTTTCGCGATCTTCTTCATCACTCTCGTCCGCTTCATGCCTTTCTTTTACTACAATGTCAGGAACTCGGGCCATTAATCGATCTGTCTTTCTCCGCATCGCAATAGCATGCTTTCTATATTCATTTGACGGATCAGAGTTGTATATCAAACAATTTTCGTATATTAAATAAAGGTCATTTCCGAATTCACGCTTGTTCTTGTATTGGAAATTCTTTAGCTTTTTAGATACTGTACCGAGATCCATAGGCTCTTTGATGACTATGCCATTTGATACTTAGTAATTCTTCCCATCACTCTTGCTGAAAATAATTGTTTATGTTACCTTCGTAATAATCTGGTGCGTCTCGCTTATTGACTTTGCTTAAAAAAGGTGTGGAATGCTCCTATATTATCAAAAAACATAGAATGAGACTCCATTCCTTCGATATTCATCCATCCTTACAAAATCGCCCTTACCGTATAGTTCTTTAAATCTGTCAACACCTTCTCGCACGCTTCGTACAAATCTTCTTGTCCAACTTTATCCTCGTTTACCCATTTGGATCGATGCGGTTTCAGTTCGGAAAGTAGATTTCTCAATTCTCGATCTGATAATGAAGTTTTATCTCGGTTTTGAGCAATTCCTTTTAACAAATACTTTAAATTGAACTCGTTTGTTTCGTCTAATATCTTTAACTATGATTTTCGAAGATTAATTATTTTTGTGATATATCACTCGAGATCCACTACTTACTGTTGAACTCTGATCTACTTCCTGCTGAACTTCCTCTTCTTGCTGAGCATGGTATTCTTCTAACTTTCTTTTTTCAACCATGGCAGCCATATCAAATTCTAATGTATGGTATATATCCAATAAAGGTACATGATCGGTATTAATATTGCTGTGGGGCACAAGTTGTTGCTGCTTGTCATTCACTTGTGCTGTCTCGATCGTCGTCGTCGTCGTCATTGTTAACGTTGAGGTGGGTATAGGTGGGGAATCCGAAAGGTCCAACTGTTCTTTCAGCTTTGCGAGATTCACCTTGATATGTTGGCAACATGGCTTATTTGAGTGAAATACGTGTGGAATGAACTGTTCTGTTAACATGGCCCGAACTCGAAATGCTGTCAAATGAGTTTCACTGTTGTCAAGCGGTTCTATAAACTCTTTCCAGCTAGCAAACGATATCAGAGCTTGGTTCATACTTTCAATTTCGGTAAATGTCAAGAATGACTTGGGAATGTCAAGTTGGGTCAATTCTTTCGCAAGTACATAAGAGAGTTGTGGCCAAGGTGGCAGTCTATCAAGCAGCAAAGAAGTTGACATGGTGCTGTTACTTAGAGGTATCGACTCTCTTTATGTACTATTCCAGATAATTTTTGATAGTAAAAAAAAAGCTTCTTTGAGTCTATTTGTAACTTTTTATGGTAGAAAGAAGTCGCTGCCCCTTATATTAAACCTGGAGGAAACGAAAAAAAAAAATTAATCCAAACAGCGCGTATAGAACACCAGCTGGCAGTGAAAAATTTGTTCGCGCGATTTCCTCTTCCACCTACAGCCAACCAAAGTAAAGATCCCCTTTGCAAGTCATCCAGGTATTCTACTAGTAAAAGTATCGGTATTATCTCAGGGAAAAATCAGCCTATTTAGATGTAGTCTGATGATATAATATACAGAGTTTCTATCCAGAGCAATAGCTTGTCTTCGTATCCTTTCACGTAATAATCAAATGTCCAAAAGGGAAACAATGAAGACCGCTTGGAGCTAGTTGAGTGCTTATCCAAACACTGTCTTCCACGTTCAATAAGTGAGCAGACTCTACATGTAAATTTTACCTTGTTAACGACAATGATATAGGATTGTTGATCCAAAAAGGAACAAAAATAGAGTGCACAGACTTTCTTCGCGTAGAATTTGTGTCGGTAGGACAAGAATTATTCAAATCGCCACTGACACTCACTCGCCTTCATTAAAAAAAAATCTGCTAAAGATAAAGCAGGCTGTGCTGCCTATCGAAGGGTTTCTATTGTTTAACCATCCAGTACATGATTTTCAGCCACCTGGGTTTTCTTAGACGAAGTTGACGTACATTCTGAAACCGTTCTGAGGCTTCTTCCCCAAACTCCTTTTTTTCACCATTTGGCCAAGTTCACTAAATGTTTGACCCCAAATATATAGCTGTTAGGTGTGCATAGTCAACAAAAGTATTCAAATTGTAACAAATCTGATTGATGCATGTCCCTTTTCACTTATTACTGGTAACAATAGGGTATGTACGTAAGGTAAATGATTTAAACTTTGTGTTAAATTCCCATGAAGGTTTCAGTGTATTTGCAAACACAATATCCGTTACACCAGAAATAAGCAAAGGCAGAATTAAACGGGAAAATGGGTGGAGCAAGATGTATATCTTATATAGCACGAGTTTGAATTAATACCTAAGTTATGTAAGCATTGTTCGGAACGATTTGTTCAAATGAAGATAGCTTCTTATTTGCCAAATTCCGTCTTCATGATTGTTCCCAAAAAAACAGAGGATGCCAAGTAGTGCCTAAACTTATTATCTGATAAGATAAGATGTACTATTAAAAGAAACGCTTGATTGAAGATCAGGGAGAATGTAAGGGCAAACAACAGAGAATTCTGCACATAATACTTGATCGTATATGTGTTTGGATGTTGCTCCGTCCTCAAGCTGAAAAAACGCTTGCTTATTAGATAATATCAGTGATCTTTAGCTTACAACTATTCTAGCTGGTACATGCAACTTGCAGACTGTAATCTTTCTAGCTACCTACAACAGAGACAATAGTTCACTAAGCAATAAAGCAATAGTTGAAATGTTACATAGAAAGACGGATTTGTATTCACCGGCACTAGATAGAAATCGCCGTTTGCGTAGAGACGGTTTCAGCCGCGAGGAGCGTGAGTCAAATGGGACTCTGTGCATGCAACGTATCCAAGATAGGCCATGAAAGTACGTGTATACGCATAATAGTTCTCTTCAAGTTGATTTGATTATCATAGGTGTTTTTACTATTAAAAGATATACCAAACAAACTATGTCATATCACACAAATTTGATGTTTGTAACGCTTTTAAAGACTAAAAAACTCTTGGAATAACTGAATACGGTAAAATTACCATGAACTGAATACAGATTATAGTCGCATTATTTTCAACATCCAAGAATCTTTTTAGGATTGCTCAGCTACATACGTACTTATACTACTGCGCTCTTGTGTACATAGAGGTTATTTTATTATTATTTTTTTTGCTTTGTGCAATCATCAAACATTATTTATTTTTATATCCCGAGTGGGACCCACCTTTCTTCCCTCTTTTAATTTATACTTTTTTCTTGGATCTTTTCTTGGTTTCTTCTTTTTTCTATTTTTATCAGTGTGTCTTTTTCAGTCGATAAAGACTCTATTTTCTTGATTTTTTTTTTTCATTTTTTTTTCTAACTCTCCCAACAAAATATTTCAGTTCAACCATATAAGAGGAAGGGGTCATGGCAGATGAGCAAATTGCAAATGCTGTTGAATTAGCCATTCAATTAGAAACTAACGGTCAAATAAAGGCAAGTATTCATATTCTACTTTTGGTTTCGGTCTCAAAACTTACTCGTTATAAACAACAATAGGAAGCCTATTTTGCATTTACTTCTGCTAGTGAAAATGCGATTAAAGAACTTAATGAAATTAAATTTGTACATTCCTGTATGTGTGTGTGTGTGTTTGTGTGTGTCTTGAAAAGAAAAAAATTGAGAAAATTAACCTTATTTATCAATTACTGCTTTAATCATGGTAGCCATTGTATCCAGTCCGAAACACTATTCATCCCTTATATCATCTATAAATACATGTTTGACACATATTGAAAATATTATAGAGCATCATTCCCCGGCAGCTTTCACCACGATTAGTCGACAAACCACAGGTGATTCAAAGGCACCTCGACCTCCTTTACCGCCCAAACCATCTCGCATGCAGAAACCCACAGTGCCACCAAAACCATCCAATAAATTGAATACCAAACAAGATGAATTGCCGGGTAAAATAAATTATATAATGATGTTGTAGGACTATTAACTAAACTGGAAATCGTATCCGTTATTTAGACAATTCGCTGGATAGTAGTAGTAGTTTGAACAAGCATGATACAACAATTATTAGACCACGTGTTCAAGATACTACCAGTAATAACAGACCGATGAGTTTACCTCCTACACAACCACTGCAGCCATCTCCACTTAGTTCATCACATAGACCGTATACAGAATATCCTACCGAGCAAAATGATACAAATGTACGCATTGTAGCCGAAGGTGAAGTGGATCCCGATTATCTCGTCCCTGCTCAAACCAATGCAGGTGATAGTCTTGCGCCTTCTTCATCCACCATGAATACCGATCATATTCCCCTCATTCCTGCACCACCTCTCTTAACAACACATCGTATTTTACAAGGCAAATTAGATGATATTGAAGAAAAGTTGCGTGCCTGTCGTACTCGAAAACAAGCTTTACTAGAAGGTAAACGCGATGTGGATAATTTGACAGTTGAATCGCTGGACGGTATGATTGTGCAATACCAAAAGTTAATAGCGGATTTGAAAGTGGATCTCAACAGTGTACGTACAATCTACATGAGTGCAGCAACGATTCCCACAGTGCTTCAATTTGGAGCCCATGTTATTGCTTACCAAATCACCTTAATCGAAGCCGCCATATTTGATGCCATACCCCCACTTGCCTTATTAGAACATTCTTCCAAGCATCCCCATCCACGCATTGTGGCATCCACTGATTTCTTTAATTATATCACACGTTGTATTGAACACGCCATCTTATTACCTCAAGAAGCATCTTCGCGCGCGCAACTGGTGCATTATTGGATCAAAGTCGCCTCTCGCTGCTTTGATGTCAACAATTATCAAACTTTAAAAGCAATTATCTCCGCTCTCAATACGCCACCCGTGCAACGCCTCAAACGAACATGGGCATATATTCCTAAAAAGAGTGCTACCAAATTGGACGCCTTGAATGAATTGATGTCCGAAGCCAATAATTACGGGCAATACAGAGAACATATGGGCATGGTCAGCACCATGGTTGTGAACGGAAAATCTGTCCAATCTATTCGTGATGAACATTATTCAAGACCTACCGTACCTTTTCTTGGCACTTTTATACACGATATTACATACCTTTTAGCCGCTTTCAAGTCCAGTAGTAATGTTTCAAAAATGAATCCTCAAGATGAACCACGTATCCGCGAAGTGCTGAATACCATGCGTCGATTCCAAACTGGCCCTCGCTATACACGCTCATTGCCCAGTAGTCTTCTCAAGTCCTCGCAAAAACATCACTTTAGACCTGCTATTTCTAACGCACTTCATCGTGGTGCTTCTCGTATTCAAAGAATGAGCGGCGGAAACATATTTGGATTTGATGGTAGCAGTAGCAGTAGCTATAACGGCAGTAGCAATGGAAGCGGTAGCAACGGCAACGGTAGTCCTTCCAGCTTAAGTGGAGTCAGCACAGCCGATGATGACGAAGACAGTAATCTTGAAGAACAACAAAAGATGGCTACACAATAT
The DNA here is from genome assembly GCA_000587855.1 of Mucor irregularis B50. NCBI lineage: Eukaryota > Fungi > Mucoromycota > Mucoromycetes > Mucorales > Mucoraceae > Mucor > Mucor irregularis. The sequence goes on along the minus strand of AZYI01000017.1, from coordinate 31,575 downwards.
ATTTTGATGCGCTCTTGGGTGAGTCAAAATACAGTGGATGAATTGAGTCATCTACGTGAACCACCACAAATGAAATCCAATAGCCTGTATGGATCACGATCCAATAGCACTGGCCCATCTATCACCACGACAAACAGCATGAACAGAACTAGCTCAGTATTCAGCAATTCCAGCTCCAATTTGAGATTCAGTACAGGATCTGTGTCGATGAACACCCTCAGTACAGCAGGTGGAGAGAGCAGACCCACAAGCATGGAGGAGTACATTGACGTTGTAAACCATGAGGATGAAAAGAAGAATGGCTTCTTCTCTAATTTCCGTCGTAGCGACAGTGGTGGTACAGCCAGTCGACCCGTGACGATCCACGAAGGCCTTGAACGCACAGGTTCTGGTTTATCACAAGAAGAAACTGAAAACTTCCATGTGGTGGATAAAAGAACGACTTGGAATGGACACACCATGGCCGTGCCACCTCCTGTGCCAACAGCAGCAAAGGCACCTACTGTACCTCCGCGACCCGCTGTTCCCTCCAGACCGCCACCCTCCAATCCCGCAAGTAATGAGTTACAAGCTGCACTAAAACAACGTTTGGCCAAGGTGGCTGAAAGATAAATATAAGACTGAAAAGGTTTCTTTCAATTGTACATAATAATAAAGAGTTTAAAAAAAGAGAAACTGTTGTTTGTATTTATTGTTACGTTAAAATGATAATAGTAAATGTTTGTGTGTGGAAAAAAAATTATGATATCTAATTATGAATTAATAAAGTATGGTGGGATGATATATTTGTTGTTGTTGTTGTTGTTGTTTAGTAAACAAGACTTCCAAAATAAGGTTGTACGGCTGGGTGTGCACGGACGTATTCGTAAAGATAGGGTTTTGTGAAAGTCAAAGGATTATCGTAATGGAATCCCCAAGATAAGAATCCGTTCATGATATAGTAGAAGGTAAAGTAACCAAAGGCAACTACCCAGAGGTGGCGCAATGCACGACACAGAGCAGATTCCTTGAATTCCTTAGACAACTTGGGTGCAACAATGATCTTGACCAAGTTTTCGAAAAAGACACCAACACCGTGACCGACAAAGAAAATACATTGCTCGCCCTTGAAGAAGCGGTTGTAAATGGGCCAGCCCAAGTTTGCAGCAACGACATATTCATGCATCAAGGCAGAAGCGACAAAAACTGAGATAGAGGCGAGTAAGAAAGCGATAGGCTTGGGGTTCTTGACTTTTTTAGTCAAAAAACGCACAGTTAATATGCGCACGGGTCTGAATGGGAACGATAACCATGTGGATTTGAACAAAGAGTGCCAGCGGTATGACCAAAGATCATCCAATGATGATGAGAGAATGGGGTTGATCATTAAAGAGCGCCATTGTTCTAATTTGTAACAGTTGGTTATGAGAGAAAGTATATAAACTCCAATTGCACACTATTTTACCTGACGAGTAAGAACCTCCTTCAAAGGCAAGACAGTAAAATAAATGAAGACCGTAGCCAAGACTGTTGAATGCACTATTCAAGACAATATTGACGACGAAAAAGAAGAAGAAGAAAAGCACTGGTCTTTCTGAACTCATTTCTACGGACTCATTTGTTGTAAAGGAACAGATATAAGCAGCGCTTATGTCCACAATGATCATGTGCGCTAACAAGTACGCAATGATGTGATAAAATTTCTACCCGCAGAGAAACGTTTTAACTTTCAAAACCCACGTGGCTATAGTCTATTTTGTAAAATTTACCTTATCCTTTTTATATTCTTGGACTTGGCCTTTTTTGAGTTCTTTAGTGTCTTCTTTGGCAGGTTTAGGAAATGTACGTAAACAAGACCAAAAATCAATCCACAATGACTCTACTGTTGCGTAAACTGGCCTATTTTGCACAAGTGGTCCAGACCAAAACAACTCGAATAAGCGAAGAAAGAAATTGTAACATGCACAGGCGCCAACCAAGTCAATGACTGTAGTTTTTACGGTTAGTGATAAGAAAAATAAAACGCTTTCAGTCAATAGTACCTCTATTTCCCATGGTAAAACCAAAAGGGCCAAAGAAAACTGCAGTCAAAAGTGGAATGGACAAGATTTGCTTCACTTTACTCGATAACCTGTCATTGGGAATGATGACAAGCAATGCCAGTAAGGAAGCGGGAATAGTCATGATAGCTGGGTATAATAAGGCAGGTACAACCACTCTTTGTTCACCGCCTAGAAATATTGATAGTAATTCTTTCATGATGTTGTGTAAAGTAAAAGTAGAAAAGAAAGTTGGGTAAATTAGCCCTGAAAAAGTGAAAGAAAATCTTTTATATACTTTATCTGCACAATCAAAATTTTAACTCCAAAAAAAAAAAGATCCGTGCACACATAATTGTAATAAAATCTTAGGTCATATTTTTACACTTTTAGTAAGTTCATAGTGGAGAAAAGCAAGCGTACGTTTCACACATCGATTTCATCATTCGATGATTATTATAAATATGAAAAGCACATAGCGGTGAGCGATTTCAAGCGTTGCATTAAAAATTGAGCATAAACCCAATTGTCTTTTAAAAAGTAGGAGGATCAAAGTTTTTATTTGAATGTGATGAGGGTCATGTTTACATTAATTTTAATTGTTGGCCTACTTTTTAAGATTTTCTTGTTAGTTGCTAAATACGTTGAAAGGATCAATACGATGTAAGATCATATACGTTTAGGGTAAGCCTAAGGAAAATCAAGCAATTTGCAATTACTTGACAACCGGATTTTTTTTCTTTAGTTTTTTTAGTCATCGAGATCCAACTTGTTTTGGGGAAATTACACATTTCTTGGAGTAGTTCCACTTCCTATATTTTTACATGTGATTCAAAGACTTTTTGATGGTTACACACTAAATAAAATCAATTTATTGTTTTGTAAAACCATCAAAGAGCCAAAAGAGATCCACATCGTATATTTTCTCATTTTCAGCATCCGTCATTTTTTAGGGCAGACATACTTTCTTAGCCCGTTCTAAATAGTTTTGAAGCACAATGGATTTCCTAAAGCAAAACTTTGAAAACTTAAAGATCGACGAATACTTCAATTCTATCAATGCAGAATTTCGCAGTCTTTATCTACACAGAAGTTTTTTACTATCCAAACAGATTTTTTTCGGACAAGTGTCCAGCTTAATTGTTCAGTCAATAATAGATCACTTTCTGGGCTCTTTCGTGATAAAATAGCTTGTATTTCTATAACATCAACCGAGAATCTGTTTTATTTCCTTCTTTAATATTTCTTCTATCATATTGAGTTTGTTTCCTACATTAAGTGCATTATGGATAAATTTGGTGGCGTATATACGATTCAAGACTTCATCTCCACGGCCGTATAGAGGTTCTTTTTTTTTCTGCGTTCCTTGCCTTTTCAAAAAGTTACTAATTGAAGACTTTGTGTAATAGGCATCACCTGTATGGATAAGAACTCCCGACAAACATATGGCAACTTTGGTCTATCGTCTTATCTCGTGTTGACACTTGTGACGATCCAGAGACCGATGTAAATGATTATAGGTAATAAAACTTCCATAAAACAAGGCTAATGTATACAATTAACATTTTATTATAGTCTCCAACATCTGGGTATAGTTCAACTAGGCGATGGAATTGAAACAATACCACAAGGAAATTGTTGTCAAAAAATTTGGCGACATCTTGGAACAATTTAGTTAGGAAGGAGCAAGCAAATATATTCGAAGAGCTTCACCGACTATATAATAGCTTTTTTACAGCCATGGTAATCCTGAATACATACGTATATATTGTATAATAACAGCTGATTTTCATAATAGGACTCTTATGTAGATAGTTATGAAAAGCTACTGATGGGAATTATCCTCAAAGTGAAGAAATCAGGAAATAAGCGTCTAAGCTTTTGTTACAAAGTGTTCTGTATTTTGTAAGTAACGATAACGTTTCAAGCTTTTATTGTAAACATGATACTGAATAGTTATAAAGTGTTGAAGTAATTAATAAACGAGATATAAACAATTCTGAAATATTCACAATTACGGTTTAAATTGCAAGTTGATGGATACTGTTCTTGAGGCTTCTGGTGATATGTATCAGCTTCTCCCTGACGAACTTCGTCTGAATGCTATCAAAAACGAATAGATCCGTCCTGATCTTGGTACAACAATGACCTTGTTTGAAGCTCTTAAAACTCACATATGCGTAATTCCTTTTTTTTTTCCACCGTGAGTAATTCTCGTGATTAATCCACACTGAGGGAATCGTGACTCTGTATTAATGAATTCTAGGTGGTATAATGTAACCATTTCGCAAAGTGTTCTGTATTTTGTAAGTAACGATAACGTTTCAAGCTTTTATTGTAAACATGATACTGAATAGTTATAAAGTGTTGAAGTAATTAATAAACGAGATATAAACAATTCTGAAATATTCACAATTACGGTTTAAATTGCAAGTTGATGGATACTGTTCACGTACACACTGGTGATATGTATCAGCTTCTCCCTGACGAACTTCGTCTGAATGCTATCAAAAACGAATAGATCCGTCCTGATCTTGGTACAACAATGACCTTGTTTGAAGCTCTTAAAACTCACATATGCGTAATTCCTTTTTTTTTTCCACCGTGAGTAATTCTCGTGATTAATCCACACTGAGGGAATCGTGACTCTGTATTAATGAATTCTAGGTGGTATAATGTAACCATTTCGAGTTCACTTTGTCGTCTTACACATGTTTGTACAAAAGCTGGTTCTAAGAATATACTAGTGGGCTGACATGACAGCTAGGGAATCCTTTGTTTTGTATTTGCGTGTAATACACACGCTTCTATCTTGTTTGCAATGTCAATACAGTTTAAGTTCGTAATTTAATGTCTGAAGGCTCAATAAATATAAAATAAGAGCTCAGGTAGTGCAAACGCTACACAAAATTAGATTCTTTTTATTACTTTGATTTTTACTCACCCCGGGGAAACACCTTTCTCTTTCTTTCTTCTTTCCCGTCCCCCTCCATTAGACAGCTAAAAGCAGTAAGCTATGAATGATACATCAATCTTGCCACCACCTCGTCGTCCAAATAAGAGTAGACTGAGGACATTGCCTTCTGTAGACCAAATATCAACCACAAATTCCGTAAGCTCCTCAATCCACTCTGCCTCTCCATCACAGTCACCTTTAAGCGATGATAGCCCGTACCATTTGATTAATTCACCCTCGATTGATTCAATTCTCTACAAAAGCAAGTATAAAAGTAGATTCACCGAGCACTTTGATCCTCGCAAAAAAGACTCTGTCAGTAGTAATAGTGACACATCATCCATCCATGAGGCCACTCCTATCAAGAAACCACAAAGACCCGACTTCCTTAAAACATCACATAGTATGACCACATTCAGTTCTACGGCATCGACGCCTGCCAATTATAAATACAAAAGCTATAATAACCGCTCCTCTGCTAACAATAGTGGTGACGAGTTGAACCTCCCACCCGACCATATGATGACAACCACCACCACAACAACAACCAAGCGGGTACAATTAACTTCTTCAGTTTCCACTCCACTGCAAATTCCCACAGAGATGAAACCGCGTCGATTTGGAAGCAGCGGGTCCGTGTTAACAACCTCGAACAGTACAACTTCCACCTCCAATACTTCCAATAAAATAGCCTCTATGATCCCAGCTTTGAACTTGAATCGTGCGGACGTCATTATCACTCGTTTGGAGAGTTGGTCGGCTTTTTTGAAATCCATTTCCAGTTGGGTGGAGGAAGTGGGTAAAATCAATATCACCAGTAGTCGCAATTATTACCAACGTGCGTACCCACATTTAGAGGAATCCTCTGCAGTTTCCACAACTACGACAAAAACGACCGCACAAGATGCTTCCACAACAACTTTAGTGCAGCAGAACGTCAATAGTGCCATACTCACCGTGCAAGCTGGGTTCCAAGTACTGACAATGCAAGTGGCAGCTGAACAGCAGGAGTTTTCAAAAGCCCTTCATCGTGAATATTTGCCAGGTTTACTTAAACTTCGAAAGGAGTGTAAAGAGAAGATTCATAAATTGAAACATGATCCTTCTTTGGCTATGGACGAGTTATTACGACGCGCAGAGGTGACAAGAAGTAAAATGACACACTTGAATAGATGTTGTAAGCAAGCGGATAAGTCACAGGGACAAGTGGAAATGGATCCATGGGTGGCAAATTTGCGTAAGTAAAGGGGTCGATAAAAAAAATAGGAAAGGCTAAAGTCTGATAACTTTTTTCTGTGCGTGTGCAGTGGTATTAAGACAATTGAAGAGAGAAGTGGATGAGGAGAACCGTTTGCGGTTACTAATGTTGCCTATCCAGAAGGATGCTCAAGATTTCGAAACGCGCTTAATCGAGTTTGTCAAACCCACCATAAAATATTGCTACGAGAGACTTGCACCTGGCGCGCTAGATGGTACAGACGATAAAGATACAGCTCCATTTCAACTCCTGCTAGACCAGATCATGCCAAAGTACGAATGGTCCCAGTTTGTTGAATTACGTAGTAAGGATTTGGTAAACGAAAAGAACCCGACAAAAGATTACCTCAAAATCAACTATCCCAATAAATTTCATCCACTGGTAATGACACTTTTGAAAGGTAAATTAGAGCGCAAATTTGGGGTTAGAAAGCAATTCACAGAGAGGAATTACGTTTTAAGTCAAGGTATGTTAAAGAAGGAAGAAAGGTACGACAATAGCGTTCTGAAAAATATTTGCAGGAGGATATTTGCACCAATTCAGCCTAGATGACAAGGTTTCACCAGAAAAGACAATTTATATTCCTTCATGTACGATTGTTCCATCGATTGATATTCAGCATTTATCCAGCATGACTCAGAAGGATTTACTTGAAAGCACCACTTTAGATACCAGTAATACGTTCGAGATCTGCAGACCGGCGTCAAATGTGCTCCAACGAGACAAAGTGTCTGTATTTCGAACTTCTAATCGAGAAGAACTTATAACTTGGTGTCGACTTTTGATTCATATCGCCAGTGGAGTTAGTTTGTCTTCTATTGGAATAACGGAGCATGATGATTTATTCCTTCGTAATGGTACAAACTCTTTTGATGAGCTAGAAAATCATCCTGGTTCCCAATTCTCTCAATTCTCTGATACCAGTAACAGACAACAACAAGAAAAAAGTGAAAAGTCGATATCAGAGAATACACCTGTATCTTCGCCTGCACGTAGTATAAGATCTGTAAGGACTGAAGAATCGTTTAATGAACCAGCCGCTATGAGCAAGAGAAGATCGACTCGCCCTCCTAAAGTGAGCACAAATCACACTACCGAAGAGAGCATGAAGACACCAACAGCAACCACAATTCCTGAAGAGTACTTGACTATAGTAGAAGACGATACTTACAACACTGCAGATTCCGAGTCATTCGTAACTGCAAGGTTCACAGATAATGAAGCAGAAGGATCAAACAATGTCGAAAGCGATGACGGCGATGATCATGTTGAAGTCGTCGATGGATACCTCAATAATCTTGTTGGACACCAAGAGGAAAGCAGTAAAGGAAGGGATGATGATGCTGTGAGTATTGCATCTACATCTACTGCCAAAGGGCCTACAAGCAGCATAAAAAAGAACAGATCATCCGACCCTATTAACACAGATACTACAAACTCACCAACCAACAAGCGATCACCCTCTTTGGCAAGCACTAATTTTGACGATGCGCAATCCTCGCTCTACTTTTCTTCGGCCTCCGCACCTCCCTCTCCATCTCTTTCTAATCGATCCTCTATAGTCTCAATCCCAGACTTCAATCTTGTACCTGAAGTCACTTCCTTGACTATCACAAACGACACAGTCGATACAAACAAAGTTTTGACAGCAGCAGAAACCTACAAAGCCAATTTAGCTTTTAGACTCGATGATGAATAAACAGGAATTGTATTCATTGGGTATCTATTTTTATATTTCTATCATTACCAGCAGCTAGTGTCCAACAATGACACGCCTTGATTATTCATTAATACCATTTATTTTCATACCATAAACACCTAATAAATTTCATTAATACATTTTATAATACGGATGTAGAACTTGATTTAATTTAGTCTAATAATTTCATAGATAGAACGCATTTGTATATTATGATTTGAGGTCAATAAAGAATAACTAAACGTAAAATAGACGTGCCAGACTAAGCCTTGGGTTTAGATAGATATTTGTGGATATGAAATATACAACGATCGATTGATTGTAAACGATGCTATGTGGCTGAGGAAGCACAATGATCTTGCTTACATATGCACAACTGTAAGACAGATTACAATCATAAAGTATACATAAAATTTGAGTTTCTATCAGTGAAATCGGCATACTCGTTTTTGGAAGTCTTGTCCTTCATTCTATTATTTTTCTTCTCGTCATTGATTCATCTTTGTGAAAGAAAGTTGAACTTTGAAGTACATCTTAAATCGTTTCAGGTGTATTTTGGATGTAGAACTTGATTTAATTTAGTCTAATAATTTCATAGATAGAACGCATTTGTATATTATGATTTGAGGTCAATAAAGAATAACTAAACGTAAAATAGACGTGCCAGACTAAGCCTTGGGTTTAGATAGATATTTGTGGATATGAAATATACAACGATCGATTGATTGTAAACGATGCTATGTGGCTGAGGAAGCACAATGATCTTGCTTACATATGCACAACTGTAAGACAGATACAATCATAAAGTATACATAAAATTTGAGTTTCTATCAGTGAAATCGGCATACTCGTTTTTGGAAGTCTTGTCCTTCATTCTATTATTTTTCTCTCGCAATTGATTCATCTTTGCCATCCAATTTCGCGCTGTGCAAAGAGCTAACATGCTTACGCAGTTGGCTGCAATACAAGTCAACATAGCTCCAATATATAATGGCGCCTGTCTAGCAATGATCAGTTGGGGACCAATGAAATTTCCAAAAGTCATAAAAAATGTAAAAGAGCTGCTGTAAAATATCTTCTTTGTATAACCTGATACGTTTAGTGATAAACTAATGATGAGTACCAAGGCAGTTGGAATATAGGAAAAGCATAAATATATGCCAACTAATTTAGCAGGCCTAAATTGTATCACTAGCAGAAGAGTGAGGCCAAGAATAGATATAAACGAGAATAGTGCTCCAGTATACAACCAACAATCTTTGCGCTTTCGCTGAACTGCAAGTACTATGCAAATAAGAACTATTGCCACTAACCCTGTAGGAGCGGTCAATAATATTGCGTTGAGATCCTAATCATGTAAGTAAACATTTCACGTTTGAGACATATTAGTATGGAAATAAGTTAATCAGTACATACGGAAAATCCGAATCCTTTTGTTATCGTTGCGCTATAAACTGACAGAACACCATGCTGGAGATTTACTAATAGCGTTGTTGACATATAACAGTAGTACCGAATTTCAGTAAGAGCTTCGCGTATGTGCTGAAAGTTGATTTTTCTGGAGACGACGACTGCATTATCAATGATTCGCAGTCGAACAATTTCACGTTCCTCGTCAGAGCGCGCGACATCGAATGCATCAACGATCATACAAAAGTAGCATACAACACCGAAAATCACCGTAATGGAGCCAAGTATAATCATGATCCTATACGTAAAATCAACCAAGGATAAAAATTAAAAACTTTTTGTTAGTTTTGAACATCATTGTACATACCATTGCCAAGCATTTATTCCTGCAACTTTATGCAAATGGCCAATACCATAGGACAGTAACCCCCCAATACAGAAGGAAAATCCTATTGAAATATACATGACGCAAAATCTCATTATCTGCTCTCTCTTCCTGTAAACTCGATTTATAGTGATGATAACACATGGTAGGACGGATGCTTCGAGAACCCCAAGTAGAAATCGAAATACGAACAGCTGCACAAAGTTTTTGGAAAGACTGGTGAGACCCAAAATTACACCCCACAATACAATTGAAGTTCCCAGATACTTGTTGAGTGGTAACTTCTGCATCAAGTATGCATTCGGAACCTGCATTTGAAATTTTAGGTGTTACTTACTACGTGCCCAAAACCAATCAGGGCCAATACTTTACCTGACATAACAGGTACCCAATATGAAAGATCGATCCTACCCAAGCGTATTCCCTTTCGCTTATATGAGTTTCTTCTTTTATACCTAATACAGATGAATAATTGAGCGCAGTTTTATCATAGTACTAAGATCAGTAGAGTTATGTAAAAATCTGGAATTTGGATACTATGTTTCAGGTGATAACTTTGTAACTTACTTGGATGTTCATTAACACCCAGACGAAAGGCATCACATAGATGTAGTCTAATTTTTTAACAAACTTTTTTTCTATTGGCATCGTATCATCATTCAACGGTTCTGTAACATCGATCGAGGTGATCGACCTTTGGTCGATATATTCCGTGTGGGAAACTAATCCTTCTGTCTGGATATTTTTCATATTTTTTAAATTGAAAGAAAGTTGAACTTTGAAGTACATCTTAAATCGTTTCAGGTGTATTTTATAAGAGTAATAACTTGATTCATATGCATCATGACTTCCCTTATTTCTTATATTATTCTATAAATGATCATCTTGCATTTTCATGCGCCGGCTCAGAAAATATTGATTATTAGAGGCAACTTTTATATGGATTAATTTTTAACATATCTAATCGCTTAATCAGTGTTTTTCGGAAGTCGAGACTTGAGGGACTTGACTCTTAAAAGATGTGCTACTAGTGCTTGGACTTTTTGGTAGGTGCTCTTTGTGCCTAATTGCGATGAGACTTTTTACTATCAACTTCCTCCAATTACTTGAGTAGTGTGCTCCACAGGGTTTATCCAAAAAATATTGGCTTAGGGAACGGGTTCAATATGGAAACGTTTATGGATACGTACAAGAGATACTGAAGAAAAGAAGATACAGAGAGAGAGAAGCATTGTGAATGATATTTGTTAAAATATTAACCTGGGCAATCTTGATTAAAGCAAATTATTACTATACCTCGCACAACCTAAAAACAACAATTGGCACATCAGATATGTATACTTTTTCAGAAACTGGACGAATATACCATCATATCAATGAGAACCACTCAAGAGCAATTTGTTATCAGTGGCGCTCAGTTCACATTGTATGCTTTCCCTTCGTAATTGATTAGATCTCTCCCAGGAATGCTTTATTTTTTGGATGATGCTTTGAGTTCATCAACCCTGGTAGGGTAGGTCCGATGATACATACCTTCACAATAATAGGTCATATGGGCAGGGAATACACCTGTGTGTTTATACCACTCGTACCTTGCATTGCTGATGGCCACCAACAATTTTTGGCTTATTGTGCTTCAACTTATGCAAATAGTCATACATAGCCAAGACGTAACATGGTCATCTTTATTTTCTATGGTTGTGATGTATGTTTAATCTAAAAGAAAAGCAGAATGATGTAAAATGAAAAATGAGAAATATAAGAGGTTAAATATATAGACAATAGAGAATAATAATTAAATGTAAATAATACGAAATTCTGTGTAATGAAAAGGTGAATATTAGTGTTTTGTAATAAAGGGAAGCACAATTCGCATCTGTTAGGTCTTAAAGGCGGTAGAGGAAGGTAGTATCCTGTACATCACTAAGGTCATCTTCAACATTAGTCATGATTACAGCTGTTGAGGCCATTCTTTGCTTGTTGACAGAAGACATTTTGTATCGAGCAATTAACAGAAGGCACACAACAACACTGTTGGCAACAATGTAGCCGATCATCGCACTAATGTAATTTGGAGCTTGGGATTCAACAATCATCAAAGGACCGCAGAAGTTACCAATGGTATAAAATATCATAACCATGCCGTTATAAAAAATTTTCTTGGTATAGCCGGAGACGTTGTTGGAAATAGACGTAACCATTAATACGTAAACAGATGCGAAAGACCAAGTCAAGTAAAACCCTACAAGTTTCACATGTGGAAGAGGGATAACTTCGAGAAGAATAAGACCAATGATATCAACAACCATGAGGCCAACTGCTACAAGAATTGTTTGTTTAGTTTTGCGAACCAGAACAATGGCAGTTATAATAAAAAAGATATCGGCTGCACCAGCTCCGATACTTAATAAAACAGCTTGAAGACCCTGTCAAAAGTAAAAAGCAAAAGTTAATGTAATGCACGGAATATAAATGTTGAAGTCACTTACTGTAAAACCAAACCCCATTGCAAACTGGGTGTTGTAAGTAGTCATTGCTCCGTTTTGCAGATTTATGAACAAACAGGAGATACAGAAGCACCAAAATCGAACTTCTTTAAGAGCTTCAAAGATTTGATCTTTCTTAATCATGGTTGTGCGAACCACTGCGTTGTCACGAGTCCTCTCTTCTACCAAGATTTCTTGTTCGGCATTCAAGTTTAACGCAGTGGATTTGGGGTTATCAATCAAGAAGAAGAAGCAGAGAACACCGATAAATGCAGTGACAGATCCAAGAATAATCATAATCCTAAAAATATAATGTCAATTACCAAACGTTTACGTATTTAAAACTTAATTGCAATTGCATACTCACCATTTCCACTTAGGAAGACCTCGTGCATTACCCATTTGGTCAATACCATAAGTGATCAAACCACCTATAACGAGAGCAAAACCATTCGAGACCCAAAATGCACCCAACCGAGCAGCTTGCTCGTGTCTACGATAAAAGGTACTGACGAGGAGAGTCAAAGAAGGGTAAACACCCGCTTCAAAAAATCCAAGCAAAAATCTCATTGCTGCAATTTGAGAAAAGTTAGTACCAGCTGCTGTGCAAGTTAAAACAGTGCCCCATAAGAAAATAATGATACTAATGTATCTTCCAACAGGAATTTTTTGCAGAAAATAATTATTGGGTAACTTGAGGAAAGTTTAGAAATTCGAGCGTAAGTACGAAGGAAATCATGACTTTTCATGTTATTTTCAGCATTACCTGATACAACAAGTAACCTAAATAAAATATCGAGCCGATCAAACTATATTGACTACCAGTGATTTGGAGATCTTGCTTAAAGTCCAAAGCAGCAGCATAATTGATACATGATTTATCCAAAAACTAAATTATTGCAGATGAATATATTGTGGTAGGGCGATATTTTGATTTGTAATAAAATGTATGTACCTGCAAGAAACTGATGGTACAAACGATAGGCATTAAAAAAAAATCAATTTTGCGAACTAGCGATTTTTCCTCCATGGACATGGGAACATCATCTTCGCGGTAGGTATCATACTGATCGATTGTGTCTGTTTCGTATCGGTTTCGACCGTATAATGAGTTGCTTGAATTTTTCTCCATGGCTTCCATACTTATTAGTGACGCAGGATACGTCGTAGATTGAATAGATTTGGAATCAAAAATTGTGGGTATTATGTCAAGAAAGCTAGAAGTGAATTCGACACTTCAAAAAAATCTTGAATGTATTAAAGAGAAAAAAGAAGAAATAATTCAGAAAATATGGGTGGACATTAATTCTCTTTGGTACGAATTATTGGTGTAACTCATATTTTGGTAGGAGAAAGTTTGTTTGCTTTCAAAAAGAGTTTGAATCTTGTGCTCTGGTAATGATCGGTCTATAAACGGTTTACTTTTTGGGTATTCATGTTCGTATACTAAACTATCAACACAACTTTTTTCCATGCATTTACTAAGCTTTCTGAGGTTACCTTTTACATGGTTCGAGCCTCGATCAGATATTTGATGCATGTCGAAACTTTGCTGAGTAGTAATTTTTAACAAACTTTATAAGTGTTCAACTCCGCGTCCAAAAAAAAAAACCTGCTAAATACATTTGTTGCTGATGATACAAAAATAAGTTCAGTCCGCAATTTATGATGCAAGTAGTACTGATCTAATATTATTTTGGATAAAGAATCAATATTACATATGCACAACGCTTTATTGAACAAATATGAATATTACAGGGATTAGTTCTAATTCAAGAACAATAAACTTTGTTATTTAAAAGTTGCCATATTCTCTACAATAAAAAGAAGAAAAGTAGCACAAGTTGGCCATCCGCTGCATTTCGATCTCAGCATGCATATTTTGCAGGTACTCCTTTTCGTAATAGTTTATCCAGCGCAAAAAGTAATCTTGTTCCTGACAAAGTATGCAAGATGAGGAATAGATCCGATAAAAGCTACTTTGCAATTAAAACGCCATTCTTCCTCTTATATAAAGTATTCCGTTGTTTCCCCAATACTCTAATACGACAGAAAAGCGACATACGGAGATAAAATTCTAGATTATCCTGCCTGCAGAGCGTTGTTGAATTTATCATAAGCGGCTATAAACGCAAGCCATATTTGACTACGATATTGAATATTATCATTCACTATATGTCTTGAAGCTTTTTATTACAAATCTTTTATTCAAACGATGCACGAGGGAAAAAATTAATTCGTTGCACACCATGCGTTTAGTTGGAGGACACATACTGCGTAGTACCTGTACGTAAAAACAAGATTATAAATTCTATGGGAATAAACCATCTTGCATTGTATATATTAAGATTTAATTGAAAGACAATACGTACCCTCACTTCAAAATGTATAAAACGCTATCTTATAGCGTACCGTAAAGAATACAGAAAGATTATTCAAGCAATGCTATCACATATAATCCGATATTGCATCAAGTTTACAATAAAGTAAGCATCAAACACAATGGCGTTATCAAAGTAATCTGTCTATACGCAAAATTAAATATCCAAATTACTGGGGTTATAAATATTGAGCAGATTTTGATTTACCATATTAAAATGAAATTATGGCCGGTCCCCGGCAATGAAATGTGTATTAAAGTATTACAACAATAGTACATATCCTTATTTGGATGTCAAAATCATCAGCGATTGATTTTCGGTGTATTCTTCAAAAGTAAAATTGTACGCCGACTGTGCTGTAATTATGAGAAACTCAAGCTCAGATATGCATATGTTACTTTAATGCAATGGATGATGTTCATGACGGCTTGGTTGTCAAAATCGAGAACGAGGACAAAGAAATAAACCCCATGACAAGCGATGGGGCACAACATAACACAAGAATTTTTGTCCACCCTCAAATTACTCTAAGTAAAAATGAAAACTGTTCCTTTTGTTCTTGGTACAACGGTATGCTGTTTTATGTACTACTACTAAACGTACGTCGTAGAGTGTATGCATTTATATAATGTAAAATAACCACGCCACCTATTCAATATCTGTATATAAGAATAACTTACAATGTTCCCGTAATACAAATTTCTGCTGAAATCTGTGATCATTTCTTTTTGGTACATTCTTGTTCGTTGAGATGATACATAAATCGTAATATGTAGCCAGTGTAGGATGGAGATGTATGTAAAAAGCATGTTACTTTATTAATCAAAAGCGTAATAAATGATGGTATATATTGTTATTAATTAATCGATGAGAGTGAATATTGAAAAAAGAAGTTAGAGTCTATAAATAAAGTGGGGATTTTCTACGTCTGTTAAATCATCGTTAATGTCAACTTTTTCACCTGAAGGGTTCTCAGAACGCTCCTTGTTACTTTTGGCCATATAGTAACGTGCGATTTGAAGAAGAATAATACAAAGTACATCGGCTGCCATGTAACCAATCATACCGCCTAGATACAAAGGCTTTTGCCAAGGCACCATCATTTGTGGACCAGCAAAGTTACCAATTGTGTAGAATACCATGACAGAGCAACTATAAAAAATCTTTTTCGTATAACCAGAAACGTTGTTGGCTAAAGCAGTGAGGAATAATGTGTAGCCTGCGGCAAATGACCAGCACATGTACAAGCCCAACAGCTTGACTTGAGGGATAGGAATAACAACAAGTAGTAGTAAACCAACGATGGCGATACCAAGAAGAATACATGCAAGATGAAGTGATTGACCATAACGAGCGTTATACCAAACGGCAAAAGCGATATACAAACAATCCACAACTCCAGAGGGAACGCTCAGTAAGATAGCATTTAAATCCTGAAAAAAGGAGAAAGTAGTTTTAGTCAATAAAGAGTCTCGCTTCATCGTTGTCCTATTCAACTTACAGAAAATCCAAAACCTTTTGTGATAATCGAACTGAAAGTGTTGAGTGCACCATTTTGGAGATTGAAAAGAAGAGAAGCGAAAATAAAGCAATAATAACGAGGCTCCTTAAGAGCCTCGAGCATATGGTGGTATTTGATTTTTTTGGTAATGACGGTGTTGTTATCAATGGTGCGAAGTTCAACGACCTTCTTTTCTGCAGGAGTTAAACGAAGATACTTGGAATTTGGATTGTCCACTAAAAAGAAGAAGCAAATGACACCAAACAACACTGTGATTGCACCCAGAATAATCATGATCCTAAATACACAAAACATGGTTAATCAAAGTATTGAGAGCACTAACAATAAGGATGTTACCATTGCCAAGCGCTTAGTCCTCCAACACCCATCATGTGACCAATACCATAGCCTACGAAGCCTCCAACTGCCATAGCAATACCGTTGCAAATGTAAACGCAACCAATGCGACCAGCCTGCTCATTACGACGATACATAGAGCTTACCAACATGATACAGCAAGGATAGATACCAGCTTCAAAGAAGCCGAGGAAAAATCGGAGAACAGCTAATTGGGTGAAGTTTTTTCCCAGGCAAGTGAGGGCAAGAATAGCTCCCCAAATTACAATTAGTGATCCAACGTACTTGCCAATAGGTAGTTTTTGGATTAAAAATGTGTTTGGTACCTAATTGAATTACGTCTTTTTAGCCTCTATATAATTAACAAGATATATTTGATAAAGTGCTTACTTGGAAAAACAAATAGCCCAAATAAAATATAGACCCCAACCAGCCAAATTCGTTGTTCTTGAGGCCGGTATCCTCGACGATACCAAGTACAGCTGAGTAACCTAAAGCAGACTTGTCGAAAAACTAGAGAGAAAAATTAGCCTCAAAGAGAACAAAAACAAGATTAAGATTGTGATTGTATTCACACCTGTAAAAAATTAAGGATTGCTACGCAAGGCATGACGTGAATGAAGTCGAGTTTTCGTAAGAGTGATTTTTCTGCAGCTTGTAACTCAGGGGAGTATTCTTCATCAGTCTCCACATCATGATCAATGCTGTGTACAAAATCAGTGTGCTTTTCGTCTTGATATATAGTCGATGTGTTTTCTGGTGGCTCGTTATCAATAGTCATGTTTTTGTTATTTAAAAGAAAGGTAAAGAAATAGTGTAAAAGAATATTGTGTATTTATACAAAAATACGCCCTTTCAGCCAATAGCTAAGCTTCAATGAAGGCGATCTGAGCCATAATTGTCAAATTTGTATCACCAAAATGAAAATACTAAGAACCTTAAATACAGGCAAGGTGAGATTAGATCAGTTTAAGATCCGTGGCACAAATTACCAAACTTCATTAGTCTGACAGTATTGTTGATCGCATACATTGTCTTTTACTGTCAAAGACGGCGAATATTTTTCTCACTTTATTTTCCATAAAATGATGATTATTTATTTATTATTATCTTCAAACTTTGGATCTTCATCAATTGATCAAATGATGTTTTAAGTTTACTCCAATCGGAGCACGTTAAAATATAATTTTATAAGTCAGTGTAGACTTCAATAGATGGATCACTTTAAGGATCTTGATAGGGTAATGGCGTCCCACGCTACTGGCAGTATTTCGCAATAACCCTAATAATAACCCGATCACCTAGTTCACGTGGAATGTACAAACATATTTTATCTCGTTTTGTGAAATATTAAACATTGGTATCATTTTACTTGAGTTAATACACATTACTAATATCTGTGAAAAATATGAATGTCCACTTTCAAAAGGAACGCATTAAACTTTCGTGATAAATGGAAAAGAGTTTACCGAACAACCATTGCAGCCCAATAATCTGTATTTATTCACATTGACTAATGTTGTGTAACTTTTACACATGAGCGACAGAATTCTCTGAGATCAATTTAAAAGACCTCCTCATGCAAGAAAAAATATTATTAGTTAGACTTGGCACTAAATATGGCTCTTCTTACCAATATATAACGAATAAGCTGAAGGGGTAATAAAAAACATAAACCGCCACGAGTGAAACTTGTATTGCTATATTCGTCAAGAATTGATCCATGCTTGTGGTGACAGAAAATGCAGGTCAAAAAACGTGGGATTTTTACGATTGTACAAATTTGGTAGAAAATGCAAAATGTTGGTCTCCAACACTGATTACCTGTTTCATTAGCAAAGCGCAACCAATCTTAAGCGCTCCTTAAAGTTAACTCGCTGTATTATTTCAAGCATAGAACCTTATTTGGGATGTGTGATCAAACTCTGAGCATAGGCCTTGATTTACTTTCTTGTACAAAATATATTGGTCGCGTTTTTTTTTGGACTGTAGAAAGTATTTCCTTGGTACGTATATAGTTATGTTAGTTCTTCACAGATCCAAAGCGCGCGGTGTACCAATTTGTGTAACATATACTCTCCCCATCAAAATTTTAAATGGCATCATTTGCAGAGCTACTGATACGGTGAATGCATCTGCGCTTTCTATATAACAAACTGCGCGCTTTTCTACGTATCCGTAATTTCCAACAGTAGTAAAATAATGGATGGTATCCAGAAATTCTATTCGCGCTACTTATGTAGAATCACAAATAAAAGCTCTTACGTACATAAAATAATGACTATTACAATCCGAAAATAGATCGATTTCAACGATCACTACTTGAGTTTGGCTAGGATTAATCAGAGATCTAAGTCAACTAAGATCAAGGGGCATAATAGCGATTGAAATGTTTATACTGTCTTTTATTTATTATATATGAAGCAATCCGGTATTCGATATACCGTGATAATTGCTTTTCAAGAATTGACACAAATGGGTTACATATGAAATATTAAGTTCAATGCGGCGAAGATCAACAAAATCGAAAGCTTGTTTTGCAATTGAGGACTACCGCTATCTGTGGGGGTATTATCAATTAAAATATGTTCAGTAGGTGATAGTTTAGTAGTGCGATTATTTGAAACAGGTACGGATGGTTTTGACTGAGATAGTGGGTGCATCTTTTTGGATGCTATAGAAACGGGAACAGCGACATTGTTCAGAAATGAGACCACTTCCAGAGCATCACCGATTGTGTAAAAATCCACTTCAATAAAATTGGGCTTTTTGAGAAATTTACTTGTGCATTTGTCGGCGTGTTCGAGAATTGATGATCGACTATTTGTCTGTTCAGCTTGTTCTTTGTATGGGATTTCAATTTTGAGAGCGCCAAGTTGAATAACACCATATAAAAAGTGATTCATAACATACATTAGGTTCTTTGGATCCAGGTCTTGGCCAATTCTATCCACATCACAATTAAATGTGTTAATGTCGGTATTATCGTAAGGTGTCTCAAAGACTCTGGTAAATTGGTTCATCAGCCTGGATACAACAGTTTAGACTTTAGTGACAGTTCTTGGTAACAATAACACAACAATGCACATATTTCATACCATGGAACCTGCTCCGGATCTGCCTCTGCGTCTATAAAGTTTACCACTCGCTTTCCGCTATCAATCATCTCTTGCAGAGTTGGCCAGGGTTTTGTATCATCATGGGTATATATCATGGGCATTATGTTACTCTCCTCGTATGCAGTGGCAAAATCAGTCGCTTTAAAGTTGTAAAGGTTATTCCACATAATAGTGACAATTTCCTTTGGATTTTGCTTCAGCCAAGTGGTAATATTGTTCAGGGTATCTGCCACCGATCCTGCATCCAAGACTGAACAAAAAGTATGACAGAGATGAATAATAGAAGGATCCTCGTTGGAAGGAACAGCTGAGAGCTTTATTCCCCGAACACCATCGTTCAATTGGTCTACAATATTACTATCTTGCGTCGCAGCAATATTTGGAGAGACTGCATATGAATCGTGGGTTATCAATTGGGTTACCTCGGTGTACGAAAGATTACAGAGACTTGCGCCACCGTTACACTCTGCATTTACGGAGATGATCAAACAAAAAAAATATATTAGAAGCAAGAAGGGTAAAGAATAATTCATATCGAAAAAAAAGGGTGGATATGCTGAAATGCAAACTAATATTTACACGAGACAGAACTTATTAAAAATAAGATATAAATTTATTGTTAAGACTAAAGTATCGGAACAAAGTTTGTAAAGTAAATAATTAACGACATCGACCACGATAATTATCAGGTGTTTATCTTCTGGAAGCGAAAAACTTCCAAGGCCTGATGATACAGCTTTACCCAATAATCCAGATGCACCACTTCCTAGCGATCCCAAAGCAGATTGTGCTGCAATTGTTGTTGCCCATTTACGTTTAGCGTCTTTATCGCATTGTGAGTAACCATACACATTTGCGCCACTCAGTGCTATAGCAATCACCACAATCACTAACCAAGACACTTTTAAAGTCAAGATACATGATAACGCCAACAATCCCCAAATAAACGGAGTCCCGTACAAAACTGTCCAGAATAATTGAGAGTCGGCACGGTTACTTTTACGGTTAGGCTGAAAATCAAAATATTAAAGGTGGTGGTCAATGTGGTCGTATATAAAATTCCTTACGTGAGCACTTTCAAACACCCATTTATTTGTTCCATCTGCTTGAATTTCATTCCACCATCTCAGTCCAACCAATAATCTACCTGATATATTCTTGACCGTCCAGAAATCGAATGCAAGTAAGAGAATGGTTACAACAAAAATTAATGTGAAATTATCAGAGAAAATCGATCCTAACAAATATGTTAAGATAGCACCCAGTCGAAACACCAAAAAAAAGAAAGCAGCTATAGGATGACTATAGATACGTTTAGCTTACTCTTTATTAGAGGTATTTTTTGTGATTTACCTTGATTGTTGAAAATAGTCGCGAATGGCACTGTTGTTCCTGGAAATATTTCCACCACCGCCTGACTCTAAATCGTCTACAGTCAATGTATTTTCAGGACTAAGTAATGCCGTTTGGCTCTGATTTGTCTACAGAAACTGGTTAGAGTGTCAATTTTAAACAGTGATTACCCACGATTTAGCTTTGAAGCATTACCATTCTGTCGTGTTGAAAGGGATCTCAGTTAGAGCGTTTCATGTTCGTTCGAAAAAAAAAAAAAAAACCCGGAGTTTTAACATTTCATACAAAAACATGCATTCTCCATGAATATAGAACATAAGTAAAAAAGCAGTGTTGAATAAAGTTCAGCGTATACTCTTTATCAAGATGTGGGAAAAGGATGTCCAGAAAATAATTTGTTCTCCCTCTCTCTCTCTCTTTCTCTTTGTCCCTTGCGGCAAATACTCACTGTAACCTGTTGATCCTGATGTTGGGCTGTTGGATTGTCAAATAAGTAATACCTGCTTGCCTCTCATAAGTATGTAGCATTTATTCTTTTACTTCCATAATTTGCTCGAGCAATATCTCATAAATCTCGGCGCCAATAACTTAAATACCAAGACTAGATAAATGAAAAGTAATTATAGGTAGGACAATTTCAAACCCCTAAAATTATGTGTGATCTTTTTAAATGAACCAGCAAAGACTTTATCATATGTATGCATGTTCATAATGAACATACGTACAGAACTATTCTTAAATTTTTAATGATCTCCAAAAAACTGTGATCGAGTACTGAGAATTTTCGTTGTGTTTACGTTTATGCACGTTAGTATTATGGACAATCCACATATCATATATAATTGTACTCTGATTTTTTTATAAAGTCAAGGACCTTTTCTTCTACATATGATTTTTTTTCAAAATGATCTAAATATCGCCAAGTTTTAAGATGGGAATATGTCTGTCTATACTCCCATTTTAGCGTATAGTAGCTTGCGTTTCGTTTAGGGAAATATCTTTCAAAACAAGACGTCTTAGCCAAATGTATCAGGGAGTAATCTTCGATAAATAATACCGCTACTTTCACAAACTAGCATACCTTTACGAAATAGTGCGATTCTTTGCTGAAAGGAGAAGCTATTAGTATTTCAATTATCCGATGCATTCAACACAACTTACAACATCATTTAGGAGCGATGATAGTTAGTCAGTAGATGGCTAATAGGCTAACAGTGCATCGAGTCGTCACGGTATATATGCTTGGGAAAGATAATGTGGGGAAAGCCAACAAATACAACTACAACACGAAAGACTGGTTATGGAATGACCACACGAGCGGTAGGTTGGTTTATACAATTGGAATACGTATCCTGTAAAAAATGTGATTGGCTTCCAATGTACGTATTAAACGAAGAAATAATGCTTTCCAAAGTTTATAGGAGCGAGAATAAAAAATATACATACATAATTCACGATTTCTCTTGCATATATTAGGTTGATGATGAAGTGCCTACATAAATCAGCATTGACCCTTTTTGCCGCCGGACCCCTTATTGGAGTTTTCTCTACCTGTACATATGCTCATACTTCAGTGTTCCCATATCATGAATTAGGGTGTAATCTGTCGTGATTTAGATATGCTAGCAAGATTTACTTGGTGCTTACTATGATTCAATCAAATTCAAATGATGTTATAAACGCACTACTACCTGGATTTTCTGCAGGAGCCACAGTAATAAATAATTTAGGTATAAAACTTCTGACGCTAAATGTGGAATCAAAGATGGTGTGACAAACAAACCAGCCCGTCCAAATTACGTTGATGTCAAAACTGGCTGCAATGGTTACACAAACCCAACATGCCATGCGAAACAAGTGACACAGCTGCACCACACTTCTTCCGTCGTTTCCAAACAAAACAGAGCATCTGTGACAACGTGTAATAGCAACCGAGAACAAGTCCATCAGGTTTCAGAAAGTAGTAGTGCTATTATCGCATCGACAGCTCTACCAACCGAAACAGAGAGTGCTGAACTTTTAAGTAATATATTTCGAAATCAATTGAATACAAGCTCCAAATTAAAAGCTCAATACCGACGTATGCAGATAATTCATGCAACAAGATCTTATTCAGTACCTGAATTCAGTAAATTGTCAAATAGTGATATTGGAATTGATGAAGCACAGCGCAGAAACTCTCTGGAAAATAACAAAAATATAGTTGCCATACCAGTTGGGTTAATCTCCAAAGACAGGGATTTAAAACGAAAAGGAGTATATATATATATAGTGTACTTTTATTTCTTTATCGCAATTTCTCGCTTCGAAATCCTTTTGTTTGTGCATTGCTTTTTCACAAATCCCATTGCCACCATTCATATATCTATTCTTTAAAAGCATGAGACTTTTAAGCTTCAAGAGAAAAAGTAAAAAAAGAAATACGGAAACCTTAGAATCGGGAGATCTTTTGCCTGGCCTAGAGTTGGATGGGAATGTATCGAGTATATCTAGCTCCTCTGAAGCATCGCCAATTAGCTTTCATTCACCTATTGCCGATCTATTCATGGTCACATATTCTATTCCTGATGTCACTGCCAATAATCTAATGGACGAAATACTGAGTGAACTACCTACTCAGGATAAAGATTTGCATCTTGCCAGTGATAGTAAGTAAAATACATCCATTAAACGGTAATAAAGCGCACACACAGGTAATAACAAGATTTCAACGTAGATAATATATCAGCGCCCAAAAAATTTGAGGAACACTCTTCAAAAGTTGATCCTACCTCACAAGATAATCGCAGCACTTCAGATAGGACTTACTATTACGATGGTGATAATAATAATCTGGCTAAAAATCATTATCAAGCAGCATTGAATCAGGACGTCATATCAGAAAGAAGTCTTCATATGCAAGGGCCTGTATATACACATGATGCTCCTAGTTCAGAAACACTTGCTTGCTCAAAATCTGAGTCCTCTGCATCTTTATCGTCATTATCATCAACTGAAGAATATATCGCACTACATCATATCTCAAGATCAGACCCTCACAGTGAAGATCCAAATGTTCCAGCAAATCACGATACAATTCCTCTGATAAAACTAATTCAACGTTCAAATGATCTCAAGACAGCAAACGCCATTGTTATCGATGAAAATGGAAAATTTACCTCTAATCAACAACTTTTCCATCAGAATTACACCAAGTCAACAATACAAAGATCACCAGGGTTTGTCATAGATAGAATGAAAGAGCGCCATCGTCAAGAATGTCGCAGGTCTTGGCAAGGACCTTTAACTGTGCCTGGAAAAAAAATTGTGCAGCCTGTCAGAAGGGCTAGTTCGCTGTTGGCAAGTAGCAAAAATCTCACAAATGAAGCTGATCATATTCAACTACAGAACTTTCTTCAATGGCAACAGCAACAGCAGCAATTTCCATTACTCGATGATCGGCTTACAGGCAAATCACCTCAACTAATTACTGCCGTTCCATTAGTCAACAAAAACCCTCTATTATTTACGAACAAAAATATTATCCCTCTGAAATCTTATTCTACCATTCATAACAGACAACATAGGGAATCGATAATTGCTTCTAAAATTCAATCTCGCCAATTGCGCATTATGAAGCCTATTCAAGAGTACCCTTTAATTCCAGAACCACTTCTCGGCCCAGAACACAAACAATCCAATATTAAACCCTCCTCAAGCGCAAATAGCTACAGACAGGGAATATCTGTCGCTAAATGTGGAATCAAAGATGGTGTGACAAACAAACCAGCCCGTCCAAATTACGTTGATGTCAAAACTGGCTGCAATGGTTACACAAACCCAACATGCCATGCGAAACAAGTGACACAGCTGCACCACACTTCTTCCGTCGTTTCCAAACAAAACAGAGCATCTGTGACAACGTGTAATAGCAACCGAGAACAAGTCCATCAGGTTTCAGAAAGTAGTAGTGCTATTATCGCATCGACAGCTCTACCAACCGAAACAGAGAGTGCTGAACTTTTAAGTAATATATTTCGAAATCAATTGAATACAAGCTCCAAATTAAAAGCTCAATACCGACGTATGCAGATAATTCATGCAACAAGATCTTATTCAGTACCTGAATTCAGTAAATTGTCAAATAGTGATATTGGAATTGATGAAGCACAGCGCAGAAACTCTCTGGAAAATAACAAAAATATAGTTGCCATACCAGTTGGGTTAATCTCCAAAGACAGGGATTTAAAACGAAAAGGAGTCGAAAACACCAAAACTAACGAGAAGAAGCCCTGTCATCATTTAAAAAGATCAGGACATTGTCATCAATCCCATAAAAAACCTTACCTCTGTCACCACCTTGCTACTTCTATATGTAATGGCTATATTCATGACTGTTGTACACCAATTCGTTATGTGCATTCGAACGGCTGTAAAGTCAACCACACACTTGATTGTAAGTTCTCGTTCCGACAAGCTGCTGCCTGTTTGAATACAAAAACTCCGCCCAAAATCGATGGTACGACGAGTCCAAGCGCCTCGGAGCAGCCACAGGTAGTGCAAAATATTGATCATTGCAGTCCACGAAATGACAGGAAAAAGTTGAATTTATGTAACCTCCACCGGCCCGTATGTCGAACTTGTCGTCATTGACCTTTTTGTGTACTCTTGGCGAATTAACTCTCGATCGAGTTCGCTTTTGTTAACTCAGTTTTAATTCCTATCTTTTTCTCTATATCTCTTGTTCGTGTTTAATTCGCGTTCATTTTGCAAAGAAAAAGGATTGATGGTTTTGATAATAATCAATAAATAGGTGAAATGTTATCAATGTGTCCAAGTTCGTGAATATTAGTAGTGCTGTGTCTTGAAAAAGTCTTCTGACATTATTCGTGAGACCAGATATTTTCAACAATCACCACGGTGTTTGAATTACCCATAACATCAGTCGTTATACTATTTATAAACTTCTTCACTATCTTCCAATTGAATGGCACAGAATTGGACCTCCACCTCTCTAAATACCATCACATTTCTTGAAAAGTTTTTTTCTTGTTTTGTCTCTTTTTCTGCTCTCTACTCTTATTGTTTTTTTTCTAGCAAAAGTCAATCACTTGCAGTAGTTGAAAATCTTTGTGTAAATTGTAGAAGATGTCTAATTTGCCTAAGCAGTCACCCGAGACTGTAGTGGACATTTCCCAAATTGCAGATGCTAACGAGAAGACAGTTGCGGATATACTTCACTCGAGATTTTCAAACTACAATATTTACACTGATATCGGCTCATGCAATCTCATCGCAGTCAATCCTTTCAAACAACTGGCCCAAAACGATGCTCAAACCAGTGAAGAATATGTAGCATCATACAAAAACCCTTCCCTCAAAACCAAGCTGAATCCTCATTTATTCGGTTTGACCAATCGAGCATACTTTCATATGCGTAGAACCGGAAATGACCAAGCCATTTTCTTGTGGTAAGCACCACATTATTATTCATGAAAAGCATACTCTTCTAATTCAGTTTAAAGTGGTGAATCTGGGGCCGGTAAATCAGAATTTAGGGATTTAGTTATCCGCCATTTAGTTCGACTTAGTGCTAGCAAAAAATGGTCTAAAGTGCAAGGTCAAATTATCAACGGGCAAAAAGTACTTTGTGCATTTGGTTCAGCAAAAACGTCTTTCAATGAAAAATCGGCTTCCCGTTTTGGTATTTACACCGAAACCCATTTCAATGAGCGTGGAAAAATGATGGGTGCCAAGTCACTTCATTACTTTTTGGAGAAGTCCCGAGTGACCGCGGGGAAAAACAGTGAAGGCAACTTCAATGTGTTCTATTATCTTTTGGCTGGAACGACTCCAGATGAGAAACAAGTTTTACAGTTAAAGGAATTGGATTCATACCACTATCTTTCAAAATACGGTAGACCTATTCTACCTACAGATAAGGATGATTACACAAAACTTAAATCTGCCATGCGTGCTGCTGGGTTTAAGAGAGAACATATTAGCCGCATTACTCAGCTCTTGGCCGCCATACTTCATTTGGGTAATATATCTTTCGAGGATTCTTCAGGAGTCGGTGTTGAACAGGCAGTTACAATCAGTAATGAAGAAGATCTCAGTTTGGTAGCCGACCTCCTTGGCCTGGATGTCAGTGCATTGGAAACAGTTTTGACATTGAAAACAACAATGATTGGCAGAGACGTTACTACTGTCATTCTGGATGCCGAGCAAGCATCAGCTCAACGTGACGAATTAGCTCAAACTCTTTACTCACTTTTGTTTTCTTGGCTTGTTGAAAGAATGAACAAAAAAACATATACAGACGATTTCAGCAGTTTCTGTGGTATATTGGATTTTCCCGGTACTCAACCTTCGGGTTTTGGAAATGTTGGATTTGAGCAATTTTGTATCGATTACTCCAATGAGCGCATATACAACTTTCTATTTAACCGAATTTTCGAAGGTGATGACGCAGAGTTTGAGTCGGAAATGATACAAGTACCTGACATAACCTTCAAGAACAATTTGGACTGCATTGAGCTATTAGAAAGACCTTCGCGCGGTATTTGCGCAATCTACAACAAAATGTCTGAAAAAACCATGAGTGGAAAACGTGAGTTCAGCGACGCCAACGCCATCGACGCCGTTCTCAAGTACAACTCTGAAAACCCTGCATTGGCCACGAAAAAATCTGACACTGGTGCCCGTCAATTTGCAATCCAACATTATTCCGGAGAAGTTACATACGATTCTACAGGATTTCTCCACAAAAACAATAATCAATTACTTGTGGACTTCATTACTCTGTTTCGAGGCAGTGCAGATATGCCTGCTTCTTGGAACAGCTTCACTCATGAATTGTTTTCAGATGAAAATTTGGCAATCGATAGCCACCCAGTTGGTTCTGATTTGGTAGCAGCACAACAATCCGCTAAACCTACAAGATTACCTTCCATGAGAAAGAGCAAAAGACAAGCAAAGGACGCAGAGAAAGCTACAGATGACGTATCGGGAAAAAGGACAGTTCTCTCACAAATTCAGTCTGCATTGGATGATTTGGTAAACTCCTTTCAAGAGGCCACTGTTTGGTCTGTATTCTGTATCAGACCCAATGCTACTGAAAGTACAACGCAATTTGACAGTCTGGTAGTACAAGCTCAAGTTAAGGCATTTAATTTGGGTTGCCTTGCAGAAAAAATGAGGCACTTCTATTTAGTATCATTGCAACACGATAGCTTTTTGTCAAGATATGCTGTTCCCCTAAATGAGATGGGTTTAGTACATAATGGAACTGCCCAAGAACAATGTGAAAGTGTAAAATCTTTATATAACTGGACGGACACTGATATGGCAATAGGTAGCCACAAGGTAGGGCATTATGATTCTTTTACTAGATGAAAATCAAAACTAAATAATTATTATAAGGTGTTCCTCAATTATTACTGCTGGTGTATACTTGAAGATAAATTAAGAGCACTCGAGAAGCAAGATCAAAGAAGCATGAAAGTGAACGATAACGGTATAGATCTACCTGAAGTATTAGAGAAAGAACACGGACTTGCTGTGGAGAGCATCGCTTCAGAACCGTACAATCCAGTGCACAATGCTCCATTACCTTCGATTGCAGCAGGACAGTCCTATTATTCTGATGTAGGACAAAGAAGATCAATGCTCAACAATGGATCTTTCTATGGAAACAATGATAGTCAATATGCTGAATCTAGATTTGGAGATGGTTCATTTTACAATCAAGGCGATGTAATGACTCCAGGTACATTGTCACCTCAATTACCACCTCCAGAGGAGGATCTGAATGCCACAGAAGAGAAACCTAGTTCTATGACTCCAGGGCGTAAGAGATGGCTTTGGTTCGTTTGGGCTGTAACTTTTTGGATCCCTAGTATATTTTTGATCAAGTGTGGTCGTATGAAGCGTAAAGATGTACGAATTGCTTGGCGCGAAAAAGTGGCTCTTTGTGCAATTATCACGTTCATGTGTGGTTTCGTGATCTGGTTTTTAGTCTTCTTTGGTTCACTCATTTGTCCTAAACAACATGTTTTCTCGGTTAGCGAACTCAATTCACACAATTCAGCTGAAGACGGCTACATCGCCATTCGTGGCGAAGTATTCAATTTGGGTAATTTTGCCCCTCACCATTTACCAAGTGTAGTACCAACGTCTTCTGTACTTTCGTACGCTGGTAAGGATGCCACTGATTTATTCCCCGTTCAGGTATCCGATCTCTGCGAAAACGTATCTCCATACGTTTCTCTTGATTACACTCAAAACTATACCGATCCAAATGCTCAATACCACGACTTTAGATACAACTCTGGTGATTATCGCCCTAACTGGTACTATGATCAGATGACTTTACTGCGTCGCAATTATAAAGTTGGTAATATGGGTATCGAGATGAAAGGACTTGTTGATCAAGCAAAAGGCTCTTATACTTTGAATGGCGTGAAACAAAATCGCATTTGGGCTATTATCGATCAACGCGTTTATGATATTACACAGTACACTTTAGGTGGCCGCTATCTATCCGGTCCTCCTGGGGAAGCAATTCCAACTGACGTAAATGTCAATTTCATGGACCAATCTGTTGTTGACCTATTCCAACAAAATGCAGGTACTGATATCACTGAAAAGTTCAATAATTTACCGTTGGACTCTGCCCAGAAGTACCGTGAACTTGTGTGTTTAAGAAACCTCTACTTTGCCGGCCTTGTTGATGATCGTAATTCTACCAAATGTCAGTTCTCTACTTACTTTTTGTTGGCAGTCACTATCTGTCTCTGTATTGTCATCTTCTTCAAGTTTTTGGCTGCTTTGCGTGTAGGATCCCCCAAAATTCCGGAAGAATTGGAGAAGTTTGTATTTGCCAAGTTACTTGTTATACAGAAGATGAGGAATCACTTCGTAAGACCATTGACTCTCTTGCCACACTTCGCTATGACGACAAGCGCAAGTTGATTGTGGTGATATGTGATGGTATGATTATTGGTAGCGGTAACGATCGCCCTACACCTCGTATTGTTTTGGATATCTTTGGTGTTGATCCTCAAGTTGATCCTGAAGCCCTTTCGTTTGTTTCTGTTGGTGAAGGTATGAAGCAGCACAATCGCGCAAAAATATACTCTGGTCTTTATGAAATTGGTGGCCATGTGGTGCCATATCTTGTTATTGCCAAAGTGGGTGGACCAAATGAACGCCAAAAACCCGGTAATCGTGGTAAACGTGATTCTCAATTAATTCTCATGCAATTTTTGAATCGCCTTCAATATGATGCCCCTATGAACCCTATGCAGCTCGAAATGTACCATCAAATGCTCAATGTTATTGGTGTGAACCCTGTTTTTTACGAATACGTTCTAATGGTGGATGCAGATACTGAAGTGATGCCAGACGGTTTAAATTACCTCGTTGCAAGTATGGCTCATGATGCCAAAATTATTGGTTTATGTGGTGAAACTACTTTAGCCAACGAGAAGGATACCTGGGTAACCATGATTCAAGTCTACGAATATTTTATCTCTCATCATATGATCAAGTCTTTTGAGTCTCTCTTTTCTACTGTGAGTTGTCTCCCAGGTTGTTTTACCATGTATCGAATTCGAACTGTTGATGGCAAACGACCACTTTTTGTCGCTAATGAAATTATCGAAGATTACTCTATCAATATCGTTGACACTTTACATAAGAAGAACTTGCTCTACCTTGGCGAGGATCGATATCTCACAACTCTCTTGCTTAAGCATTTTCCTAATTACAAAACCAAGTTTAATCCTGATGCTCAATGTAAAACCAATGCACCTGATACCTGGGCGGTTTTGATTTCGCAACGTCGTCGTTGGATTAATTCTACTGTTCACAACTTGTCAGAATTAGTTTTTCTTCCTAGACTTTGTGGTTTCTGCTGTTTCTCTATGCGATTCGTAGTCATGCTGGATCTTTTCAGTACTTTGGTTCAGCCCGCTTTACTGGGCTACTTAGGTTATTTAATCTATACTCTTGTAGAGGCCAAAAACCAAATACCCTACATCACAATCATTACCCTATGTTGTACATATGGTTTACAAATCATCATTTTCATCATGAACAGACGGTGGGAATACATTGCTTGGTTCTTTGTTTCTATTCTGGCTTTACCTGTCTTTTCTTTCTGGATACCTGTTTACTCATACTGGCACTTTGATGATTTTTCATGGGGTAATACTCGTGTGGTTGTTGGTGAGAAGGGCAAGAAGATGGCTGTTGCTGATGAGGGCGAATTTGATCCTAAAACCATACCTCTCATGTCATGGTCTCAGTACGAGAAGACAATGCTGTCCGAACATTACAGTGATAGTGTGTCTCAAGCAAGCGGTTATCCTCGTGCAACATCAGTGCAAGGTGGTCCCACATATTCTGTAGCTGGAGGCTACTCTAATTACGGAGGCTACGCTCAAGGTCGCTATTCCCCTCAAGGCGGTTTCCCAAGTATGGGTGGTGGATATTCAGTGGGAGGTGCAGGCTCTGTTCAGGGAGAATCTGTTTATGGGTACTCTGTTGCGGGCGACTCGTTTACCGGACGTCAATCAGCAACGGGTGGTTACAACAGAAATAGTTATATGAGTAATAGAAACAGTCGCTATGGACCAACCATGATGAACGATGCAATGAAAGATAAC